>JAMBLF010000696.1:0-210792 GCA_030578115.1 Leucoptera coffeella | reverse complement strand
AAAAAAACTATATATTGACAAAAGGAATATATATGAGTGAAGTGGAAGGGCGGTTACGTAGGGGCCGGCCTAATAAGACATATATGTAACAGTCAGATAGACGCTATATTGAAAAAAGGTGACGTTAGGAGTACCTATAACCGCCGAGAGTGTATTAGAGAATGTATGAATGTCAATGAAGCGAAAGTGGTCTGTCAGGATCGGGACAAATGGGGATCCGTGATCTCTGCCTACCCCTCTACAGGGAATCAGGCGTGATGTGTATGTATGTATGTAAAAAAACTATTTCAAAACATGGCACTGAGCATTGTCTTTACATATTTTTACCGAGGTTAGTTCACCAACCATTTCGGCTGCTCAAGATGCCACGTCATGAAGACCACGACCGCTCTGATAAGAGCGTAACGATTGAGAAGAAGAAGTTCAGCGGAGACCCTTGGAGAAGAACTAACAAGAAACTCCAGAAATCAATTTATTATAATCACCCTTAACAAACATAAAAATTACAAAGAGTGGGCAAAAAACACAACGCTGGTAATACTAAATTTACCTTTCATACAAAATAACACGCAATGGCGGAAACGTCAAATTTAGTTCCAAGTTTGGCTACTGCCACCTTATGTGGCGGGTACTCTATGGATCAACGATATAAATAGATTATATTTATTCAAATATTGCGGTGAAAAGTCATAGTATAAATTCTTAGTAGTCCATGCAATGGCTAGTGTCCCAATAGGCTTGTGTCTGACTATTCTGGCGGCTAGTTTCTGGGGCGAACCAGTCTCCGCTCTCAAGTGCTACAGCTGCAACAGCAAAGTCGTGCCAGAATGCACGAACGAAAACTTCTCCGCAGATTCTGCCTACCTCGTTGAGTGCGACTCGCCTTTACTGGGAGGGAAGTACATCTGCACCAAAGTCGTCACAATAAGTGGGTTCACAATTCGAGCTTGCACGGTGGAGAAATTTGACGTTTGTAAGGAGCTGACGAATCATAATTTAGGACAATTGAAGGTATGTGACTCGTGTACGACCGACGGGTGCAATGCCAGTGGCCGCCCCTCCCTCTCCCCCGCTGTATCTAGTGGCTTGTTCCTCTTGCTTTGTAGATGGGTGCACTTATACAGGTAACTAAGTTTGTAAGACCGTAAAACAGACGAAATTGCAAACCGCGTAGCTGAATTGTACACCAAAATAATACAGTACCAATCCAAACATAACTTGTACTGTAAAGCTATGTTTAAGTGTACATTTCAGTGTTTTTAATGTGCATTTTGGTATTTTCCTTGCACATGGAGATTGAAATGCTGATTATAGACTGCAACACAAGTGTTGGTGATCTGTAAACGAGTGTGTTTAATAATCTAATAGGAGATGAGATGGAGACGAGATAATATACGTTGGATTCTACGGAATTAAAAAGTAAGACATTGAAACTTGTACTTGAAAAAAGATCAGTAACGGTCATAAATATTTAATACTTGCAAGTCCTCAAAATTGTCAACTTTTGATTAAATGTTCCCAATTATGAAATTAATGGCATACTAAGAATAAATTGAGAATAAGTACAAGAATTAATATGAGTTGTAGATAAGAAAATTTGTGAAACCACAGAATTGTGATACATAGAAAGGCCAATATGTAAAGTTTGATATATGGTATGTATGGATGTAAAATCAATAAATGACTGAAATTATTGTTTAATAATATAATTTATACATTTTTATAATATGTGTAAGACTATGTTTTGAAGCGTTTGTAAGAATATTTTGTAATATATTTATTTGATTTGTACGATGCTGTTTCAGTATTATCACATAGTATGTATACGTACACCAAAAGTCATAGCTTATTTAATGGTATTATTAACCTATAAAAACAATCAGTATTCTGGGTCTCCATTCAAATGGCGACACTGTGTCGGTCGAAGTATCAACTACAAAATGATTTACGCATTGGAGTCACAGGAATACGTAAGTAAAGAAAAGAAATTGAAAGACGGACCACCAATGTTAAAACTAGACAGTTTCCCCAATGACATATTTATAGCCCAAATTATCCGGGGATATTGTAACTCCCCCTTACACATATGACATATTTTTATCTGTTCCAATAGTAAATCAGACCATATCCTGTAGGAACAGGACCGTAGGGAAGTAAATCAATCTTATTTAAACTCGACCGCTCTTGTTTTAGTTTAGATCAATCATCGTCTAACCACAACGGTGTGTTTCTAGGGATGGGGCAACCTGGGAAAGAGATACCGGATTAGAATTCGCAGTAAAAAAATTCTGACGTCTCTTCATACATATATAATATACATTAAATAAGATTGAAAATATCATTTCATACGCTATATAATAGGCACTCTGAGCAATGAAACGTTAGGAAATGAGAAAGAAATTCATTGACCAATTGCAAGAAACTTTGTATACCAAGTTTAATTGGTGAAGAGTCGTGGTGACTATAATGAGTAACTAAAAAAGAGTTTCATAAAGATAAGGCCCAAAGCATTTACTTGTATCAGAACAACTAGTAGCTCTAGGATATGTTCTAATGCATCACCAAAAATTAAGTTACATATCATGGAATCGCTTTCGAAATTGAGCTTCTAACTGTGTTGCAATATTTGTTACAATGATACTTTATATAAACATGCTCGACAAAATGCTCTAGTGTATATCCACCTTAACGCGAATAAATTATGAATATTGTATATTTAACGTATTCAATATTATTTAGTACCATTTAACAAGAGTAAGATGTAATTAAGAGAAATAGGACCAAATTGGAGACATTTTTCTCAACGCGGGTGTACGTATCGTGACGAACAGAAGAGCATGATTGAGAAGGTTAATAGGTGTGTGAAGTAAGAGAGATTTGTCAGGATCGTTCTAGAATAGTCTCTGCCAAGCCCTAAGAGGTAACTAAGAGACTAGATGTAATTGCAATCTATAGGTTGAGCAATCTATCAATATTTAATAGTAAAATATTATTGACAACACAATATGGTTAAGGTAAAGTGAGCAACAACTTACAAATGCTTACTACGTATAACAACAATACGCAAATTCTTTGTTGTTTGTCATTGTTATTGCACGAAGTATTTTCGATAGCGTTAATAATAATATAGATATTCGCACCCCATCCGTATCGATACATATGTTTATTGCCAGGCCAAATTATCAATGACTTAGCCAATAAATTTGGCTCATGAATGGCGTTATCAATGGCCATTAATGTTGAATACTGAATTCACTCAGTGTGATATGTACGCGCAATGGACGTGAAACACGATAAGCGTTATCTGATGTGGCTGTTGATAAGTTATTACTCATCGTTACCTAATTCGATGATTGTGTTCGAGAATAAGTAGAAATGTGAAGGAAATTTTACTACATACAAAAAGTATGAACTTAAGAAAGTCTAGAGTAATAGAGGTTTTCTTAGGGCGATAGTGTACCTATTATAATATCACATAACATGCATTATTTTATCTGTGCCACCTAAAAAATATATTTCTTAAATACATAAATATAATCACTAACGAGAGGGTGATTGAGTTAAATGATTTCTTAATTGAAGTTTTTTTTCGGGACAGTCCTAAACAATATAACATATAAAATAGATACATAACTTTAACAACTCATCGTCAATACACATCTAGTACGTTTCAATTAACCATCGCAACCCCTTATTAACCCCTACCACATAATTAGAACGACAATTACCCTAACCGGCTTATTTCATGACAGTAAAAATAACCGGTAAATCTTCGTAATTATTTTAACTACCCCATCCCTAAAGTACAATCGTATGAACAAGTTTCTATTTGAGAGTAGCACTGTTTTTTTAGTTTCTTTTTTTAACCTGCCCATGACACTGACGTTAAGCCGCACTAATGATTCCCGACATTAGCTCCGGGGACTTTTTATGGTCAATGACAATTTGTCTTACGGCTGGAATCAGGGAGTGTTTTATGGGCTTATATTTAGACGTAAGCACACGTAAGTAATTCTTGATTGTTCCTTGCTTTTCTTAGACATTCAATACAGTATTGCGATGTTATAAACATAATATTTGGACATTATTACACCAATTGAAGTAGCCCCTTGGTACGTTATATAAGACTTGGGTTCTGGGTACTAGTCAACGTATAATTAAGAAATATATACGTAATATATATAGATAAATACATATATAGTATATATAATCAACGACCAGTCTGGAAAGCAGAAGAAAAGCGTAGTTTGAACTCTGCCTCCACCGGAAATCGAGCGATGTTATTTGGTTAATAACAACTCAAGTTACAATATCACAATTTAACATGTAAGATCTTAATATACTACCGGACAAGGGGGATATGGAATCTATTGGGCTAAAGGCTAGCAACCTGTTACCAATGTTGCAATATGACATCTTAACCCCAATATACCTGCTAAAAAGTGACCTAAGAGAAATTATATCTCTGAGGTTCTGTCCACCCCGAAAGGAATTAAGAGAGATGAATGTACATATATGAATGTAATATCTTAAACATATAGTGGTAATCATAGTAAGCATTTACCATTCAATACACGGAGAAACTGATATTTTTGTAGGCTCCTTTCTTTTTCGTTTAAACATTAGTTTAACGACTGTTAACCTCGGTAGATTAGACAGACATTCGGCGTCTCACTTCTAAATCTACGCTCTATGTTAATTCCAAATGTTGAATGAAGATTCTTGATGTACCACACAGCAATTAACCTGGACAAGATCTTATCACTGATCCTATAATCCTTAACCAGTCTACTAAGTACCCACTAAGTAAACTGCGTTCTCGCCTTACAAAAATTCAAAGTATTAAGTTAACAAGATTAACCTGATAATGAAAAAGTTCCTCGCCCAATGGGACAGATGGTAGGGTCACCGACGAAGACGAAATTGATAAAAAAATTGCAAACAGGAAAAAGGTATTTACTAGGCTTCTGTGGGATATCCTACTTTTTGAGTGCCAAAAAAGATGCATTTCGGATGTGTTTTTTTCAAGGTTTTGTCGGTTTGAGTAAATAGATGGTATACAAGTGACAAAGGAATTGTGAAAAATACATACATATAGAATTATAATATTTTTTATAGTGGTATTGACCACTCGTTTCTCTTTAAATGGGATAGTGATACCCATTTTATACTGCTGTTATTGCAGAATACTCTACTAAGCCAGCCTACATATATTCCACGATCGTTAACCCTCGAATTACATTGCCGTGCTTAAGTGAACACACAAATCTACAACAGTCTTTCTTTGGCTATTCCAAAGCCCACGTTTCACCAGTTAGCCAGTGACCAAGGTGGCATTCATAGATACAAACGATCTAGCATGCTATCCTATGTAAATATGAGAATTTCTACATACAAACACATCAGACCTGTCTCCCTTCAGAGGACTAACAAAGATCCCGGATCAACAGAACTAACAAATATTTCTCTTGAATCTGACAAACCACTTCTGTTTCATTGATCTATACACCTCCTCATACACACTCGACGGTTATAGTTACTTTTCCAACAACCAAGTATGAGGTGATCTTCTACCCATCACGATGTTTTCTCTAACCGAAACGTAATAAATAGAGTGCCACTGGCAACCCTAGTACGTGCGTGTAGTGTACGTTTACATTACGCTTGGGTGCGCGGCGCAGGCGCATCCGGGTCCCAACGGACGCTAAGCCCCGTCTTGTGCGCGGTGTCATATTCAACGCCTTTGTCTCAGTTATATACTATATGGTTATTACAAGCTAATGCGGCTACCGAATCACGAGCAGCGCCACCTATGAAATTAATAACGGACGTGAGACAAAGCTGTTGAGAGTAATGGTGGTATTGGCATACATTTGGTGAGTTCATATCTGATTGGAATGTAATGATTGTAATACTAAGGGGTCCCATAGAGCTTAGAACGGAAATGCTTATGTGTCGTACACCCTATAACCATCCTAGGAAATGTATTGGATACCAGTCAACAATAACAATTTCAAATCTTTATGTGTTAATTCAAACATTATTCCCTCACTTCATTTTACGTGTACAGACACTAATTATTGCTTATACCGAGGAATAGGCAAGCTTCATCTCACAATTTTGTCTTATACGACTCAGATCCTAGTACAAATGAAATTGAAATGGCGATGTGTTGGCAACTACTCCATATTGATTGTCATAATAATTCTGGTAGTTATCTTAAAGCTATCTCCAAGAATCTGTCCTTACTAAAATAATTATAAAATAGTAATTATATATTCGTATGTAATTATTAACAACAATACGTATTAAACAGTAATCAGTCCCTTATTACCGCCAATTAGCGATCTGGACCCAGCATCCAGTCTTCCAAGAAGGGTTACTAGTCCACCGTATATTTAAGTGCGAACTAGTAATTTCTGGCCATTTTAAAAATAGTACCTCGACAAAAACTCGCTCGGACAATTATGGAAGGCTATTTCTATGGAAGTTGGACCTGTTTTGTGAATGGACGATGTGAGATATAACATACATTCACTTACATACGTATATTCACGTTCTTTATTCCTTGTCAGGTTAGACAGAACGATGGAGACATGATAATATAGGAGGTCACTTTTTAGTGTGAGTATTGACGACATGATGATATAGGTCACTCTTTAGTGTGAGTATTGGGGCTGTGATTCCATATGGAACATTCGGGACAGGTTGGTTGCTAACTCATAAATTTAATTTAATTTTTTTTTTGCCTAATATTTTTCATAGCTTCAAGTCTTTTACTATAAACAAGAAATATATAAATAGAATGCTAACTAAATGTCTTTCTTCACGGATTATTAAATGAGGCGAGTGAGGGACCAGTGGTCAATAGAATCTATTAAGCGATGGCTAATATTATATATCAATTCCATCACTATACCCATAGTTTTCCTAAATTTGACCAATGTGATATAATATCACTACATAGTATAAAACAAAGTCGCTTTCTCTGTCCCTATGTCCCTTTGTATGCTTAAATCTTTGAAACTACGCAACGGATTTTGATGCGTTTTTTTTAATAGATAGAGTGATTCAAGAGGAAGGTTTATATGTATAATAACATTATGTATAATAACATCCATTAAATAGTGGAGTAGGCTATATATTTATTACCCGTGCAAAGCCGGAGCGGGTCACTAGTAAAATAATATAATGTAAATAAATACATGTGATATTATATCTCCAACAGTTTTGCTAAGTTACCGAGGAGATTCTACATACCCCAAAAGGAATAAAGGGACATGAATGTATATTCATAAAGTTCTTTGGAAACCCGATAGACTATGGTCTGTCACGACCACATGTCACTTGTCACCTTGCGTGACCAAACTAGTTATTGCCCACGGGTTTGCCATATGCTAATGAAGTATGGAAGGAAGATTACCCTTGATGACTGCCTTTCCATTTACATTTACATACATGCATGTGCTAGTCTGGAAGTTTAAGATGTTTATTATATAGTATATTTTCGGCTTGTTGGTTTAAACCGATTCAGGCTTTACTGACTAGTTAGGTTACAAACTTGGGTAATAAAAATCTTCTTGAGAAACCTACCTATCATTTGATGAGTAATAATCAAGATATATAAATAATTTTAGACTTTGTTGATTACCAACTTTAGGTTCTGACTTGCTGACAATTGGAATTTGGGATTGAGTAACCAAAGATTTTTATACATTTACAAACAGACTGAAAGGGACTAGGGATGAATGGAATCTATTAAGCCATCTGCTAACAACCTATTACCATTGTTCCGTACCTCACAACCCCAATATTCATACTACAAAATAGACCTTAGGAGATGTTTTCATGTCACCGAGGTTCTGTCCACCCCGAAAAGGGAACTGGAAGTGAATGTTTATGTATGTATGAATTAGGTCGAGGCTTCAGTATTTTCTAGTTTAATTGCACCAATCACAGTTATTTATAGTTATTGTGTACCCGAGAGGTAAATTCCAAATTCAAACAAATGTCAGTATTTAAGTAAACTGATAAGGGCACAATCAACCACGATTATTTTATAACGGCCTTATCTAATCGGGGTAGACACACACTTGATAAGAGCTGTGCGAATCTTGAGGAGAACTAAATAATAATACGTATGAATGGTTAGGAACATATTTAATTTAAATGATTGGTTTGTGTACCCTAAAACAAATAGCTTTAATAAAAAATGGTACTTAGTTTATTTTATGAAATCTTTATAGTTTTGTAGCTATGCACATATATACAATTCACATCCGTTTTCCTTCACAATGGTAGGCAGCGATCTCGATTCTGGCGGACCTCTCTTTGGCTTCATTAACATCCTTAAACCTCCTCATATACACTCCTGATATACTTATTAAGGTACTATACACAGTAAGATATCACTTGTAAATTAGAAAAAAAAAGTATTTACAGACAGCAAAGAACATATAGCAACGAAAACAGAGAAACGTATTTTAACGTGAAACGGATGAAAGAAGGGTTACAAAAGGAATTTATAGAGCCAAAGTAGAAGGTAGAGTTTGACGGGGTAGCCTGCGCAGAACATATACAGATCAAATTGGAGACAGTCTTTTCAAGGACGCACCCAGCGTGAAGAACAGAAGAATTTACAAGTTTATAGGTGCGAATGAAACAAGAGATTTGTCAGAATCGTTCCTAATTTCGATAGATAGTCTCTGCCTATTCTGTTAGGGATATAGCGAGTATAAATGTGTTATACAGTCGTCTATGGTGCGTCAACAAAGTCAGCAGCTCAGTGGAAATTGAAAATACAAATTATTATTTTTCGGCTGAATATTTAGTCAATTGTGATGCCAAACTGGCTAAATATGTTGGGATAAGACTTGGATCTTCAACTGGAACGAACCGATAGAACAAGGAAGGAATTGGAGCATCGATTTCGTTTTTCTTCGGTTGTAGCGGCTGGCGGCGTTGGTGTAACCATGGCGATGGAATAACAAGAAGTTCAAACGCCATGGCATCAGTGTTTGTACTTCAGCCGACATAACCTTAGTGGTGAATGGCTTAATAAAGAATTAAAAACAAGTGTGTTATAGACTCACCAGGTCGAGGCGCAGGCTGAAGGACACCTGCTTCCGGGGGTCGCTCATGGAGGCTTCGTAGAAGGCGGTCTCTTCCAGGCCGTCGTACTCGGGCTCTGTGTCCGCCCACTCCAGCTTCATGGCGCTGGGGCTGCAAGGGGAGACAGGGGGTTAGTGTCTACAAGATAAAGGATAATTGATAGGGTAAGCTTTATAGGTTCGAACAGTTATATAATCATTGAATTTTGTCTCAAAGGTTTTAGTGAGTAGCTGGGTGGCTAGCCCAAAGCCTAATAGTTTCCATGTATCCCTGAATTGTCTTTCAGTACATGCCGGGAAGAACGGCAGCTAGTTAGCATTCGTTTTACGTCGTAGACGTGCAAGGTCATGGTTATGCTTGTTCATAGATGAATGTAAGCTTGCTTACTTATTACAAATTTCATTTAAAATACTAGTTTGAAATCTCTGTCTTTACTTAAGCCATAGAAACAAAACATTACATAATTATATATCAGTAGTTTTTTAAAGCCCATAATTGAACTAAATATTCCATAATATCGAATAAAATATTGAATAATAATATCGAATAATTCGTTGTCAACTGGAAATAAATATAAATTATATTATTCGGGTAAGGTTTCGATCGAGACTACCTTATACCTGCACGAAATTATTAATACACATATCAGTAAATCATGTCTATACTATCTCAAGTTCCCACCCCAGCATATAGCCTACACAGATCCTTGATAAACCATTGTAAAAGGCGACTGAGGTTCCCCAAGCCCCGCTAAGGCTTCCACCGAGACCGCAGCGAAACCTGTTCCTGATTCCTCAACCCACTGATGAATAAAAAATAGTCCCTTCCTAACATGGGCTTATGGCGATTAATTGATACGTTTTATGACTTAATTAATGTATAATACTGGGTTAAGAAAGGAGATTAAAGACTGAGCTAAGATCGAGTATAAAAAACCATTTTAATTGTAGGAATATTAAGAAAGAAAATACTTTCTAAACTAATTTAGTACACTTTTCCTTCTAGTTATTTCTTTTCAGTATGTGGAAAAATTACCAGACTATGTCTTATAATTGATTGAATATATTATTTATATTTATAAATCTTACCGTAAACATCGTCATAAATGACACCTATATAAAATACAAAGCATTTACATAATTTCTATTGAAGACACATTCATATCTACTTAGCAAACTAATTCCTATTTATACTCAACTATTACGTAACACCATATTCATTACCTACACAATATACATACATACACATATAGAAATTCTTACTAATTACCCTTCAACCGCTATAAGCCTATAACTAACATCCACCGTATGCCATCAAATAAGCGATTTTTGTTCTCTTTGGGCAACCAGATATTGGAAGGGATGTCTCGACTCCATTCATTCATCCAACGGAATTGGATCAGCCTTTGTCTTATTCAGTTTTAGTTTATTAGTTCCCAAACCATATTATACCTTTATCTGTTTTCGTGACTAAATCTTCTTTTATACCACGTAATAAGAATTATAATAATAAGAATCATTAGTATGTATAGTAAAGCTGTGTAAGGAATGGTAATTATGTCTTTCTTCTTAGTATATCACTACATAGTATAAAACAAAGTAGCTTTCTCTGTCCCTATGTCCCTTTGTATACTTAAATCTTTGAAACTACGCAACGGATTTTGATGCGGTTTTTTTTTAATACATAGAGTGATTCAAGAGGAAGGTTTATATGTATAATAACATCCATTAAATAGTGGAGTGGGCTATATATTATATACCCGTGCGAAGCCGAAACAGGTCGCTAGTTTCTGATATAAATGAAGTGCAGATGTACAATGTTCCAGTGACAAAGAGATACAATTATAGAATTTCATTGGTTTATATTAGAGATACAGTAAATTAAATAATTTTCTGGATTGTTGTCTAGGAAAATGATTGAAAATCATGTGCTATTTGAAGACCATTATATGCATAGATAGATTAATGCGTTTAATCCTTTTCGGGGGCGGACAAAACCTAGATAACACATTTAAGTATAACTAACGTAAAAGTAAAGACAGAAAAGAAAAACAGTTATAACTAATCCTCAAGCTTTCTTTATTGATGTCGGCACAAGCTATTAAAACCAGATAATAATCATATAGTAGACGAAGAAATAACATATCTCAACAGTTCTGTCCACCCTAAACGGATACAAACACGTAAATAAACTTCACCCTTCATTCCACTAATCTAAAACAAATCACTAGGGAGCCAATAGACATCTTTGGCGGTTCATTGGATTTGTCAACTATGACAATTTCCTGTGAACTATTGTCACATACACTATTTGACTATCAACTTTAATCCCTGGACTTAAAGTCTCAATTCCTTTGTAGTTTTTTATAGCTAGGTTGGCTTGTTTATAGTTTAGTCGATTATCAACTTTAATCCCTGGAATTAAAGTGGAAATTCTTTTGTACGTTAAACCTAGTTTGTTAGTAGTTAGTTTGATGATGGTTTTAAGGTGTCAAATGAATGATATTCCTTTAATGTCACGGGTTTAAATATTACAACTGAACTGATTCCCTTTGATTTGTCTTAGATACTTCCGCCGGATCCGACGATTCTGCTAAACCTTTGGGACGTAAATAGAACGCTAACTAGCTGCCGTTCTTTACGACATAGCTAAGTAAATTTTTAGAGCATTTTGCTTAGAATTTGACACCATTATAATACCATCAGAACTCCCATAGATACTAAAGAGATTAAAGGACATAAGTACAAGCCTAAATGTTTTTAGTAAGTTGTCAAGTCGTAGGAGGCGACTAAGGGTCTAGGGACAATTGTATATACTAGGCGATTGGCTAAAAACCTGTCACTAATATCTCATTTCAAAGAGATACTGTCTCCGAGGTTCTGTCCACTATGACCGGGATTAATGACGTGATAGTATAAGTTAAAATAACAGAAATATGTATGTAGGTAGTGAAAAAAAAAAAGTTTTTTTAAATTCTTTATTAAGCCATTCACCACTAAGGTTATGTCAGTTTAAGTACAAGCACTGATGCCACGGCGATTGCACTTGTTATTCAGTCGTCATGGTTACACCAACGCCGCCGGCCGCTACAACCGAAGAAAAACGAAGTCGAAGCTGCAATTTTGCTCTTCCTTGTTCTTCGGTTCGTTCTAGTTGAGGGTCCAAATAAAATCTCATAATATACATATTTAGATAGTTTGGCATGACAATTGACTAAATAATCAGCCGAAAATAATTATTTGTATTTTCAACTTTCACTGAGCTGCTGACTTTGTTGACGAACCATAGACGACTGTTGAGTAAAATGGTTAAAGGACGTAAATTCAGTAATAACTGTTTCGTACATATAACCTCTGACTACATTGTGAAGGATTACCGGTCATGCCACATATGTATGTAAGCTAAAGACATGTAAATGTACGTTATTTTGTTCAAATATTTATCAACTAATCCCGTCACATGATTTGAGTAAATTTTACGATGTTTTCTCCATATTTGTAAACGTGATTCATTGTTTGAACTGTTATTTGGGATTCTAGTGAATACAGGTTTTCCTCAATGTGAATTCTTAGCTAGAGGCCTAAGAGAATAGGTTTCCTAGGCATTTAGGCTATACACAAGCTATTGGAACTAGTATTCATAACATTGTTACGTTTCTGTAGCAAACTACACGCTATATATGTCAAAAAATCGTATGATATTTCGTTTCATCAATCTGTTATTGTAAACAAATATACTCGTAAGGTTAGCAACTTTTTTATTATGGTAGCTAGTCCATCACATTACAATACCTACGAACACCCTTTGTCCCTTAAAACTCTTACTACATGTCACTCAAATGCCAGAGCAACGCCAAATTGCTACATGCACTAAAATTAACAGCGTGGCATGTTCACTTGATACTGGCAAAATAACCGCTGTAAAAATGACAGCTGTTTTGACACAAGTAAAAGTTATAAACAGGTAATTTCAGAGTCTGATTTTTGAAAATGAAACGGTTCGTGGCCCCTACGGTTAAATGGGCGGAGTTTGAAAAGGTAGTTCCGCCTAATCAGTACGATAACTACCTCGTCTTCCGAGGGAAATATGAAAATTACTTGAAAAAGTAAGTTCTTACATACCTATGCATTATTTGGAAGAAATATCTTTAAGATTCTATCCTTGTAGTCAATATTATTGTTCCATGACACCATCACATCAATGTCTTACTCGGACGTCTCCAAATTACTATTCTTTCAACTGATCCATTAAACCTTTCGTAAATCATCTATCATCTACATATATTGACATAGTAAAATCATCATCTCTTGCAGGATAGTCAGAAGTTCGCGTGTCAATTCCCTAAATTCAAAATTCATATACTCACGATCTCATTTATTTTTATTCAATTGATAGTCAACAACTAATGTGTAAAATTGAATAGAATAGGCAGATTCCCTCTCAATGTTTTCCCTCACTATATAATATCTACTATCATTCATCCACTTAATCCATATCATTGAAAATCCTTCAAAAGCCACTATACTATGAAAGATACGAGTTTGTTTACTACTCTAGTCTGTCGCATAAGTAGTGTTAGTTCAGCTTAAGGAAAATAAATACACTTGTGAGTGAATTGAATGGTTTGATATCACGCCAGCCATATCAGCGAATCAAGATGTAATCTCTACTAAAAATAACCTTTGCATGATCGGTTTTTACGATAAATTTAGTATATAACTTGGAATAAATGGACGTTAGAATTTTGAATGTTGCATAAGACAATTCAAATGAGCTTTAATCCTAATTTAATGGGTTCGGACGTAAATGGTACTACCTTTGCAATTGCGGAGATGGAAAACTGGACCTCTAACTACCCCGCAAGTTTTACTGGTCGTGAATGCGTTTGTTTTTTTTGTTTGTAAATGGAAATTATAGGGCGATAGGCTACCTGTCTTTAATAATCTACAGTAAGCACAACACACTAGTTAACTATTAACTGACCAACGTCATAACATATACATACATAAATATACATTCACGTTCTTTAAACCATTTCGGGTTAACCGAAACTTTGTAGACGATAAAATATCTGTTCTATCTGCGGGCACGGGGACAGGTGAGTATCAAACACGGAAGCTAGTAACACACTGCTTTATTGCAACGACAATCGCGGGGTGGGGCGCAGCCACACTTAACCTATGGTATAGCTACCTATAATACACAACATCCCTCCACCATAATCTACGAATATAATATCGTTACTACATTATTAGTTCAGTTAATCAAACATACTGAACTTATTACTAAATATAATTAAAAATATGATTTATAATCAATACGTGGCCGGTCACGTCTTGATCGCATGGGAGCTGGTGGTTCCGTCGGTGGGGTTGCGAATTGTGAACTGTCGTCCTCGTGAGACCCGGAAGGGTTGTTGGCTCCGGCCTCACACATGTCAGCGAGTGTACCATCAGTGCGAGGCGGCGGAGGACTGTGTAGGCCGCATTGTTCTAACGAGCTGGCTTGCGCGGGATCCTCATCTTGTACGACACTGCTACTAATCGGGGGTTCTTGTAATACACCTGGTATTTCTACATCCCAATGGTAATCGCTTGTATTGGGGTAATGTTCGGTACGCTCACTCAGCGATCTCATCTGATCTATATGTTTAGTTACTTCAGTTTGTAACTCCGGCATAAATATTACGTACACTACGGAACCAATCTTCTTTTTTACTACTCCTCTCACCCATGTAAACTTGTTCTTATTTAGAAACTTCTTTACCCATACCTTTTGATTAATTACGAAATCTGGACGCGCTTTTCCACCGTATTGTCTAACCTGTAAAGACTGTTTACGCAACACATGTTGAGATAAGTCTGGACAATGAGACGTGACGTCATCGCTAATTAATAAATCTAATCTCGAGCGTAACGGTTTACCGTACACTAATTCTGCCGGTGACTTGCCTGTGGTACTGTTTTGCGAGTTCCTATAATCGAATAAATATTTAGCTAATTTAATGTTTTTTTACGTGTTCAAAAGCTGCATCGTGCTCTGAAGACCAAACCCAAGTGCTTTTTTTTTGTAAAAGATTATACAGCGGACTTAGTATGCTTGAAGCGTTAGGTACAAAATTACGGTAATAATTCGTTAGCCCTAGAAATGATTGCAATTGCGTAACGTTCATTGGTTTTGTTGCCTTCATAATAGCTTCTACTTTTTCTGGCGATTTTCTTATTCCGTTTTTGTCAATTTTGTAACCTAAATAGCTTATCTCATTTTTGAGGAATTCGCATTTTTTCCTCTGTACAGTCAACCCAACTTCTTCTAAGCGTTTCAAAAACTAAGTTTAATCTGCTTATGTGTTGCTCCCTTGCTAGATCCTGTCACTAAAATGTCGTCTATTAGAACTATTACACCCTCTAGGCCTTTGAGTATTCCTTCGATAGGTACGCTGAAAAATAGCTGGAGCACTTGCAAGTCCCAAACACTAATCTTTTAAATTTAAAAAGCCCGCGGTGAGTGTTAATGCAGGTATACTTCTGACTCTCTTCGGAAAGCAATAATTGGTTATATGCCCTAGACAAATCTACCTTTGAATATTGTTCACCCCCACAAAGCTTCGCAAATAAATCCTCAACTGTCGGAAGTGGATATTTGTCTACAATTAATTGCTTATTAATTGTAACTGAGTAATCAGCGCATATACGGACTTCACCATCTTTTCTTAAAGCTGGTACAATAGGAGAAGCATAATCGGCATACTCGACTGGTTCTATAATGTCTAGGCTCAATAAACGATTTAATTCGTTGTCAACTTTATCCTTAAGTGCAAACGCGACTGGCCGTGCTTTAAAGTATAATGGTTTATGGTCCTCTTTTAAGTGTAACGATACAACACCTTTATTAAAACATCCTAAGCTATCGGAAAATAGATTTGGATATTTCTGCAATAATTCATCAACAAAGGTGTCGTTCTGACAATCAATGTGATTTACAATCGGCGCAATTTCTAAATTAAATATTCTAATGAAATCACGGCCCTAACAGCGGCGGTCCGCCCCCGCGCACTACATACACATCTAATACGCGTGAAATCCCCGCCATAATAAACGTCAAGCCCGACATAACCTAAGGTTTTCATTGTTTCTCCCGAATAATTTTATAAGAACCTTCTTAGTGGGTGATAACGGCACTTTCTGAAAATTATCGAGATATGTTTTTTTCAGAAATTACACTTACGGCCGCACCACTATCTATTTGGAACTCTAAAATTCAATCCACAGACCTTCACATTTTCCGTCATCGGTTTGCCGTTAACACATCGTATATTATAAATAAGCTTACCGTCATCATCGTCTCCATTATCCAGACCACCCTCAAACAAAATTTTATCCTATCTTTTTGTTGACACCATTTTACGCAAATGACCTTTGGACCCGCACTTTTTGCACTTATAATTCTTAAACCTACACTTGTCGGGAATTATGATTAGAATATCCACACACACTGCACTTGTCCTTCTTCGTAATACTGAACACAACATCCTGATTAGAGATTGTGGTGGAGGAGGTCGCCGGTGGGCAGGCGGCCGCCTGCCGCGCGCACCGCACGCTCTCCCGCGATGTCCACCGCCCTCGCCAATGTCATGTCCCCGCTGCTCCTGACTGTACAGCTTATCACGCTCTGGCCCCGCCGATAAACCCATGAGGAACTTATCGACCAATGCTTCTTCTAGGTTCTTAAATTCGCAGTGTGCTGCTAATCCCCTGACACGTGCAGCCCATTGAGTGTGTGATTCGCCTGGCTGTTGCATAGCCCGAAAAAAAAACGATGTTTCTCCGAAAACTCGACACGTTTTGGTGTGAAGTGATTGTCTAGAAGTATCAAAATATCGCAAAAACTTGTTTCTTCTAACTTCTTCGGCAGCGCCAGGTTGCTAGCCAGTTTGTATGTTTGTTCGCTAAAAGCACTTAGCAATATCGCCCGTCGTTTTATTTGTGCCTTATCATTTTCGTTGGTTATATCATTAGCAATAATACCATTGATTTTAATCTAGATTTATAGCTGCACCATTCTTGCGACTGATGGTCAAAAGTTGACAGTAAACCGAACGTAATGTTTACCAGACATTTTAATGTATTAATTAATATAAATTTTCGTCGCCACAGTGTTCTATCTGCGGGCACGGGGACAGGTGAGTATCAAACACGGAAGCTAGTAAACACACTGCTTTATTGCAACGACAATCGCGGGGTGGGGCGCAGCCACACTTAACCTATGATATAGCTACCTATAATACACAACAGTTGCACAAACAGAACTAAGGAAATAAACTACCACAATATATTATTAACGTATTTAGAAACATTAAACTTGCCGCAGAGCCAGTGGACACGCGTGGCGTGGTCCATTTGTTCTTAGTCGCAGAGCCGCGGACACGCCTCGCGTGTTCATGACCGTTTGTATGGCGGCTACGCTAGTAATACGCTGAAAAAATGGCACGGCGTCGAATGAGTTAACTGAGCAATCACTACATAGCATAAAACAAAGGTCGCTTTTTTTGTCCCTATGTCCCTTTGTATACTTAAATCTTTGAAACTACGCTACGGAATTTGATGCGGTTTTTTTTAATAGATAGAGTGGTTCAAGAGGGAGGTTTATATGTATAATAACATCCATTAAATAGCCAGAAGTGCGAAGCCGGAGCGAGTCGCTAGTAACAAATAAAATAAAAAGCTAACATACTAAAATCCATAAAATTAAATACAAAAAACCTTGTTAATATGTTTTGCTATATAGAAAAAAATGTAACGTTAGGAGTACTTATAACCGCTGTATGTATGAGAAGATGTATGAGTGTCAATGAAGCGAAAGTAACAAACGGGGATCCGTGATCTCTGCCTACCCCTCTACAGGGAATCAGGCGTGATGTGTATGTATGTAATATAAGTTGTATGTGTCATATAAGTTGAGGCGTGTATTTATGTATGTATGTTACATTGTAAGCAATAGTGTAAGTAAACCTTCAAACGCCTTTCCGATGTTTCTGTGATCAGCTGATTGGAATCTGCGCGCGCATCCCCAAACAAAGAACTCTATATACACATATCTATAATCCTTTTTGGGGTGGACAGAACCTTGAAGACTAGATCGATAATTTTTAGTTGTAATAATAGTTATGGAATGTGGATGTTAAGGTGGTTAGCCCATTGCCTAATAGATTCGATTCTTTAGTCCCTCAATCGTCTTTTACGACATGCCGGGAAGAATGGCAGCTAGTTAGCATTATATTTACTTCCCAAATAAGTAACGGACAGGATTAGGTTACAGAATCAAAAAGTGAACCAGTTATAATCTAGGAACCCCGCCAGGGTTAATGGTCGTGAACGCGTTTATCTTATATACCCTACTTGGGTTTTAGATAGGTTGGTTAGGTAATTGTTTACATTCAATAGATAGCTTATAATAACAATAGAGACAATCAATTAATAAAAAATATCATCTGAAATTCTATCCATCGCTCTAAAGACTACAGTCATGATGAGTATGTAAACAAATATCTACCTATAGTTGTTAACATATTATAGTATCTTAATGTATTAGTCGCTCCAATGTTTACTGATGACATTTTGACGACATAGAGAAAACCTACGGACAGACATTCTGGACGACCAAGTAAACAGATTCAGAGATACGGATGTAAACTTAGTCCTTACATACATATACTCAGGTATTTTAACTCCTTTTAGAGTGGACAGAATCTCAGGGACTTATGTACTCGGTCACTTTTTGGCTTGTGATGATGAATTGATATGGTATATCGCTAAATAGATGCAATTTAACCTATGTCCGTTATATGGAAGAAAGGCAGCTAGTTTTTAAGACTTCTATCTATAATGTATGTAGTGCTATGTATGTTGTAACAGCGAATGCAGGCGTAGTGTGCTTGGGAACTTACTGTTCTTTGTTTGGTCTTAAAATAGAGCCATATAAACGGCAGCGATCGGCGCGCTGCAACATATTATCAGCTTCATTATCAACGGTGTTTTACGAGCCTCGCCTCTTTGTCACTCTTGACTAATATAGCTGCGTTAGACAGGGAGGTGAACCGCGGGGGTGCGGGGGAGGGGAAGTCGAGTAGAGTGCGGTGTTCAATTGTCAATTCAATGGGCCGGCAGCCGTCGGCGGTGTCGCACGTGTATATAGTGAGTGCTAGCGTCGGGCAGGGCGGCGTCCATGCGGCGCCCGGCCCGCGCGTCCTACCAGCAACATGCTCAAGTTCCTCACGCACAAGCTTCGGACACATTCGCTGAACGAACCGCCCAAGGCAGAGGAAAGGGGACTCAGGAACGGAATCCGACGACGAAAGCGACCGACTCGGTGAGTTGCCGGCTACGTTGCACACACTAATTTCACTTACTAGTCAAGCGACGAATAGGTATTTCATTCGTAACTACAGTTTAGACTAGGTTTTGAAAGGATTGAAAGCTAATACTTAAAATGATGTGATTCCTCACTTCCTGTGAAATTTGTAAAGGTTTTAAATTGGCTTTCTTTTTCTTTCCAATACGATTCTTATAAGATCCCGTAGTAAAGCAATAGGTTTTGCCATTTACCGAAGAGTTGATTTCGAGAAAAGTTGGTTCTGAATATTGCAAGTTATATTTCCCGGAAAATCACTAATAACTGTTACGTTTTAAATGCAACGTGATGACATATTCTATCGTCATCAAAAACCATCTTGAAAACGTTTTATTATTGCGAAGAAACTCTGTTGGCTTCGTCCAACAACTATCATGAATTAGTACATAATTTACTTTACATTGAAATATGGATACAAGAGACCCAAAAAACACAAATTGTGCCACTATTCTGAAGGTTCACTCTTTATTATCCCAATTTCCTTACATTTAAAATACACGATTTTTTTAACAAGTATACAAAAATTATTTATAAAATAGTCTAGAAAAACCTATAGAGCCAAGACGTATATTTCGTTTCCATCTCTACCAACAAATACTTTTTACCTCTATTCTCCCAAAATACAAATTAGGGTCTTTAAGCAGGGGTTAATTGTATAGTTGGCCCTCCGCATATGGCTTGAGACCATACTAAATGACCTTGGCATCCAACCTTGAAACTTGCGAAGCCGGCAGACATTTTGGCAACGATGCCGGCTTAATACAAACGCTTCCGAGTTTCAGACAACCATATTGCAATCTATCGGGAAGTGTAGACTTGCAAGTTTGGGCCGTAAATAAAATGCATAGCTGCTTTTCTTGTGCAATAATCATTACTATACTTATAACTGTCATCAGTCACAATTTTTGTATGTACTAGGGACATTCTAGTTTTTTTCCTGAATACTGTATTTATATCTTTCCTTTTTGGCAAGTTGTAGGATACTAAACTAAAATATCGATTTATAATTAGTCTATTTAGTGTTGTCATAATCGATACTCACGGCTCATCCAGAAAATTATCTTATGTTACATTAACTATATAATAAAATTGTTTTAGTAGAAGTATGGTATTTCGTGTACCGTGTTAGTCTACTAACTAAAGTCTGACTATCTGCTTTCTTTATAACAATAAAACAAAATAAATAGAATCTATCGGATGCTAGAAATCTCTAGTGTCAAATTTCTAGTATCCGTATATAATAATGTCATCATAACCGCACTTCGATCATAATGTGTATGAACTCATAAAGTGTGTATGTATGTTCATGTAGGTATCGATTCATGCTACTACAAGTGATAAGATTAATGGGGTGATGTGATAAACACTTAATACCTTTTTTCTAAATTTAAATTTAGAAAAAGAACTGATATTGGACAATCGTGACACGTTTAATCTAATCTTGAGTTGTTGATTGCTTTTCTGAAGCAAATACAAAACATTACGCGTGTACCTAGAGTGGTAGGCAGAGATCACGGTATCCTCATCCTAGTCCTGATAAACCTGTAGTTTCACATTATATATGTACATTGCATTGGGTATAACTAAGTACTTTTATTAAAAGTTCTAAATAATTCTTCTTATACTAATTCAGTACCTTTAAACAATGCAAGTTTTTCGTCCTAAAACAACGTAGAAAGCGACTAAAAAAACAACGTAAATAGAATCTATTGAACGATGTACCAGCTACCTGTAATCATTATTATGTAATTATATGTATATTACATATAGCAATGCTAAAGCAGATATAATCCGAGTTTCTGTCGACCCCGAAAGGGATTAAAGGATGTGTATACATATATTTAAACATAGTAAATATATCTAACCATTCTAATGAATAAAATAATATAGAGTACGAATTTTAATAATAATGGATTCCAAATTCAAATTTTGCACAGTGGTTTCGAAATTTCAAGTTACCGGAAGTAGTGGAGACATACCCACTTGAAGGCTGCGTCACTTCCTCCATAACTTTTAGGGGAAGAACAAACACTAGACTGAAAAGTCTAGGACTTCAATAGAAAGTAATTAAATGCCTTTCTGTTAAGGAAAGGACTATGAAAGTACATACACACACACATCACGTCTGATTCCCTGTAGAGGGGTAGGCCAGAGTTCACGGATCCCAATTTGTGCCGATCCTTACAGATTACTTACGCTTTATTAAACCTCTTAGACCTCCTACACACTCGGTGGTTATAGGTAGTATGAAAGTAAATTTTAATAGGTTTCTTTAGATAGGTAGGGTCTGACTACTGTCATTCTTTCTAATGTATATTTATTATTAGCTACCTATCGTGATACGCGGGCTTCGAATGACCCATACCTAACATGCCTTCGAAATTTCGGAGATGGGCATTCAAGCCTCTGACTACCCCGCCATAATAAAAAAGGGAGTGTGTATACACAAGTCGTGAAGCGTATGTATGTAGCTACTTTGTATGGTAAAAATATGAGTTCGTCTATCTGCCTGCTACTCTAGCGAAAAGGGCTTGAAGTATTTATATGTGGATTCCCAACGTTATCCACTGTAATGTACGTAAATAATAATCACTTTTTTTAAATTTCATTCATTGGTACATTTTAGAGCCAGAATTCGAACCTAGGACCTCTAAAATGAAGTCGGAGGTCTTACTCACATAGCTACAGTCGCCTTTTATTATTTTATCTGCGTTACATAGGGGCCGGCCCAATAAGGACATATAACAGTCAGATAGACGCTATATTGAAAAAGGGTGACGTTAGGAGTACCTATAACCGCCGATTGTGTATGAGAAGTATGAGTATCAATGAAGCGAAAGTGGTCTGTCAGGATCGGTACAAATGGGGATCCGTTCTCCGCCTACCCCTCTACAGGGAATCAGGCGTGATATGTACGTTTGTATGTATCTGTGTACTCCCATATGTAATAATAATAATATTTGGACTTTATTACCAATTGAACTAGCCCCTTGGTAAGTTCATTTAAGACTTGTGTTAAAGGTACTAGTCAACGTATATTTAAGAAATATATACATATTATATATTATATAAATACATATATATCATATATAATCAACGACCAGATTGGAAAGCAGTAGAAAAGCGTAGTTCTTAACTCTGCCTTCACCGGGAATCGAACCCGGGACCTCATGATTAGCGTTCCGGCGGCTAATCGATCGCGCTACGGAGGTCGTCAAAATGTATGTAAATTACACAGAATACCTTTCAACCCAGCAAACTATGTAACGAAGTTTGTCGATTAGTTCACATGTTCGGGTTTAACGACATTAGCACCGTAATTGGATTAGAGTTGAACTAATACTCAGCGACACTGTTGCCGCCTTGCTAATCCAAAAAGGTGGTATACAAGGCTTAAACACTAAGGGCTAGCTTAAACACTAACATACATACACTTCTTAGACACCTTTTCTTTTAGTTAACCACCTGAACGCTAATCGTGAGGTCCTAGGTTCGATTCCAGGTGTCAAAGTTAAGAACTACGCTTTTCTTCTGCTTTCCAGTCTGGTTTATATATGTATTTGTATTTATCTATATATAATAGGTATATGTTTCTTAAATATACGTTGACTAGTACCCGTAACGCAATCGCCGTCTTTAATGAACTTAGCAAGGGGCTAGTTCAATTGGTATAATAGTGTACCAAATATTATTTTTATTATTACTTAGAACATATACGAGTATAGTAGACTCTCTCGTAGGACGTAAAAAATGCTAACTAGCTGCCGTTCTTACCGTAAATGGAATCTATTGGGCGATGGGCTATCAACCTGTCACCAATGTTCAATATAACATAGCAACCCTAATATTCATGCTAAATGACTTGGGAGATATAAAGTCTCCGAGGTTCTATTTACCCTGAAAGGGATTAAAGGACGTGAATGTGTATGTGTAATAAATCAATTAACTAGTTAGTTACTACAAAATTTCAAAAATGGGTACCCGACACTATATGTGTTTGTGTATGCAAGTTTGTCAAATTTATAGATGGCTTTGATGTTAACATTAGTGACAGGTTGTTAGCCCATAGTCCTATACTATTTACCTCTAGTTAATTCCTATGCACGTGTTAAACGGATGGATGATAGCAAAATGATGAGAGGTAAATGTATGTAACCTTTCATCAATATAGCTTAGTATATGAGTGAGATAGAAGGGACGTAGAAAGAATGCTAACTAGCTGCCGTTCTTCTCTGCATGTCGTAGGAGGCGACTAAGGGACTAGTATATGGAATCTTAGGCGATAGGGTAATATCAATATTTCATATGACATAAAAACCCCAAACATTCTAATGACCAAGAATATGTTTTATACGTCTCCAAGGTTCTCAAGGTTCCACCCCGAAAGCAATTAAAGGTCATGAATTTATATGTATGTTAGAAGGGCTGAGAAGTCCAAGTAAGACGTATGATATATTTAATAGGTGATATACTGAAGAATAGTAACATTAGAAGTACCTAGTTACTTAAAATAGTATGTGCATTAATTTTCACATACTCTTGCAAGTACTTATCCGGCTTCGCACTTCTGGCTATTTAATGGATGTTATTATACGTATAAAGCTTCCTCTTGAATCACTCTATCTATTAAAAAAATGTATCAAAATCCGTTGCGTAGTTTCAAAAATTTAAGCATACAAAGGGACATAGGGACAGAGAAAGCGACTTTGTTTTATACTATGTAGTGATGTTTAGGCAAGAATCGAACCCAACACAATCCAACCAAGTCATATCACACTTGAACATGCACTTGTAGCATTTATCTGGATTCGCCTCGGTTATCGCACGAGCACTAAACGATAAGAGTATTTATAAACAAGAATTATAATCAAGAACGAACAGTGGAAAAGATTGGCCTTTACTTAGATTTGTGGAACAACTCTAGGCGGTTAATAATTAGCGGGACTTATCGCGTATGTTTTGATATAAAAAATGATATAAAAATACCTTTATTAACCCGACGTTTCGGCTACGTTGCAGTAGCCATGGTCACGGGCAGACTGACACAACATACACGATAAGTCCCGCTAGTTATTAATCATGAGTATAAATCGCGAATCTCTTAAAACTATAACTCTAGGGTATACGACCCTTGACGTTAACAACCTCCGTGGCGTGATTGGTTAACCATCTGACCATTGTAAGGTCCCTGGTTCGATTCCCGGTGGAGGTAGAGTTAAGAACTACGCTTTTCTTCTGATTTCCAGTCTGGTTGTTGATTATATATTATACTGTAATTATATGCATTTATCTATATATAATAAGTTTATATTTCTTTAATATACGTTGACTAGTACCCTTAACACAAGTCTTAAATGAACTTACCAAGGGGCTAGATCAATTGAAGTTAAAATCTGTCCCCAATATTATAAATAAATATTATATTACGTAGCGTGAAGAACAGAAGAGCATGTATGATAAGGTTAATGGGTGTGAGTGAAGCAAGCGATTTGTCAGGATCGTTCCAGGTGGCGATCTATAGTGTCTGCCTAACCCCTTAGAGACATAGAGACGTGAATATATGTACGAGTATGTATTGTTGGAGGTGTATGGATGTCAATGCTGATTGATGTGGTTTTCTGATTTAAATCTTTTACCAGGTTCGATATAATACATACATACATACGCTTCACGACTTGTGTATACACACTCCCTTTTTTATTATGGCGGGGTAGTCAGAGGCTTGAATGCCCATCTCCGAAATTTCGAAGGCGTGTTAGGTATGGGTCATTCGAAGCCCGCGTATCACTAGATAGACAGCACCCAACGTGATAGGTAGTGAACCGTATCGCCGTATATATTCGATATAAGGTGGATCCAAATTCACTGCCTACCCTGTAGTGAAACAAGCGTGATGTCTCCATTGAGTACGCAATAGCCGTCACGCAGTCTGGCCTTGGTGGTTGCCCTTCTGCCGTGACCCCCGCTGACTCACGTTCGATCCCCGGTGTGCATTACGACCGTACTTTTGAAAGGGGGCCGCAGGAGTGTGGATTGAGGTTTTATGTTGTATTCTTAGAACTGAGTTAATTTGTGTGTTATGTATAGATGGTATTATTATAGTAATGTTACTTAAAAGATGTTATTGAATTGTCTAATTAGACTGTATGGTTTTTAAAAAGACTTTAGTATTTTAATAAGTATATAGATACTTATATATTGTCATGTACTTTTTATTCGTTTCGGGGTAGACAGAACCTCAAAAACATAAAATGTCATTAGTCACGTTTATAACTTTTAAAATTGTTACCAATTATATGCCATATAATTATTACATTATATTAATACAAATACATACACATCACGCCTGATACCCTATAGAGAAGTAGGCAGAGATCACGTATCCCCATATATCCCGATCGTGACAAACCACATTCGCTTCATAGACACACATACACCTCATACACACTCGGCGGTTATAGGTACCTTTATACGAATACCTACAGTTATACGGAACTTTGTTTTAATTTAAAAGCGAACTGTCAAGCTTGTATATATCAGATTGATTAATGATCTTGCCGAGTAATTACTTAGCTTCAAGGCTTTATTCAAGGACGGGGTAATCAGTAACCATAAGTCCTTAATTGGGAATACACGTTTATATTGGATTGAATTAAATATATTTAGAAAGTATAAAACAAAGTCGCTTTCTTTGTCCCTATGTCCCTTTGTATGCTTAAATCTTTGAAACTACGCAAAGGATTTTGATGCGATTTTTTTTAATAGATAGAGTGATTCAAGAGGAAGGTTTATATGTATAATAACATCCATTAAATAGTGGAGTAGGCTATATATTTTATACCCGTGCGAAGCCGGAGCGGGACACTAGTTTTGAATAAAAATATTCATGTTAAAAAGTGACCTAGGAGATATTATGTTCCGAGGTTCTGTCCACCCCGAAAGGGATTAAAGAACGTGAAGTTAAGTTTTCGTAACAAAAACACATTTTCTAAATGTACGTTACTACGGTAAGGGAAAATATCATGACGAAATCTACACCTGAACCTCTGACTACCCCGCAAGGGTTAATTGTCGTGTACAGTATTTGTCTTATTGGTTATAGTATCTTATCTTCATAGTGTATCGTTAGTAACTCAAACCTCTGTCTATACCTTGTATAAAACGAGTTTCTATTATATCTAAACTAGCGACCCGCTCCGGCTTCGCATGGGTTTAAAATATATAGCCTACTCCACTATTTAATGAATGTTATTATACATATAAACCTTCCTCTTGATCACTCTATCTATTAAAAAACTGCATCAAAATCCGTTGCGTAGTTTCAAAGATTTAAGCATATAAAGGGACATAAAGACAAAGAACGCGACTTTGTTCTATACTATGTAGTGAAGAATACTATCACAGCCTATCTTCTATCTATAGGCAACTAATTGAAAAGCTATCTAGCTGTTTCAAACCATTGTTCTGCGTTCCCACTACGTATAGGCAGATGTAAAAAGTACACATATGTATGTATAGGCACTTAACTGTAAGTAAGAATGTTGATATTTAATTTAGCACGCACATTTTCCGGGTTCGATTCTCGGTGGATACTTAAGCCTATTGGGATAGTCAGAGACTATTATATTATTGGAGGTTTTTAAGGTTAAATGATATTGGGAGATGGACTAGCAAATTGTCTTCAATATTGTTATTGTTTGACGACCTCCGTGGCGCGATCGGTTAGTCGCCTGAACGCTAATCGTGAGGTCCCGGGTTCGATTCCCGGTGGAGGTAGAGTTAAGAACTTTTCTACTATTTTGCAGTCCAGTCGTTGATTATATATGCTATATATGTATTTATCTATATATAATAAGTATATATTGCGTAAATATACGTTGACTAGTACTCTTAACATAAGTCTTAAATTAACTTAGCAAGAGGCTAGTTCAATTAGGCGTAATAGTGTCCTAAATATTATTATTATGTCTATGTTCTATACATCCCAATATTGTGAAAGGGTATACTGATATGTATTGTTAGATAAAGGTTACAAAATTCTACATCACAGGGGATTGAACCCGGTACCTTAAAAGATAATAAAAAGGAACTTTTTAATGATTATAATTATTATGTATAGATAAGATATTAATATTGAAGCGAATAAACAAAAGATTAATTTAATCAATCAATGTAGGATAGTTATAGAAATACACACATACGCTTCACGACTTGTGTATACACACTCCCTTTTTCACTGTGGCGGGGTAGTCAGAGGCTTGAGTGCCGATCTCTGAAATTTCGAAGACATGTTAGGTATGGGTTAATAAAAGCCAGCGTTTCACTAGATAGACAGCACCCAACGTGATAGGTAGTGAAACGTATAAATAGTCTCAATTGATATGTACATCACGTTTATAATTTTCTATGAGATGGATAGGAAGCATAGTTTCAAAGAACCTTTAGTCACATTTCGTCTGTAGTTAAAAATGTCGTAGGAGGCGACTAAGGGACCAGGGGTTAATGGTATCTGTTGGGTGATGTGCTAACAACCTGTCACGAATGTTCCAATATGACACCACAACCCCAATATTGATGCTGAAAGGTAACCTTGGAGATATTATCGTATCCAAGGTCCTGCCCACCCCGAAAGAGATTAGAGGACGTGAATGTATATGTATACTATATGTATATAGTCTGTAGATTAGTGCAAAGACGTAAAATTGTGCTAGTTCAATGGGCTAGCAACCTGTCACCTTTATTACATACTAGTGACCCGCTCCGGCTTTGCACGGGTATAAAATATATAGCCTACTCCACTATTTAATGGATGTTATTAAACATATAAACCTTCCTCTTGAATCACTCTATCTATTAAAAAAAACCGCATCAAAATCCGTTGCGAAGTTTCAAAGATTTAAGCATACAAAGGGACATAGGGACAGAGAAAGCGACTGTGTTTTATACTATGTAGTGATTAATGCTATCAAAACACCGATACTTATACTTAGGTTACATTACAGATATTATATATTTAGGTTCTGTCCACCCTGAAAGGAATAACAGAGTTTATGAGTGACTCATTAGTCATATGATATAAGATATATAGGATCTCTTAACAAACATTATGCTCTTTAAATACTGATAAAACGTGATAATTATTTCGATAATATTCTTAATACTCATGTATTGATGATAAACTATAGTGATTGATTGATAAAGTGTGTTATTAAGAACACTTTTTATTATATTTATGACATAATAGATAGTGTGTATGAGGAGGTGTATGAGTGTCAATGAAGCGAAAGTGGGTTGTCAGGATCGGGACAAATGAGGATCTACGATCTTTGCCTACCCCTACATCATCATCATCATACATACATACAAACATCACACGTATGTATGTATAATAGATAGATAAATCATGATAGTGAGACAATCAGACAGTCGTTCTATTACCGAAAAAAAACATACGTCCTTTTCTAGATATTCTGGGACGTATAAATAATGCTAACTAGCTGACTTTCTTACCGGCATATCATAGGAGGCGACTAAAAGATTAGGGGTAAATAGAATCTATAAGCGATGGGTTAGCAACTTGTCACCAATGTTCCATTATGATATCGCGTATATACAGTATTTTTTCGCATGAATACGTATATACAGTATTCATGCGAAAAAAAAGACCTAGAAGATATTATATCTCCGAGGTTCTGTCCATCCCAAAAGCGGTTACAGGACGTGAATGTATATGCATGTTAACAGAAGAGCATGTATGAGAAGTTTAATGGGTGTGAGTGAAGCAAGAGAAATTTGTCACCCGTTCCAGATGGCCTAATAGTCTCTGCGTATCCCGTTGAGGACGTAGAAGCGTGAATATATGTATGATACATGATAAGGAGTCATTAAAGTTATTTAAATCCATACTTCGCGTGTCCAATAGTCTTAAATTAAATATGTATAGTCAAAAACTTGTTTGTAACTACAGCTTATGTAAGTACACTAACAACTTTGGACTTAAACTGTTTATACTATGCATATTTTATTAAGTGCTAACTTTGAAAACTTCTAAACTAATAAGTTAGGTTACATGGGTCTGCTTTTGTTACTTAGAATATGAAATTACATACTTAATATACTGAAGTCTTTTTAGAATTAAATATATGTTTGATCAACTTCTTGAATCAAAATATATGTATATCTCATATATGAGATTATAATTCTCGAGTGTAGGCCGCGTCTCAGCAAACGTAGTGCAGGACACCCCCTGCCAGGTGGACCGATAACCATAAGAAGGTCGCTGATAGTGGCTAATTTTGTGGCGTACCCTTGGCTAGGCCTACGTCCAGCAGTGGACTAGTATAGGCTGATTGATTGATTATCATATGTATGAAACATTGATGACAGAACAGTTTTCTATAACAGGACGGGAAGAAAGGGTTGTAGTAGTATCATTTGTAAGGTCCTGAATAGCACTGTATTAGACAAAGATATTATGTCCTTAAGCATATGTTATTACGAATAAACTATTAGAATCTAACCAAATGTAATCTTTATAGTACAAAGAGTACTGACTATCTAGTCAAAACGTGGGTTCGAAATGGTCATAGAATTACTACCTTCGCAATTGCGGAGATGGACACCTGAACATCTGATTTTAATAGTCGTCTCTAGGAGTCGTTGTCTTTGACAATCAGCGGTGTATTTAGCAACCTATTTCTATTTATATCCTGATCATACATCCATACTTTACGCCCGTTTACGTACAACAGTAGACACAGTCTGTTTCTAATAATTAGTAAACTTAACATATTTAAACCCAAAAGTGTTTTATCAAGTTACCTTTATTACAAGTCTCTGTCTATACTTTAAAGGCTAGCCAACGTGATGTATATCTCTATTTGAGTGGCAACTGTGAGTTGTTAGTAAGAGTTGCGAGTTTGATGCAATCAGTGCCTTTTTCAAGATCCAGTTGCCTTATACAGGGCGTGCGTTTATGGGAATAATTGTAGAACCTGAATTTTAGTCCGCAATTCTTCTAATACAACTATTTCTAAAATATTTTGAATGCTAGGTGTCATTTTTGCATTACATAATGTATGATAGGTGTCAATAATTTGCAACCTGGATAATAGTTTAAAAAGCCTATGAAATATGTCGCCCGGGTATTGTTTACACCAAAAGATTTAGTTAAATGAGAGTTGTGTACCTACAAATAGTACGTTGTCAAATTATTGTTTCTACACTCACTTCCTGATAACAGATATCTCCTCGGTAACTTAAAAATCTACGGCTTGGTTGCTAAAACATATTTTCTAGCGCATTGCCCTATACAGACCATTTATCTTAGCTCCTATATCTCCTATGACACGAAAGACATCTAGTTAGTACTATATTTACGTGCGTGCCAGATAAGACACTTAAGGCATATTTACACACAAAGAGTTATAGGCAGATTTGATGCAAAAATCACTAGGTGATTCGTTACTGTTTTAGTATGATTTCCTTTAACGCAGGTATAAAACCATTCAAGTTTTTCTTTAAGAACTCTAAAGTTTGAGACGAGAAACCTCGTCAAAGTATAAGCCTTAGGTATAGTTGAAAAAAATACATTTGCGGAATGCCCCAAATACCACCCTTCCCCGAACTGGTTTAATATAGTCAGTGCTCGTAAATGGCGTCACCGCTTACCACCTGTCGTATTATGTGCTGAGTAAGTGATCAACACGTTGCTACGAGGTGGCCATAGAATTACTAACGTAATTGCGAAGATGGACACTCGACTACCCCGCAAGGGTTTAGAGTCGGTTCACATATAAAGCAGAAACCGTCGCGTATTGTCTGTCACGTAACGCCAGAACGGACAAATGTACAAAAAATCTACCTTTCACATTTAACCAATGATATATAAGTGCGTCGAGCGTGAATTTCGACGTTTCCATTACATGTGAGCAAATCCTTAATGAGACGTTTGTCTGTAGTAGAATCGAGGTCCAAGTGACGAAGTGAATTCAGAGCGAGTGTCGCGACAGGGGGTTCTGCCTCACGGATGCAGCCGAGACTTTTTGCCCTCCATTCATCACACTGGCCTAACGGGATACGCACACTTCAAAAATCAAAATCTATTTATTCGTGAAACATGTGTACAAAAGATCTTAATCTGAGTTACAGGGTCTCAACATGGTCTGCCGTCATGCTTCGGCGTACAAATTAATCATAAAAATGTCAAAAAATTAATAGTTAAAATTAAAATTACATTGCAATTATAATTATATTGCAATTATAAATACTTATACTACACACTTACTACACTTATAAACCTATACATATAGTTATGTACGTATAACGTAACATGCAGGACATCCCTTGTCTAAAGTTTAAAGGACCATCTCTACGTTGGTTTATGGACACAATGGACCCAGGTCATGTTAGGTATTTAGTTAATGTGAAAAGTGGTGGTAAGTTAAGTAAGCCTATTTTGAAGGATAGATAGGTTTCGTCACTATGAAAGGAATGTGTCTTAAACATTGCGAATATAGACAGATATATATAACTATGGAACCTAGTACCTTGCTTTTGGTAACCTTTCATATCCATTACCAGGATAGCGTATGAAAGGATATCAATTAACATATTAACTAATTTTAATGACAATTTTTCATGTAAAATGTTTTTTTACTTTCAATAAGTGATTTTATGATTCTTATGTCGAATAAAAAGCATTTTATTTCACCTGAATCTATCTTCATGTCGATAAAAGATAGCTACATAGCTTTTAACATTTACATCCTAATAAACTTGTTACATTTAAAACGGTAGAGCTGTAGTATTTTTATTTATACTTCTTATTTTGTACACAACCTGTCCCGTTCAATACAACTGCAGCCATAGACTAATTTATTTATCCTCCGTTAGGCAAAGAAATGTCTCCGTCGCAGGCTCATTGCTTATTCAGCCACCCGTCATGGCGTGTATGTAAACTATCCATAATGGGATAATGATTTCGAGTTTAGACGTAATAATGGACAGGTTTAGACTGTCTTTTTACAAAGCGAGTCACGAACGACCATAAAAGCGATTGAGTATTCATTATGTTGTTGGGTATTAGTTTTGGATTCGGAATTGATTAGTTTAGGTTGGCAGTCCCTGACTTGCAAACGGCAGGGGATCGAGTTATGTTTTTATTTAGAGATATTGCATCTGTAGTTTACTTTTAGTATTGCTATTTGAGTTATGACATTAATATAGATCTCTGGTGCCAAACTGATAGAATATGTTCATACAATTTATCCCTTCTAGTGTAGTATGATATTTATGTGTGCTACTAGATTCTTTGTATTCTACATAAATGCAGGGTCAAAAAGAAAGCTACTAATATTTCACATAGTTTCTCTACTAGGAACCCTAACATATAAATACTATTTACACATTTAGGTGATTAAGTTGCAACTTATTGGTCCTTTAGTCAATATCACATACAAGAAAGACATCTAATGGAGACGAAACGGAATGAAAGATTTAATAATGAGAGGTTGCTAGCTGGGTTTATAAGATACAAAACACAAAAGACAAACGAGTTCGCGACCATTAACCCTAACGGGGTAGTCAGAGGTTTAGGTTTCCATCTCGGCTATTGTAAAACCCATGTGTTGACCAAATAGTCAGTACTCAATGTGACAGGTGGTAACCCATGTCGCCATTTACAAGTGAAATACCTGTTCGGGGAACAGGTAGGTTTCTTCACGATGTTTTCCCTCACCGTATAATTCGATGCATTTCGTAAATGTGTTTTTATTACGAAAATGTACATAGAAATTCATTAAACTTAATTTCCATTGGTACATACTCAAACGGGATTCGAACCCAGTACCCACTGATACAGAGCCGAAACAACTGAGCTACGTCGAATTATTATTCTATATCACCTCTATTATAAGTACACTATTAACACAGTTAAAATATAGGTGATTGGTCACATATGCGAGACTGATTATGTTCGCGTAAACGCATTCGGGATAGGCATGGGGCATTCACCTCGGGAACTACTCGATAACCCCCCCGCACCTCACCGCACAGACGGTATTGCGAAATTACATAATTGTTAGAGAAAGGCAGATAGTTGTTTATAATGTGTGAAGGTAAGGGATATAAAATCAGGACACTACGAGAATAATATAATAATAATATTTGGACAGGTTCAGTTCAGGTGTCTAACCGATCCGAATAGAACTACTAGTTACATTAACAAATGTTATGCAAAGGGTAATGCAAGAGATGTTGATGTAGTGTCTGTGAATACAGTCTGAAAGAGATTAAAGGACGAGGAAATTTGTAGGTAGGGGGCATATAATTTGTAACTGTCGAGAGTATAAGAGAAATAGAGTAACAAAATCAGTCTTCCTTCACTATAAACTGAAATAGAGTGAATATATATGTATATTACTTTAAATGTGATAATTGTACTCATAATTATAAATACTTCATACGTACGCATAATTTTATGTCTAAATGAGGATTTATAGTCCCGGAATCAGTCAATACTTATCAAAATAGGCGAATAAAATATTAACAATCAAAAATACTACCATATCCAAACAAATCCTATGCAAATTAGCTTAAAGTTTTGATAGAATTAAATTGTCTAGACCCTAATAGAATATGTTCAATGCCCATAGACGCTAGAGGCTTAGTCTTGTTCGTTTGCGGTTATTTACATTTCGCCCAAGGCAACGATGCTAGCACGATCTGCCACAAACAAGTCCCTAAAAGGAATTTTGTGAATGTTTCGCCTTTTCAAATGCACGATTTCGATCAACATACGTATATTCACGCCTCTATGTAACCAACGGGATAGGCAGAGATTGGTTCGCCACCTGGAATGATCCTGACACATCTCTTGCTTCACTCATATCTACACCTTCTCATACATGCTCTTCTATTCTTTACGCTGTATAGATATACAATATACTGTATTATATAGTATACAACGTGATGGGTATTGAATGATTAACATCACTAGAGGTGTTTCTAGTTATTTTAATTGTTATATGGACAGAGGCTAGGACGTTAGAGGCAACTAAGAGAAAATATGTGAAGCAGAAGAAAATAAGCATTAGCAAGCTTTCTTTTCTCAAACCAAGCTATCTTTGTCCTTGATATTTCAATAAAAGTTTACTCTTTTCTCACAGAACATCAAGATAATATCGACACAAATATACCTGAATTTATCGACCTCTTAACATCACTAACCAGTCCAATTAAAATGTTGTTTCTAGCTCCTTTTCTATAATCTTCTAATATAGTATAACTTCTTATATGGAATAGGTTAGTTTATTAATCTTCTTTGCATGCTAAAAATGTCGTAATTTTGACATTATCCACTCCGAAAGGGATTAAACGACGTGTATATATTTATGTTATTTTCTGTACTTACTGATATTCATTTTCATCGGTTTTTTTTTTATGTTTATAGTTAATCTTTAGTCTAATCATCCTAAAGTACATATATAATGTACTCAATACAGTCTTATACTAGACTAAGACGTACATACAAGATATATTCAATACAGTCTTATACTAGACTGGGACGTAAAAACAATACTAACTAGCTGCCTTTCTTCCACGACTTTGCCCAATTCGCAGTTCAAACTAATACGACGAAACGTATAATACAATCCCAATACATGTTCTTTATTCCCCTGCCCACCTCAAAAGGGATCACAGTCGCTGCTATAACAATGTGAGGTCACTACCCTCGTACCTCTGAGCACTAGTCCTGTTTGAACAAGTTCCAAACACTAAGTGGACCTAGGTCGGGCTAGAATTCACTTAAGTCACGTTTAACGTCGTAATAGCATGGCCTAGCTCAAACGTTGAAGGCTTGACTCTGTATCAGTGGGTATAGGGTTCAAACCCTCGTGTATGTATTGGTGGTAATGAAGTTTTAATATCTATGAATGTGTGCATTAAAAATGGACTAAATATTATGGTGAAGGAAAACATCGTGAGGGAACCTACTTGTTTGTACGTAATAGTCAGTGCTTGTAAATGGCGACATGGCATACCACCTGTCACATTGAGTACTGACCTGGTCAACATATAGATTAGAAATCTTAGAATAAGAACACCATTGGTACATGTTCCGGAATTTGAACCATGTAAGTACCCTGTAAAGTTATCTAATATTAATTACAAAAACCCCTAGCACTTATTCAACTCTTACGAACGTACGCTTCACGACTTGTGTATACACGCTCCCTTTTTTATTGTGGCGGGGTAGTCAGAGGCTTGAGTGCATATCTCCGAAATTTTGAACACATGTTAGGTATGGGTCACTCGATGCCCGCGTTACACTAGATAGACAGTACCCCACGTTATAGTGAACCGTATCGCCGTATATAGGCAATGGCTACCTAACCCGAGGTAAAGGCAGGTTCCTCACGATATAATCCCTCACCATTATCGACTGTAAATTATGTACAATTAAATTTCGTCATTGGTACATGCCAGAACCGGGATTCGAACCTAGGACCTTACCCACTGGGCTACAGCCGCTACACATCTTACGAAATCCGTAAAAAGGTAGCAAGATAAAATATTACTTGTTATTTTAAATCTATTTACTAACACTAAGGGGCACGTTTGTTTACACATAGCGAGTTGCCGGGGTAGTGTTAATTTGAAAACCTGTTTAGTTTCTTACTTAACACGTTACTTAGTCACATAACTTGACTCAAACAACCACTGTGAACTTAATCTGTACTTATGAGGTAAACTTAAAAGTGTTGTCATTCCATCTTATTTCTACATTCAGAAATGATGATAGTTAGTCAGAAACTAAAATCCAAACAGATTAAGTAAGTTTATACATACATATCTAAGCATGTAACATTTAAGTTTTCTATAAAAAGACAAACTTTCACGACTATTAACCCTTGCGGGGTAGTCTGAGATTTAAGAGACCATCTTCTCAATTCTAGGGGTAGAAAAGTAATAATAGTATATGGCCACCTCGAACCCATGTGTTGAACAGATAGTCAGAACTCAGTGGTAAGCCATATCGCAATTTACAAGCACTTACAGTTACCCTTTCGGGGAACATGTAGATTTCCTCACGATGTTTTTCCTCGCCGTAGTATTCGACGCATTTTGTAAGTGTATTTGTATTTCGAAAATGTATATAGAAATTTATTAAACTTCATTTCCATTGGTACATGCTCAAGTGGGATTTGAACCCTGTACCCACTGATACAGAATCAAGTCCCAAAATCCTGAGCTACGTCGAGTCATTTACATACACTGACTTTTTATCACTCCTTTTTCTAACATCCATACACCTTCACATACACACACGGCGGTTATAGCTACTTCTAACGTCACTCTTGATGTATAAATTTATGTCGTCATAAGTCTTACGAAGACGACCCCTGTTTAACTGACCTCCCATTTCAACCGTATATTATACGTCATTCTGCTACGAGTATCATTCATCTGCATAACATGTCCAAACTACGAAGCGTGCCCTTTTCAATCTTACTCGATAAATATAAATGTAATTTATGTATTAACTTATATAAGTTACCTACCCCACTCTGACAGCGATGACTATCACGTACTTTAATCCCTTTCTGGGTGGACAGAACTTCGGAAGACACGATAATATTTCCTAGGTCACTATAGCATGATTATTGGGGTTGTGATGTCATATGGAACATTTGTGAAGGTTTCTAACCCATCGCCTAATGATTTCTGTTTTACTAGTCCCTTAGTCGCCTCCTACGACACAGGAAAGGAAAGACAGATAGTTAATGCTATGTATATTTATGTACCAAGCTATCACAGAAGCACAATCATTTACAAGTATATGAAGTATATTAACTACATGTTACCTACATTACATAACATGTAGGCGGTATGAAGTATGAATACTAATTATTCTAGAAAACCTAGTATTAACGTAATATATGTACAGTCAACGCTAAAAGTGCAGTCCCAGTAACTTTTCATAAGGTTTACGTTTATAAGAACAAAATACAATATTTTTCATTTCGAAGCACGCGAACGTATAGTGGCCATGACAATGCATAAGGGCGCCAGTATTAAAATGTCAAATATTGTCTTTTGTTCTTATAAACGTAAACCTTATAAATAGTTACTGGGACTGCACTTTTAGCGCTGACTGTACTTTTAGCGCTGACGTACTTAGGCGTTTCGTAAGAGGAAATTGAGAGACTAGGCCTCATTAGTATTGCGCGACAGACTAGTTTTCAAACTAACATACATATCACGTCCGTATCTTTAAGAAGGTTAGGCAGAGATCTCGGATTCCCATTTGTTAATAGCTTTCATACTACTCTTCATACACATTTGGTTGTTATAGGTACTTTTAACACCTTACTTTAATATGAATAGATTATTTTTTCAAAGTACCATGTAGTAGTATATTTATTCAACACGATAATAATACTAGGTAAGGTAGACAGAATACTTACAGATGGACGATAAAAAATTCCATGCTTAATAATATAATGCTAACTAGCTGCTTTTCTTCTCGGCAAGGATAAATATATCCTATTCAACGATGGACTAACTATCTATCACCGATGTTGTATATTAATGGTCAATAATTCACAAGTTCGACGGTAATTAATGTCGTGACAAAGATGAAATAATATATCCGACTTTCTGTCTATACCAAAAATGATTATAGTACGTCCGGGTTTCTGTCTATACCAAAAATGATTATAGTACGTGAATGTGTACTAATATTTATTATATTTTGTTTCAGGAGAAGACTGTACAGACGTGATAATGAAGTGGCACGATGTTACTGATATTGGTAAGTAATTACAACCCCATATCTCTATCTACCCCTCTAATCATTCCAGAACCTTTGTATTTAGATTTCTTGGCCATATTTACGTTTAAATGGTACTAAGACATAAAATACCTACCTTTCTTTCTAATATGTTCTAGGTCACAACTTAAGTACCAGTGGTAAATAAAATCTATTGGACGCTGGGCTAGTAACCTGTCAGTAATATGCTATATCAAGCCATCAGAATTATGACTATTCTTCTAAAATTGACCAAGTTAATATTGTATGTAACCCTGAAAACATACATACATACACATCACACCTGCTTCCCTGTAGAGGGGTAGGCAGAGATCACGGATCCCTATTTGTCCCGATCTTGACAGACCACATTCGCTCCATTGACATTCATACATCTTCTCATACACTCTTGGAGGTTATAGGTACACCTAACGTCACCTTTTTTCCATATAGCGTCTATCTGACTGTTATATGTCTTATTAACCCTGAAAAATACCCAATATATTTAAGTAAATGTTAAACACAATGTTATCAATTCTATCTACCCATTCAGAGATAACAGTCGTGTAATCCAAAAATACACGCTAATGTTGTTGGCAAAAGATTACTAGTACTTCGCCAAATACTACTACACTACTATAGTAAATATTTCCTGACAAAATATAAGACTATGCCTTCGCCAAACTTCTAGTACTCTGTGTTCTTAGGACTACTATATAACATACGTTCATGTCCTTAAATCCCTTTTCTGGTGGACAGAACCTCAGAGATATAATATCTAGGTCACTTATAGCTTAATATGATTACTGTAATCAGGGTTATAATGTGAAAAAGGATAGACAGAATTAATTTAATCAAAATATGCTTTAAGTTCATTAGAATTAAATTTAGTAGTATTAAGACAATTTAGTTCTTCTCAAGGCTGGTGTATGTAGTGAAGAACAGAAGAGAATGTATAAGGTTATTGGTGTGATGTAAAATAAGGCGGTCGATAGTCTGGCTATACTGTTAAGGAGGTAGAAGCGTGAATATATTTATATATGCAAATAGGACACTCCCAATGCCATACGAACCAAACATGTGATAAGTAGCCTAATACTGAATCCTACCGAGAATCGAACCCGTAACCTCTTTTCAATCAACATTAGCTGAGACAAATCCTATTCACACTTGCGCGGGGTTGCCATGTGCGCTTGGTTCCATTAATGTAAATTATTATATAATTAATTCTTTTCTCTATTTGTGTATATGTATTGCGTCTAGTGTAAATAAAAGTTTTTTTTCCAATGATAACAATCCACTATCCACCCCACCTACGATAAGTCGTGAGCATACCTAACATGAAGTGTTTCAATATTATGATCTTGGCGTTCAAAGTCAAGGTTAGGTACAGGCGACGTCACAAACTATGTGTTCATTGTAAACAACATACACATACGCTGTTTATAATTTATATATTTGTATATTTATATATTCACGTCCTTTAATACCTTTCCTAGTGGACAGAACATTGGAGACGATAATATTTCTAAGTTCATTTTATAGTATTAAGATTTGGCTTATGGTGTTATATGGAACATAAGTGACAGGTTGCTAGGCTATCGTCCAACAGATTGCATTGACTCCTAGTTCGTTAGTGGCCTCCGGTCATGCCTTGCCTACTCGTATACATAAATACACATCACGCCTGATTCCCTGTAGAGGGGTAGGCAGAGATCACGGATCCCCATTTGTCCCCATCCTGACAGACCACTTTCGCCTCATTGACATTCATACATCCTCTCATACACTCTCGGCGGTTATAAGTACTTCTAACGTTACCTTTTTCAATATAGCGTCTATCTGACTATTATATGTCTTATTAAGCCGGCCCCTGCGTAACCGCCCTTCCACTTTATTCATATATATAAGTGTGTATGAGAAGATGTAAAGTTAGTCATAATACATCTGTATATCTAGTATCACTACAAAGTATAAAACAATATCGCTTTCTTTGTCCCTATGTCCCTTTGTATGCTTAAATCTTTGAAACTACGCAACGGATTTTGATGCGGTTTTTTTATAATAGATAGAGTGATTCAAGAGGAAGTTTTATAACATCCATTAAATAGCGGAGTAGGCTATATATTTTATACCCGTGCGAAGCCGGAACGGGTCGCTAGGTTACGAGTATAATATTATAAAGTCTAGATAATGTACAGACTTAGCCAGTGCCTGTACTGTAGCGTTGTTTGCAATGACGCAACGTGACAGCACGTAGCCAGCCAGTGTTGGTTACATCATGGGGCAAAAAACGCTAAAAGTGACGGAGGGCGACCTTGGCTGAACACGCACACCCACCGCCCCGCACGTCGCTTCTTACCACGCTAAGTAGTGTAGTATAAACATATTGGTATAAAATAGTACGTAGATTATATAGTACATACATACATAATATAATATTCGTAAGACATAATAATATGCCAAATAGTATGTGGTATGAACATATTGGTATAAAATAGTACATGGATTATATAGTACATCATCATCATCATCATCATCTTATGGTACCCCAGTGGTACAAAGGGCCTTCGTGAGAAGTCGCCAACCGCTCCTATCCTGTGCCTTGCACTCCGCGTCCCTCCAACTCAACCCAGCCGCTCTCAACTCAGCATACATATAATTTACCACGGTATAAAGTAGTGTTATATAGTCAGATAGACGCGATATTGAAAAAGGGTGACGTTAGGAGTACCTATTTAGGAGATGTATGAGTGCCAATGAAGCGAAAGTGGTCTGTCAGGATAGGGACAAATGGGGATCCGTTCTCTGCCAACCCCTCTACAGGGAATCAGGCGTGGTGTATATGTTTGTATGTATCTATCAACGAAGCGAAAGAGTAGTGTAATAAAGTATAAGCATACATACAATATTGGTATAAAACGTATGCCAGTCAGATAGACGCAATATTGAAAAAGGGTGATGTTAGGAGTACCTAATACCACCGAGTGTGTATGAGAAGATGTATGAGTGTCAGTGAAGCGAAAGAGTAGTGTAATATTGTATAAACATACATACAATTTTGGTATAAAATAGTACGTAGATTATCCTGTATATTGGCGCATTCAAAACGGTCAGTATGGGAATACTTAAATTTTTTCAAATAAAGTATGAATTCAGTTTTTATTTTTATCAAAATCGGTGACATGGTTCCTAAGAACAAATCTTCGTATCTCAGTTTCAGACTTTCCCATACTGACCGTTTTGAATGCGCTACCTGTATAGTACATACATATAATTTACCAGGGTATTAAGTAGTGTGTAGTATAAACATACATACAATATTGGTATAAATCATGCCTGTCAGATAGACGCCAGATTGAAAAAGGGTGACGTTAAAAGTACCTATAACCGCCGAATGTGTATGAGAAGATGTATGAGTGTCCAAGAAGCGAAAGTGGTTGTCAGGATCGGCACAAATGGGGATCCATGATCTCTGTCTTTCCCTCTACACGGAATCAGGCGTGATTTGTATGTATTTATCTAGGACTCTATAAGGCAGCTAGATTTAATATTTTTACCTCCCAGATCAGCATACCCTATACAGAAGAATAGAATCACTTTTCTGTACACGATTCGAACGAGCGAAGTATGAAATTAAAGTTACATTAAAAACACATTTGGATTATCACCACGAGCACACTTAGGCTACACGATACGCGATACACTAACTATGTGTCTATCTGCTCTGCTTATACATTCACGTCCTTTAATCCCTTTCGGGGTGGACTGAACTTTGGAGATACTATAATATCTGTTAGGTCACGTTTAGCATGAATATTAGGTTTGGGATGTCTTATTGAAGATTGGTGACAGATTGCTAGCTCTTCGCCCTATAGATTCAATTTACCCCTAGTCCCTTAGTCGCCTCCTATATACATATAATATATAGGATAAACACTTAAATTAACTTACCAAGGGGCTAGTTCAATTTGGTGTAATATTGGTGTAGTATCCCAATTAAGTTATTATCATCTAACAAGGTTATAAAGATGACGTTAGAAGTACATATAACCGCCGAGTGTGTATGAGGAGGTGTATGTAAAGTGAATGTGGTTTTTCAGAATCGGGACTGATGGGGATCCGTGATCTCTGCCTATCCCTGTACAGGGAAACGGGCGTGATGTGTATATATGTTACTTATATCATTATAATTAACTTTCATAACATTTATGATTATGAATACAAATTTATCTCCATTTCTGTAATCTTTATTATACTATGTGTACCCTGCTTTAAATAAGATTAGATAACTGACTACCCTGTATCGTTAGAGTCGTAATGGTTATATACATTAGACAATCTCCTTCAAGTTCACAATTTCCAAGGGGGTAGATCTTTAAGGTATCAAGTATGTTCTAAGTCTAACTAAATCTCTGACTACGCTAAAGTAATTAACAGTCGTTAGGCGTATATTTGTGCTAGGACAAAAAAAAACATATTCACGACAAGAATCCCTTAAAGAGTAGTCAGAGGTTTGAGTGTCCATTACTGATATTAGTAGAATTATATAGCTGCCGTACTTTTCGGCATATCGTAGGAGGCGACTAAGGGATTAGGGATGAAAGAATTCCCTTGGGTGATAGGCTAGCAACCTGTCACAAATTTTATATGATACACAATCCCAATATTTAGGCTAAAAAGTGACCTAGGAGATATAATCGTGTCTTAAGTTCTGTCCACCCCGAAAGGGATTAAAAGACGTGATTATATGTATGTATGTATTTAAATAAATGCCTAAGAAAGTTTTCCTAGACATATTCGAGTGTTGTCTAGTCAAATGGTGCATTACCTTTAAAGACTAAAACTAGATTTGTTAGTGATGGGACAGTGTCGGTTTTTATCGATAAATCATAACTTATATCGACAAGTCCAATAATCCAATACATATGTACATACGTATGACCTAGCTTTTTTGGAATATAAAAAATATGCTTAGCCACCCCTAATATTCTTTGAGATATTGCACATACATGTATGTTTTATAATTTCTTTAGGGTTGGACAGAACCTTGGATATATAAAATCTAATTGGTTTTTTAGCATTCATAATAGATTTTAAATGACATTATGTGAAATATTGGTGACAGGTTGCTAGTCCATTCCTCTTTAGATGGCATTTTCACCTATCTTCTTAGTAGAGTCTTAAGACTTAAAAAGACATCGACCTAGCATGATTTTTAGCCCCACGCTATCACTTAATATGTATGTATAACTTTAAAGTTTCATTTAATATACTCGTATATTAAAACTATAAAGTCATATTTATGATTTATCTGACACTGGTTGTAATATCGACTATATTGTCACGTAGCAAAAACTATCGATAACAAACAACATCACGCCCATCTCTCCGGCGTGGGTAGGAGTTATCGCAGGATCAGGCATGTAGGTGGAGCCAAGGTTAAGTGGCCTCTCGGATACTCACTATATGCTCACTGCTCCTTAGTACCTTAATTAATAGGAGAGGTGGACTGAGATCATGGTACTACTTGAAATTGATGTACATAACTAGTCTTAAATATCTCCAAGGGTTTACACACATACACATTACCTTTCATCTCTTTTGGGGTAAACACAACCCCAGATACATAATACATCCATGATCATTTATTGGAGTAGACACAACCACGCAAACATAGTAGTTAGTTATCTTAATAATTTTAAGGTTTAGTATAGGATTAATTCAATAAAGATAGAAGATTTCTCACAGTTGACTAGCCCATCGCCCAATATCCCTAGTCCTTTAATACACGACATAACCAGCTGATTACAATTCCACCCACGTCCCAGATTAACACAGAGCGTGTTTTATGCTCAATGTCAGTTTTTAAGCGACTTACGTCAGTCACTCTGGTATATTAATGTGTTTTAACATACTTGCATGCTAATGTTGTACACGCTATGTTGGCACGAAATGGAATGAAAGATTTATCAGGTTAAGGGATTATAATGAAAGCTAGCTGCTAGCTGGGTTTATAAGATACAAAAAACTAAATACAAACGCGTTCGCGACCATTAACCCTTACGGGGTAGTCGGTTCAGGTGTCCATCCGCAATTGCGAAGGTAGTAATTCTATAGACACCTCGAACCCACGTGTTGACCAGTCAGTACTCAATGTGACAGGTGGTAAGCCATGCCATTTACAAGCACTTACTATTACCTGTTCGGGGAATAAGTAGGTTTCATAAACATAACATAACTTACGCTTCACGACTTGTGTATACATACTCCCTTTTTTATTATGGCGGGGTAGTCAGAGGCTTGAATGCCCATCTCCGAAATTTCGAAGGCATGTTAGGTATGGGTCATTCGAATCCCGCGTATCACTAGATAGACAGCACCCAACGTGATAGGTGGTGAACCGTATCGCCGTATATAGGCACTGACTATTACCCATCCTGAGGGATAGGCAGGTTTCCTCACGATGTTTTCCCCCACGTTAGAATTAAATACCTAAATAAACCTCATCAATGGTTGTTCTTGTTCCAGTATCAATGGAGACGAGTCCAGCGGCTCCTGGCGCAGGGTGCAGCTGTGAAGAGCCCCGGAGACCAGAGCCAGATCCCCTCTACGACCACCACTCCTCGGAAGAAGAGCTGGAGGTAAGCTAGGAAGAAAGGAAGATAGAAAGATCGTGAACGATTGATATACATTAGTTTTAAACATACATACAAGATACTTACATGAGTTACAAAACATAAAAGTCGAACATAGGTTTAAATAAGGTGAATTGTGAAGTTATTTGTTAACTAAAGTATGTTAGTTCAACGTTTCGGGTGTAAAGAAATGCAATGTATCGTTATGTTATAATATAACAGTACAATTATAGCATAAATAAGACTAAAATCTTACGTATCACTTCCCTATTAATTAGATAGAACTTGAAAAATAAACTAAGAATTTAAAAAAGAATCTATATAAAGAAATAAACTTAATAAAGAATCTAAGTAATCAACTTATTCTACATAACGGAGGCTGTAAGGACAGTATAAAATATAAATATTCTATGTTATTTATCCTTTGTAACGCCAAAAAAATTCAAATAAACTCCCATAGCCGCTTCACAAACTAAAGCAGCTGATTACATGTTCAAAGTCCCAACTTAACAAGATAGGTCAAAGAGACTCGGCGGAGCAAGGTCAAAGCGCGAGGCAGACGGAGGGGCGACTCCACGCGTGCCTGCCTCCGCACAATGGCCATACGTACATAGCTAGTGTATGGCATTGTATAGCCATACATATACATTCGCGTAGTTTAAGCCCTTGTGGAGCATAGTTTTTTAACGTATTGAAGCATTTGCATTGAGTACTGACTATCTGGTCAACACGTGGGTTTGAGGTGTCCATAGAATTACTACCTTCGCAATTGCAGAGATGTAAACCTGAACCTATGACTACCCCGCAAGGGTTAACGTGAATACGTATGATTGTCTTTTTTTAACTAAATAATGCATAGTGATTTTGGTAGGTCACGCAAGGTACATACATGTATATAACATATAATATTAGATAGGCTATACATGTAGTGCTGTATGGCATTGTATGGCCATACATATACATTCACGTACTTAAGCCCTTGAGCGGGGTAAAGTTTTTGAAAATATCGAATTCGGTTTTGTCATTTTGATGGTTTGGAAATGTTATGCGAATGAATGATAGTAGATTGAAAAAAGAAATATGTATGGGTAAAGTGGAAGGACGGTTACGTATGGGTCAGCCCAAAGACATATGACAGTCACATTGACACCATATTGAAAAAGGGCTATGTTAGGAGTATCTGTAACTGTCGATAGTGTATGAAGAGGTGTGTGATTGTCAATAAGGATCCGGATTCTTTCTACCCGTCTATAGGGTAACAGGCATGATGTGTATGAATGTATGAAAGGTATATCCGCTTTGTGTATGATTGTACACTATAATTACATCCTTATACACCTTTGGGTTGGCAGGATCTCAATCACTTCATTGGAATATAGAATAACCAAAATGGTTGTGTTATCTCTATTATGAAACATTGGTAATATGTCAATGTCGATTTACCCTAGCTTTCTTGCCAATGGAAAGAAAGGCAAATACTTAATTACGTCCTAACTAGAAGGGGATTATTCTCATTAATGCCAATACAAAAGCTAAACGAAATAAATATTAAAATTATTATTTACATACATATACAAATAACATTTACAAAAATAATTTTGCAAAACAAAATATGTACAAATGAAACAAAAAAAAATTTAATAGCAAAAAGTAAATATACACAGCGCTACTAACTAGTGTCCCGAATTTAGCACCCAGAAGCAAAAGCCCCCAGCACACTAGCAGCGTTGCCTCGCTGGATTGCCAACGACAACCTCTGGGCCAAAAACTCCCCGGAACATCTAAAGCTAAACCACAGATAATATAATACTAAACTGTAAACGTCAATTCCCAAATACATCCCAAGTAAATAAGAAACGATTCAGTCAGGTATGTGTCGCCGAGGTGAACGGACGTGTTTCAGGATGAGTACACGTAACTCTTGCACAAGAAGGCGGATTAAGTAACTACGTCAGAGGTTCAGGAGCCACGAGCTTTCAGACCGGCGTAGCATGGGCTTGGCTGAAATTACTTTTGGTTTAAAGTTAAATAAAATGGAATTAATGCGACAAAATTCGGACGTAAAAATAATGATATTTAGATGACAATGTCGGAAAGTTGTAGAAGGGGACTAGGTTTTAAAGAATGTATTATACGATGTACTGGCAAACTGTCATAGGTATTCTATGTCAATGCTTTTAGAAACTAGATTGTCATGTTAAATATAATCGAGGAGATTTACTTATCTGAGGTCATATACAATGAGTGAAAGAAGATTATTATTTAGCCAAATTACTAACGTGCTAACGTTATGCATCGCAATGTTACTAAATGATTTTTTAAACATTATTCTAAAACAGTCTTATTCTTTTCGCTACATTAACAAATATATACTTATCATGCCCGTCTCGCTACAGAGATAAACAAAAATCTAGTAACCCAACCTCCTGTTCTTATATATTACTAAATCTGCACTAAATTTGGGCAGTCCCTCCCATGCTAGGCTGAGGTGAATGCACTGCTGTGCACCGCGACCCACCCAATGTCATTTAACTCTGCTCCAGTTTTCGAACTGCACCGACAACGCGAATATTCACCTACGAGATGTCGCTACATACATACATACGTACGTAAGAGTATATGTAGACCGTAGCGTAGCTCAGTCGTTGGGGGCCTGACTCTGTGTCAGTGGGTACAGGGTTCAAATCTTGGACCATGTACATTTACAACAAAATACTACGGTGAGGGAAAATATAGTGAGGAAACCTACTTATTCCTAGAACAGGTAACAGTCAGTGCTTGTAAACAGCGACACGGCTTGCCATCTGGCACAATTAGTACTGACTATCTGGTCAACACGTGGGAACGAGGTGGCCATAGAATTACTACCTTCGCAAGTACGGAGATGGACACCTGAATCTCTGATAACCGCAAGAGTTAATGACCGAATTTTGACTTTGTTTTTAACTATGACTTGGTGTACATACTTTGCAGTAGATCTGTGATTGGGTTGGTTGACTTCTAATGCTTTTCGCAAAATCGTAGTTCAATCGAACTTCAGTAATGGTGTGAAGTTGTTAGTGGCGTAGCAAATGTGTCAAATTTCGCCATCGCAATGAACTGAAATGCAATTTTGATATAACATCTTAGTGGCTATGGACCGTATTCGGTAATAAACGTGATAGGTGATATACTACGTGCCGCCGATATATCGCCGTGCAAAAGCGCTGACTAATGCCTATTCCAATTAATAGGCAGGTGTCTCGTAATCCTAGCTTCTGCCAATTAAAAACGGGTAGAATATGAATGGATGTATAAATTCAAAGATCTCCTATATTAAGTTGGGACTGGTCTGATAAAGTTAGGTTAGGTAAAGGTTAGGTAAATCTATTGGTTATTTTGACAATATAACAAATTATTAGTAAAATTTTTATAGTGATGGGTAATCCACAAGACGTAGCCTGTAACAAGAGGTCTCGTCAACCTTTATCGTTTACCACCTATACCATACCTTTAGGATCTATCCCCACTTTGAGACATTAAAAATACATCGAAAATACACACAACATCTATAAACATACACACAAATCTATGACCACATACTGTCATGTATCCCAACCACTCTATACCATAATCATTTACATACATACATATTATAGTATTTTACGATATACCGTATGAAACATTTACATACATACATATTATAGTCATTTTCGAGATATAGTTTGCAAGTCGCGATTCATAGCATGGTGTGCTGACTGCGCATGTTTTGCAGGTGATCAACCAATCAGCGTGCCCGGGGGAGGGGCGGCGGCGGGGGGCCTCCTCCCCGCCCCCCGCGGCGCCCGAGAAGCGCAAGTGGCTCAGCCGGGCCCCAGATGACGACGAAGAAGACGCTAAGGAGGTATTTTAATAGAAAACAAACTGTATGTTGTCCCTTAGCTAACAACACCTCTCAAGTCGAAAATTGGCGGCTTTTACATTTTAATGCCATTTACATAATAATAATATTTGGACATTATTACACCAATTGAACTATCCCCTTGGTAAGTACATTTAAGACTTGTGTTAAGGGTACTAGTCAACGTATATTTAAGAAATGTATACATATTAAATATAGATAAATACATATATAGCATATATAATCAACGACCAGACTGGAAAGCAGTAGAAAAGCGTAGTTCTTAACTCTGCCACCACCGGGAATCGAACCCGGGACCCTATGATCAGCGTTCAGGTGTCTAACCGATCGCGCCACGGAGGTCGTCAAACATGAAGCTACCCATTGCGCGTCATCATGAAATAGATTTCAGCCAATCAGAAGTCGTAATTAAAAAAATAGTGACAGCGCTCAAGTAGGTTGGCGTCGCAACACCGCACAGATTATTTCGTCTTCTGTAAAGTTGGTAAAAATTACTTATGCGGTGTTGTAAGCTAAGGGACGATGTGTGTATGAGTGTCGTCCGGAATGAGTATTAAGTTAGTTACACCCGTATTAAGCTCGTTTCAAAAAGGTGTTAATAATGTCATGTCATCCACATGTGTTCATATTTTACGTATGGTATGATTTTGATAAATGTTGCCATAGCACACTTTAGACCCTATATAGACTTCAAACTTTTTAACACAAACCACAACAAAGAAGAATTTTCAATCAGGATTGTACAAGAAACCCTTTTGTTCCTAAACTATTCCCTGGATTAAGTAATCACGTATTATCATTTTATCGAAGACATCAAGACAATGATATTTCAGAATAAACAGCCACTATCTGGACCGTAACAAACTTATCATCTTTCACAAATATTGTCTATCTGTTGAAACGTTAGCTTTAGATGACAACGACTTTATATACTTAGCACACAAAAGCAACCCTATTTATACATTTTAAGATACTCAATCGAACTTCCTACTCCAGTGTAAACCCCCTTAACGTATACAATAAGTCCCTTTCCCATTCCAGGTGGAAACTCCGGTGCGTTTCCGTACGTCGCCCCCGCGCGAGGCCCTGAAGCCTAGACGGGCGGGTGCCGCCTGCGCGTGCGCCCCGCCGTCGCCCCGTCGACGCCGCGCGCAACCGTCCGCGCCCCCGCGGCGGCATCGGCCGGCACTCGACTTTGATAAGATGCAACAGGTATGGTTATCTTCATATATGCTTGGATCTCTGTTAAATATGAAATGGATATCATTATTGTGTCGTTCTAGCTGGGATGCAAAAAGAATACTAACTAGCTGCCGTTTTTCCCGGTGTGTGTCGTAGAATGACAAAGGTCCTAGAGGACAATGAAATCTGTCGGGTGATGGGCTAGCTTCCTTTAAACGTTAAGTACGTATGTGAGAGGGAATGAATGGCATACATACACTAATGTTCTTTTATCATTTTTACATAATTACTTTTCGGTCACCTGTGGAATAACATTCAGTGACACAACACTAATATTTTGACTTAGATATTGTGTTCCCATAGTTCTGTCCACGACAAATGAAGGCTTTATAATATATATGTTAAAATGTGAGTGAGTAGTTAAAACTTAAAATTATAAGCGAGTAGTTAAAATTATATTTTAAAACAAAGTTTTTTAATTTAAACTCTGCATAAGAAATTTCACGTAACAAAGAGAGTATTTCATAACTTGTCATAATAAATGCAGCATGAAAGCTGCAGTCGTTAACCCTAGAGTAACGAAGGGCTAGTGACCTTGCAAAGGTCATACAGACCCGTGGGGTGAGCTAATACCCCTTTTAGGGGTAAACAGAGGCTTGAAGATACCTTCTTTGTGTATGTTTTACTTAGTAGGTATAGGTACATATATAATCAACTGCGAAACATATGTATGTATATTCTTTATCTTTGTATGGTTTACTTAGTAGATATACATATAAATCAACTACCTATATACGTATGTATATTCAGGTTCTTTAATCCCTTTTGAGGTGGACAGAACCTCAGAGATATATTATCACCTAGGTCTCTTATCAGCATTAACTTAATCAACAAACAGATTAGATATCAAATTAAAAACGCAGTTCTAAACTCTGCCTTCACCGGGAATCGAACCTAACGATTAGCTAAGATGGTTTAATTCTCACACTAATATATCCCAAATGGCGTGGTATTAGCCATGAAACTGTCATACGGGAAAGTGGGGCAAAGTTAAATGACATTTATGCACAATGCAGCCGTCGGTCATTTACCCCTGTCACCTTTAACATACATATGGGACTATTAACTATCAAGTCTATTAATATGAAAGGTATAGATATAATTATAGTTTTAAGTGATTCGCGATTTATACTCATGATTAATTACTAACGGGACTTATCGCGTATGTTTTTTTATAATAAAGTTACCTAATAGATATAATATATAGATATAATTGTTATAATACGCGATAATATAATATGTGACAATGGCTTTTTTGCTTAAGTGCCATTTCGCAACCTTATAGTAAAGCGGTTCAAAGATTTAAAACAATATCTTATATAATCCAATTTTTGTTAAATTTTCATGACACAAATGAGTGGTTTGGTTTCAAAGTTGGTCAAATCCATTTTTAAGTTTTTGTAAGAAATAACAGATTTTTAAATTTCATTCTTCGCGTCAATATTTGTTACAATAAATAATTTAAAATAGTCTAAATGAGAAATATGATTCGATTTAAATTTACTGTCAGCATTGTCCAGAACAAAAAATAGTTAAAATCTTTAATTATAATTTGGATTTGACCATTTTTGTTATCGATCGATGGACTTGACTAAATTTGATACTTACCCTTCAGGATTTGATCATTTTTGATTTTTAATACCCTGGATTTGACCAGCTTTGCTACGTAATATTTTTTTGGCCAGTGGTTGTCAACCTTTAACCACAACCGCAGAACCCTCAGTTAAGTAGTAAAGTTTGTAATAAAGAAATAACTTTTAGTATGATAAGTACAATCTTAGACATAAAATAAAATATAATCATTTATAGTTCTACAAAAAAATATATCTATAAATAAGTTTTTATGGATTTTTTGATGGATTCTTTTTTTTCGGAGAATAGGTTGTCCTTTGTGATTACCACCTCGATTTTCTTGTGCAGAAGATCCACCAGTGTTGAAATGACGTTTAACAACCTAGTTCCTGTCTTTGCTCGATGGCGTTTAATCGTAGACACAGATGTATGTTTGATTATGAAGTTATCTTGGTCAAGTTTAGAGGTTGTCTTGTAAAAGGCTGAATGGAACTTTATTATGTCTTGATTACGAAGCGTTGTACATTTGTAGGATTTGGAATAATCATTACAGGTGATTCTTACATTCGGAAGAGCTTTTGGAGAATATCTGTAACAGCGAAACAATAAAAAAAATTAAATAAATGAATAAAATCAATATAGGTAACTATTCCATATAAAACATAAAAATATAAATGTTTTTTTTAATGTATTCTATTTATTTTAATACTTACAATAAACTTCTAGTTTTATATACTAGGTAATTTCATATTAAAACAAAAAAGATTGAGAACCCCTGGCCGTCTGGACCAAAGTACTTGTTGCGGGTATGTGAACAAAACTTTACTTACCGAGATCTCTTGTTCAAATTTCTTCTCCACTTATCTTGTTGTGGAACACGTTTCCTTGATGATTGAGGAGGAGTTTCAACAATTTTTTTTGGACTTTTATTCATTTTAAACCATTTTATGAATTAATTAATGCGGAACGACATTGATACCTTCAATCCGAAGTAATTAAAGAAAAACAGCATGGCTGACAATGTCATACAAAATGCTCGAACCTGATTGGCTGTTTCGGATTTGGCTGATGTTGATTCTAAGAGTTTTTAAATTTGACTAGTTTTGATCCCAATGACAAATTTCAAGGTGAATTTTCATACGGACAATGAATATTTGTCAAATTTTGATTTTAATGAAATTGTGCATTTGATTAAGAAGAAGTTAGCCTCATATTCAGTTAGAAAAATTCAAAATATGGATTTGGCCAACTTTGAAACCAAACTACTCAAATGTAAAAAATCTAACATTAATTGATTTTTTATTAACCTTTTTTTCCATTTTTTTAAAACTTTTAGTCCTGTTAAGTTCTGAAATACCACATAAACAAGATAGCCTTTCCACCGTCTATATGTAGCCCATTGCCTAGTCCCTTAGTCGCCTTCTACAACCTATCAAGAAGAAAGACAGTTACTTTTTGATCTTTATACATTTGGGATATCTTCAAAATCACACTATTTACTTAGTTAGGTTCTATTTTTAATCTAGGTCACCGGTGTGTTAGTTGAGTTCTAGGAACGTAAATAACCATTCGAGAGATGGCTCAATAGACTAATATTTATATAAATACATTCACATCCTTCAATCCCTTTCGGGGTGGACAGAACCTCGGAGATTTCATATCTCCTAAGTCACTATTACGCTCGGAACATTGGTTACATTGCTAGCCATCGCCTAATTGACCCCATTTACCCATAGTCCCTTAGTCGCCTCCTACGACATGCCGGGAAGTACGGCAGCTAGTTAGCATTCTTTTAACGTCCCAGCTAGCACCTTACATTTTTGTTTATTGTCTTACTAATTCTAAAGTTAATACTTAAAACACTCATAGACATCCCTTCTTCTATAGAGGGTCGGCAGTAATTTATTTATTTATTAAGACATCCAACAGTAAAATAACAGTTCAAGAACCTAAAACTAAGAAGCCATTAATAGTAGCCAATTATGTATTCCTAATATTCCTAACGTTAGTGGGAAATTTTATTTAATTGACAATCATACTCATTGGTTATACATACTCTGCATACATATAGGAGTATGTAGGTACCAAGTGATTATAAATACCGTTCTCTCCTTTTAGGTATCTCACTGATTTAAGCATCACAATCCTTCAGTTCCTTTTGGGATGAACAGAACCTTGGGGATACATATCGTTTACTTTTATCACAATTACGAGTTTCGGAAATGCTATAATATACCATGGGCAGTAGTTATCTTAAAAATATTTCCAAATCACGAACCTTCTCTAAACATCATTCATAATTAAAGACAAAAAAAGACAAACGCGTTCACGACCATAACCCTTGCGGCGTAGTCAGAGGTTCAGGTGTCCAACTCCGCAATTGCGAAGGTAGTATTACTATGGCCACCTCGAACCTAAGTGTTGACTAGATAGTCAGTACTCAATGTGACAAGTGGTAAGCTATGTCGCCATTTTCAAGCACTAACTACTACCTATTCGGGGAACAGGTATGTTTCCTCACGATGTTTTCTCTTACCGTATAATTCGAAGCAATTTGGAACGTTTATTACGAAAATGTACATAGAAATTCATTAAATTTTATTTCCATTGGTACATGCTCAAGCGGGATTTGAACCCTGAACCCACTGATACAAAACCTAGCCTCAAACAACTAACAACTGAGCTACGTGAATTTATTTATACCTTAATACGCCATTCAATTTAAGATAAAGTCTGTCATATATACACCTTAACGAGTTAAATTCTAAGTACAAATTCCGTTACATAAGTTATACAGTCCGTTACACAAGATTCTGTACCGGGAAGCAACTTGGTATGAAGTGTACGCGTCTTACAAAAAACCCTCTTTTCCGTTCAGTCCGGTCCGCGAATGAGTGGAATGCAATTCATTGAAGACCACACATTCATACGTTTCATTCAATGGGTTTTTTACTTAAGAACCTGTAGTTCGTTACGTATATGGTATTTTAAGACTTGCGGACTGTAGAGATTGGCTGTGAATTTGAATGAATGGAATATACATATATATGTATAACATACATAAGTTATAACCCCTAGTCTGTAAGTTTTAGTTGTAAACGTTTTGTATTGTGTATGTTTTTGTGGATGTAAATAAACGCTTACATTATTATTACTTATAGTGGTGTCTATGTGTCTTTCGAACTGGGATCTCCTAGAATTAATAGCATTTCTATTACCTCAATTGTTTGTGTTTTATTGGGGTTGTGTTGACATTGATAGGAAATTTGATCATGATTGATGAAAGTTTACTAGTCAAATGTCCAATGAACTATTTATACACGACATGCAAGGAAGGTGCGCAGCTACTCAGCATCAGGGGAAAATGCTTAACTAACAAGGAATTATAGCTTATCTCATATTATATTAACGTGTGCATTATTACTTTGAAGTGACTAGACGTATACATTCAAGTCATTTCACCTTTTTCGAAGTGGATAGAACATGAGACATCAAAACATCTTTTTGTTTTTGATGTCATAAAGTGACTATAAATCACATATTTCCGAATCACATCGTACATTGTATGTCAGCATAGTTAATAGGAAATATAGCTTGACTTGTCTAATATAATATAAATAAATACATGTGCATTCTTATTTTGATACGTTTATAAATCACTTCGTACAGTGTATGTACACCTAGCATAGTATAACATAATCTCTGTTTTGACTGACGTTTCCATTGCGTTGCAGCTGCGCGTTGGCGGGCTGCGCTCGTGGCGGGGCGGCGTGGGCGGAGCGTCGGCTGGCGAGCTGTCCGTGTTCTGCTGGTGAAGGGCGGCGGGCGCTCCGCTGGCTGTCCCTCGGGCTCCGGGCCCTGTCGCCGAGACTAGCTTTTAACGTTGCACGACCGATGTGAACTAATCGTAGTATCTAATTTGTTTTACTTTTCTTTAAGTACTAAATGTTACTGTTTGTTGTATGTATTCGTTAGTGAGGAAGTACAAAGAGACGCAGACTTGGGCCGCGCGGGCAGATCTCACTGCGCCCGCGCGGCCCGCAACTGAATAAAGCGGACAAGGCACATCTCTCGGGCGTTTCATTTACACCTGACGACCTTTCCCACAGTCTGATCAACTCTAGGGATAAATTACGTATTGATGGAAACATAATTAAAACGCAACACCACTATCTATGCTAAGGGTGACCGAGGACATGATGTATTCCAAGATTTTGTTATTATTTTTATCGATTGAGGGACAGGAATTGTAAGATACTTTGTCAACGAAGCTACAAGGGTTGCGTTCGCCACTCTACCCTAATTTCCAAAAACATCATACTATTACATATTCAGAAGTTTGGGCGTTCATCTGTAAATGGTGGAAGATCATACCGAAACCAATTTTCACCAGAGAGTCTGAACCTGATTGTCTGAATAATTTTTTGTAGATAACACCTACCGACAACGCTTAACACAAGCAATAACACTAAACAAATACACACGCATACGTTATTTTTTAGGCAAAAAAAGAATTGCTATATTCAATTATCTAACTAGTATAATGATAACAGTACTGAAACAAATTACTCTTTAAAACCTGTACACATCCTGTTACTACGATACTAAACAAATATATTTAGCTCGATACTGAACAGTTATAAATGTTTTTATCGTACAACAATAAATCTTGTAGAGATCCCGCCACATAAGGTGGCAGTAGCCAAACTTGGAACTAAATTTGACGTTACCGCCATTGCGTGTTATTTTGTATGAAAGGTAAATTTAGTATTACCAGCGTTGTGTTTTTTGCCCACTCTTTGTAATTTTTATGTTTGTTAAGGGTGATTATAATAAATTGATTTCCGGAGTTTCTTGTTAGTTCTTCTCCAAGCTAGGGTCTCCGCTGATCTAACCTCGGTAAAAAATATGTAAAGACAATGCTCAGTGCCATGTTTGAAATAATAGTTTTAAGAGATTCGCGATTTATACTCATGATATAAGATATAAGGGTGTGTATAAGATTGATTGCAGCTGTGGGAAATCCTACGTCGAACACACTAAACGGTCTATTGCGGACAGAGTGAAGGAACACATAATATATGTAATATATAATAAGAAGGATAAGTCCCGTTAATTATTAATCATGTTTGAAATAGTTTAATAAACATATTTTGACTTTGATATATTAATTTGTTTTATTTGAGTTTATAGCTCTGCAACCAAAGACCGTTACAAATGAAACCTATAATGTATCGAGCCGTATGGCACAGTGAGTGCTAGTTTTGGCGTGTTTACTGGTAACACTGAATTACGCGACTGTGGCGACGCCTCCAACTGCCACCTTATGTGGCGGGATCTCTAACGTATGCTACATGTCAAAATTCTACAATGTACACAACTTATAAATAAACATGCTATTCACGATATTTTAGCAAAGCTATGCTAATTTCTCGTTGAGATGAGAAAATGACTTGCAAAAATGTTTATATTTACATAAAGTCGCATCAAGACTAGATGTGCTTTCGAGATGGTTAGAAACTTGAGTGTCAGTCTAAGCTCAAACCAGATAGCAACCATAAAGAAACTTAATATTAAACTCTATAAAGGTAAACAGAAGCTTGAGTGACCACTGTATTTACGAAGGCCTAACCACTCAAAGCCTAGTTTGATGAATGTTGTGGTTCATTACCTACCCAAGGGACCCTCACTGTATTATATAAATATAATTATATAGAAATCGATGTAGCTACGTCATACGGCAGTAAGTTTAAACCTGGAACTGATTATCTATGTATATTTTCTCAGTAAAAAAAAAGCGCAATGTACTAATTAATAATGGGGAAAACAAAGTTGCTTACTTCTTTCTGATCCCCGACAGGAACACAATTTATCACATTGAGTACTATCCGGTGGATTTGAGGTGACCATACTACGCGAAACTCTGACTGTCCCCCAAGGGTTAATGGTCGGGAAAGTGTTTGTTCGTATTATGAATATAGGTATAAACTAAAACAACATTATCGTAATCAGCTTAAGTTTATTAATTAAATATTCATTCGCACCGACATCCTTACGTCATATTTTTGTCAAGAGATAATATTTTCCTCCAAGCACTCTTTATATCACAAACGTTTTTTCCATTATAAATATTATCTAATTATTCTTACGCTTAATGTTCTATCGTCATTATTAAGAGATTTTTTCTATGAATGAAAATGGTTGAACTAATATATAGTATGAACTAGTATGTAATGAATTAATAATTTTGAACTAAAGGAATCTAATTCAAATTTTATCTTTATAAAGAGAAGGATTTATATAGAAATAGCATCTTAGGCGATATATAAAGATCTTTTTTCTGAATGTAAACAAGTATTATTATCGTATACTTAATTTCTTATATGACCTGTTGTTATAGTAAGTAATGCAATTTTATGCATTCTCTTTACAAAAAGATGCTTTATCTTTTTTATGACGTACATAGATAATAATATTTCAAGTATCATGGAAAGAATTAAAGGTGTTTTAAACTAATAACTTATTCTAATAGTTGAACTTAATTTAATCAGTTATTTAGTGATACTTCAAAAATGACTGATTTTGACTGACAGCAGAATGTTTATACAGAAAAAAATTAAAGAACTATTACAATGACGGCATAGTACAAAATTTGGTTTTACACTATTATAAACATTGACTTCGAGTCTAAATACTTTTGTGAATTCTATTCTCACGAAGTTTTTAGATAATTATTCCAAATATTACCGTTACAATAGTAAATTGTCCATATGAATAGGTGTTTGACAATTACTTTGATAAACTGAGGAAACAACATAAGATTCCAGTATTCGAATTGTCTTTTGTATATTGGATCACTGTAAATTCATATTTCCAATTTTTATCTGTTACGTATTACATTTATAGCGAAACCGTTATGATCTCAATTACAGGAAAATACAAATATTCCCTTTACATGTCATAGTATCTAAACTTATCATATAACTAAATTACAAACTAAAAATGCATTGACTTAAGTATACCTATATCATTGAGAAACTCTCAAGATAGTCTATCAATCTAAATTGAACCCAAGTGACTTAAAAATCACGATGTAACCAGATCATTTTATATTGATGAAATGATTCTTTGTACTACCATAAAATGACCTACAATTTCACAGTAATAGTAAGCTAATAAGGTCTAATTTAAATTGGTTATCTACCCTAAGGGCCGGCGCCCACTGCCGGCACGGCACGGCATGTCATGGCAAAGGATTTTAATACAAATTAAATTATTTTGAATCTTATTTCAATAAGCTTAGAATTTATGTTACTTTATTTTGATACCACGATGCCGCGGGATGCAGGAAATGCGATTTTTTCCCTCACACTGACTGAGCGTGGCAAGTGATTAGCACATGCGTACGCGATACTTCGATTCTTTTGCGATACAACCAACTTCAAATACACGCGGAGCTATATTGTAAGTCGTCGTATGGATGCCAGAGTGGCTGGGCTTTCGGCAGAATGCGGAACGCCGCAGGATGCCGTGGCATGCCGCGGGATGCCACAGCATGCCGCGGGATGCTCTGCCGTGCCATGCCGTGCCGTGCCGGCAGTGGGCGCCGGCCCTAAGGGTTTGTTACACTCATATCACAATACAACTAAACGCCCGTTGCATTTTCATTGTTCTTTTTGGCGAAATAAGCTAGGAGGGTCTTCTTGTGTTTCGGTGGGGGTTTCGGAGACTTTTCGTGAGATGTAGTTGCCGCATTAAGGACTGTTAAAGGTTTCCTGTCCTGTACTAGCTTAGTCAACCAGTCCCGAGATTCTGGGCGTTTCCTCGGAGGCGACATCAGGGTTAGATGTGGCGCTTGGCCCTCTTGAACCCAGTTTGGCAGTTCCTGGGTCGCTGTCTCCACGCTTATGATGCGTACTTTAGTAAGAGAGACTTTCAATGGTGATTGCATGGCTATCCTAGGACTGCGCCGCGGGGATACTGTGTAGTCAGAGTCAGTTCGCTTCTTAGGCGTTACATGTGACGTAGAAGGAATAGGTGATTCGGGACGCCTTTTCGCAGGAGTATGAGGCGATGGTGCGTCTTCAGCGTGCCTTTTGACACCCGCTTTTAGCAAAGTTCTAGGCGGCGTTTGTTCTCGACCCGTTTTAGGTTTCTTAGGCGATCCAGATTCGTGCTCATGTTCCTTTATAGAGGCATTGAGCATGTCAACGAGACAGCGTTTGGTACGTCTGCCGCTGCTGTTCACAGATGGCGTTGTAACACTTCTGCCTGTACTACGCTGAGACTGCGGAGTCGCTGACGATCCGCGACGTTTCTGTGCCCTCGGGGTGCAGTCTTGTGGAGGCCAGACGGGCAAGGTGACTTCCTCAATAGGCACCGTTTCCGCGCGACCTCTTAATTCATCTAATTCCCTTGGTTCATAGTTCTCTCTGCCTATTCTCCAGATTTTGTGAGTGGCGTCGTCACTGCACGTTACTAGGACGGGTTCGGCGCCTTTTCTCCAAGCTACGCAGTTACTTCCGCCGCGTGCCCCGTTAGACGGACTAAGGGGGCCGAGTGCTTGACACTCCACACGTAGGCGCGGCGGTCGCTACTTCCACTCGCTAAATAAGACCCGTCTGGACTCAACGAGGCCTTGATATAGAAGGAATGGCTCTGGTGACCCGCATAGCGCTGTACGGGCAGTGGACCACGCGCTTCCACACTGAAACAGTACACCACACCATCCATACAACTCGCGTACAACCTCGTACGAGCTTCGTCTAACACTAAAGCTGTATACGGCCTTCTCGCCCCCGCTCCAGCGAATGGAATAGAAAACTTAGGCAGGGGTTCTGTTTTGTGCGCACTGTAGCTTTTCCTTAGATCCCAAGCTCTAATGCTGCCATCAAACTCTCCACTCGACAACAAAGTGTAGCCATCTTGGAAAGCGAGAGCTGTGATCGAGGCTGCCCTTGGAACGTCGATCCTGGCACGTTTAGACGGAGCTCTGCGCGAAGAGGGTGACGGAGCTGGCGAGTGCGAGTGGCAGTTGATGAGGCAATTGTCAGGCCTCGTCACTGAAACCGCCATTGCTGAGGTGCGGTCATCCCAGATGTAAATGTGACCATCCCTGGCACCTGTAGCGAAGAGTCTGCATTCTTCTGGGCTGAACACGGCTGTTTTCACTGAACGGGTGTGTCCGTAGTACACGTGTTTCCGAGTAACTCCACCTTCTATGACTTGCCATAAGCTGGCAGTGTGGTCGCCGCTCACGGTTACGAATTGCATGTGTTTGGGCATCCAGGCTAGGTCGAAAACTGCGTTGGTGTGGCATTGGAAGGACTCTAGATTGCGTTCGTTGCCGTATCGTAAGGTATTCTGGAAACAGAAAAATGAGATCAATTAAATTTGATTACATACATAATTTTCTGCTCTGGAAGGCAGTTATTGTACCCTAATGAAATAAGACAATTTGGTACGTAAGTTTTTGTACACGAAACCTGACCGTTTTTGTTACTATAAAAATCTTTATGGGCTGTTAAATCCTGGAATTAACCATAAAGTATCCAAATTTCATAAAATCATTCAAAGCTTAGCACATAGATTTGCTACCTACTTCAATCAAGCAAGCATACAGCAATCAAGAAGAGAAATATGAGTTAGCCATTGCAGGCTAAATGGACACCTTTTCAAGATGGCTACCTTGACGACATAAACTCAATGGCTGTGTCTGAAGAAAAGGCAAAAGTGAAAGGAATACTTTAGGAATCATGGGAAAATCTGTCTCTTCAACCAGCAAAATGATCCAATATGTTTACATGCATAACTCAAAATAATAATCGGCATTCATGAATCCAGTAAAAGTAATTGCAACATGACTGCAGAAAATAAAATGGCCAACTGTTGACTACATAGTTCAAACTTGGTGACTGAAGGAACAATTGTCAACAAACGTCCACCAAGACGACGACCAAAAAAGATTTATTACTGTTAACTGCACCAGAAATATCAGCAGAGTTCAATGTGGATCAGGAAAAACTAATGAGTGTAGCGACAGTCAAGAGAAGGCTCCTAAATGTGGAACTCAAGGGATGCATGGCGATAGCATCAAAACTACTTTTGAAAGCACAAAACAAAAAGAAGACACTGAACTGAACTGGGCTATAAATCACAAAAATTTGATAGCTGCAGACTGGGAAAAGGTCTTATGGACAAATGATTCGAAATATGTAATTTTTAGATCTAAAAGAAGTGTTTTTTTCAGCGACACTCAAACAAAAGGGTGAATGAAGCTTATATGGTGGCTTCAGTTAAACACGGTGGAGGGTTTATGATGGTTTGGGGCTGTTTTGGTGGCTATGCATTGGGATATCTTGTACAAATGGGAATTTTAGAAAAAGAAGGTTACAAAGCAATATTTAAAAAAAATGCTATGCCTTATTGAACCCAATTAATTGGTTTGGGATTTATATTCCAACTAGATAATTATACAAACACACATCGAAACTAAGTATACAAAGAGTATTGCATTGGAATAGAAAACAACAGCAAAGGTTTTGAAACTCATGGTGAGGCTACTCCAGTCACTAGACTTGATAGAGCTAATGTGGGACCAACTGAACAGGCAACTGCGAAAATGTATTCCTACATCTCAGGAAGACTTTTGGAGAAAACCTCAAGACAATGGCAGTAGACAACTAAGACAACCTTGTAAAAATAGTAGCAAGGTTGGCAAAACTCTGAGGCTGTTATCAAAAATAAAGTTGGACACATTGATGAGTCCAAAAATTAATTGTTTTTGTTATTATGTCTATACAGCTTAATTATTAGATAATAATACTGTTCATAAACAGTTCAAAATAATAATGAAGTAGTTTCTAGTAGAAGTAGTTCTGTCTATCTAGCGAAACGCAGTCTTTTAGTGACTAAGGAGAGAATTTTAAATTAAATGCAGAATACATGGTCCTCACAATAAGATCACTGTGTAGAGACTGCTGAAACTCAATGAAAATTATTAGTTACATTATACTGGTGACCTAGGATAGTTAGAGCTAGGAGGATAGTTAGATGTGCGCGAAACCTTAGAAAATGTAATGTAACATATAGTCAAAATATTTGTGCACCTGCAGAAATAGGTCAACAGTACTATATAGGTGAGTATAGGGCAAGATGCAGGATGTATGTTACACAGGTTGCAGTTATTTTCAAAGGATTGTACTGTGCCTTAATTCTGAAAACTGGAACCCATAACCTACAGTTTCATCTTCTATCACAATAAACCTTTATTTTTAATCAACTCTCACTATAAAAAGCACTTGTGTTTAAATCTTTCAACAAAGATCTATGTGAATTAGTTTACAATATCATGTGAAGTTGAAATGAAGATATTTTGATAATGTATTATGATCTATAGCTGAAATACACTTCTTACCTGTATAGCAACCAGACCATCCTCGTTTGCCAATCCCAAGATGTGTTCATAGCCATGTGTCTCTGCGAACCGGCATGCAAATATTGGTGTTTCTTGCTCTAACGGAATCGCTCCTGCCCAATTCTGAAGGCCATAGTAGGACTCCTGAGGCAGGGTAACCAGACGAGATAGCACACTATCATAGCCAAGACGGTAATCTGGAAATATAGAGGCCCTAGGTAAATCATACCATTCAAGTTTAAACAGAAACATAAAATGGTATTTTGTACTTACGGAAGCCCAACTGGCGGTCAATCAATCCTTGAACATCGTTCATTGTGGTATTGGTGACGAATTATTCACATTTTAAAACCAATTCACAAACAGAACTTTCACCACTATTCCAGAAACACTTAGAACAAGAATAAAAAACTGACGAAAGCCCGCGAAATAATAGTGAACACAGCACAACCAACATGCAACTCTGCGCAGTACGATAACTTAAACTGTCATTTTGACCAATTTGAATGTTGGAAATGTCAAATATTGCTACTACTGTTTTAGCTTTAAATAGTTATATTATTTAAAACGATATTCGATTTTACATGTTCAAATAACGACTGATGACCTTTATAATCTACCTATACTAAAAAATATTATGTGATATTAAGTATAGGTACGTATCAATAAAATGTTTTTTATTAAGTTTGTTTGTACGTATTAATTTTAATGTTAATGAAGACAAACATTTCATTTTACGATGAGACAAAATGTTTTTATTGACATGCAGTTGTCAACTAAACAACATTATTATTCCAACTGAAGAGCTTTTTTATTTCTTCTCATGATCGTTTTAAGCTGCTGTGTAATTTCTTTGTGTTTCTTCGTGAATGTGTAAATAGTACAGAACGACTAATGACCGACCGGCTTATTTTGTTATGTTGTCTAGCCTGTGGAGTCGGCCATATTTTCTGCACTGTTTGTTTGATTCACCAAACAGAAAACTTTTAATTACAAATCCACAAAAATTACAGTAATGATCTTTTTATGTCGATATGAATTCTGCACAGTATCGAGTCTACAATAAGATATCTTTATATCCATCTTCTAAGTCCTGTTATTCGCTTCCAATCATCATTTCATTTCGCTAGCAAAATTAACGTTTTTGTCAACATTCACTGCGAGTAAAAGCTAAATTAATTCGAGAAAACCTTCATCGCACTTTGTCTAAAGGCAAGGTAAGTGCATAGTTGTTATTTAAATGAAAACGAAGCTGAAGTATGCCAAAATGTATAGTGTAATGATTTCTCCAATGTTACAGGTGCATGGAATGTGAGGATCCAAAGAATAATGGCAAAGGGCCAGCTGAACGGGCATCCACTCTGTCCAAAGGAATGGAAGAGGTTGCCTATTGGATCAAAACGAAGCGGCCGCCATGCCTCATGGAATACGATCTCGCACAACAGCGCAAAACGGGCGAAAGCTCTTGCACAACCTCGTCGCCCTCCAAGCGACAACGACTCACCTTTATGGACGATGAGTCCCACTCGGAAAGCGGAAACAATGCCCCACTCTACTTTGAGGCAAACACAAGCCAAAATCGCATCCACACTATCCCCAGTGAGAACCACTCGTCAGACCCTGACTTCAACATAAAACCAAACGCTAAGCGCAAGAAGAAACAGCCAGACGTCCACAAAGTGTCTCCAAGACGCAGCCCTCGCGCCAAAGTGCCCGCAGTGGTTGTCACTGGCAATCAAAATGCTAAAGATGCAGACAAACATCACCCTCATGCTAACACTTCAAACTCTCGCCTCAAGGCTAAGCCTGTTAACACTACGTTTGACGAAGTGAGTGACGTGTCAGGGTTTACTGCCAACTACATTAGATCAACAAAGGGCAAGGGACGCACGAAACCTTTGTTCAACAACAGCTTGCCAGCAGAAGCTGCGGTGCGAGCTACAGGGGCCAGCAAAGCTAAGCACAGCACCCACACTGACGTGCAGATGTCTAACAAGAAGAATAAGGAGCTTAGCTCCAATGAGGTAATTCCCAATGGTACAAGTAGATACCCTAAACGGATGAGGAACTCTAAAACGGCAGGCCAGTGCACAAGCGCAGGTGCTCAGCCAGTCCGGCAGTCAATGAAGGTGTTGAGCGCCCAGGAGCAGAGGACGCAAGCCAAGAATAAGGGTGGGAATGGCACCTGCTTCTCGGACAGTGAGGATGAGAAGCCGCTGCGCCCCACTAAGTTCTTCTCCTAGGTGGCCATTAGTGTTCATGAAGTGATCTTACCTTACCTAAGGACTTGTAATATACTGTTAGTTGTAATGTAGTGACTCTACTAACGTAGGGATGTGTGGTGGGAGTGTCGCAATAGGGGTTCTGTGCTGGCAAATAGAAGTTTTAGTGAGTAGACATCATAAATATCTAAAATATGATAAATAGTTAATATGGTTTATAGTAAAATAAGGGATCTAAGATCAAACAATCCCATGTCATCCTGGCTACCCCTGTTGCGGCTCTCCCCTTGATTGTGCCATTGTTTGTATTTATTAAATTATTTGGTAGCACAAAGTGAGAAAATTGTGTAAAGTATTATTTAATGTATGGCTGCCTGTACAGATTTGTTAATGACCTTTTACACTGAAATTAAGAATGTAAATTTTAAGTTGTTGTAAATAGTGTGCGATGCGTATTGGGTGACTAAAATAACGAATAAGAACACCATGGATGTACTATACAATGATAATTTTTATTCAATGCTATTAATATCCTTTTACAATTAATGAGGCGTTTTCATTTGATTTTAAGTTTTTTACAGTCTTATGAAAGTTAAATATACTGTTTTGTTAATGAATTTTTTTTGTTTCTTATGAAATTTTATTTTTATTTTGTTAATGAAAATGCTATAATACAATTTAAAAAGCATTTCAGAATTTTACATAACAACAAATAAATAATTACTATATATATTTAGTCTATTAATATTACAGAAGAAACAAGAAATATTGGAAATATTATGTATTTTTAGCATTTTTGTTGAATTATTCCTGCAACTGGCTTTCCAGTGGGTGATCCTGTACTTATGACTGTTACCCAAGTGATAATATTATATACCTAGAGTGTAAACAAACATCTTTTACTTTGCATCTCTCTTCTATACTGTATTGACTATCTGGTCAAAAATCTGGGGCCAAGGTGGTCATAGAATGATGACCTTTGATACTGGAGACGGACACCTGAATGTCTGACTACCTCATAAGGGTTAACGGTCTTGAAAGTGTTGGTCGTTCACTCTTCTGCATTACAATGACACTAATTAATATTGTCATCAATTTCATTTGTTTAAAACTTACATAACAGAAAGGGAAATAACAATGATTTTTATAATACTACTAGCAACCCGCTCCGGTTTCACACGGGTATAAAATATATAGCCTACTCCACTATTTAATGGATGTTATAATACATATAAACCTTCCTCTTGAATCACTCTATTAAAAAAAACCGCATCAAAATATGTTGCGTAGTTTCAAAGATTTAAGCATTACATAGGGACAGAGAAAGCGACTTTGTTTTATACTATGTAGTTATAATACTAAGTGATCACAATAAAAGACATACTATACTCAAACCCATATCCTTCAATATCTCGGTGTATAGAAGTATTAAAACGACCTCTTCAGTCACTCTTAGCATAACTATTGGAGTAGTGATGGTATTGATTTGGCATATTTGTCACAGGTTGCTAGAACATTGCTTAGTAGATCAACCTACACATTCATAGTGACAAACTTGGCTGAAGTAATATAATATGTACTACTATAGTTCATTGTAACCCACTTAATCCAATAAAATTTAGGGTTAAATGGATGTGCTAAGGTATATATTAGTCATCTAATATGAGTGCTCACCACTATTTGGTGGATAAACAACCTATTCTTTCAAACAAAGGATATAGTGCAGGTTAAATACTATAACTAATATTCATCCAAATAGCTAGCAGCAACCACAAAATATAGTTAATAGGGAATTGAAATTCCTGGTGATGCTGTTAAAGACTCAAAAGTTACTGGACAAGCTTCCGTTTACATACATACACATCACTCCTGATTCCCTGTAGAGGGGTAGGCAGAGATCACGGATTCCCATTTGTCATTTGTGATCCTGCACTCATACAGCTTCTCTTACACACGCGGCGGTTATAGGTACTCCTAACGTCACCTTTTTTCAATATAGCGTCTATCTGACTGTTAGATTGTCTTCCGTTTAAGTACTGAAATACATATTTCATAGAACCAAAAATTTACTACTTCTTATAGCTTTATATTATGGATGAAGAGTCATCATACTTATATTTTATATATATATATATATATATTTTAATTGGAATATTTCATTTCTTACTTCAGTAGACAAGAATCTGCCACAAACACCAAGAAAAATAATAAATTCAAAGCAGTAAAGAAAAAAAATATTTTATGAAATCCCAAATGTACAATTTTAAAGTTACAAGAAAATAAGCAATATCAGAGATTGTTAGATGCTTTACCTACTGTGATCTGATAAAACTATTTTGATAATTCGCGACATATCTCTATTTCAAATAAGCGCGCCATTTCCCAAGGTCTTTGGCTCAACAAGTCAATGACTTGTTGGCTGTTTACAAGCAATCAAGCGTCTCGTTTTCCGTAATATTATGTAGTTAGCTCAGTTGCTTCTCATACGAGCATCATAGAACACGTATTCTGTAAAACAGTGTACCGGTCTATTGGCTGAATACATTCCTAATCGTAATCTTGAATAAATTCTAGGTAAGTACTTAAATAGATAAGGTGGTATAAGTGTTTGTTACTTATTATTGAAGTAAACGAGTAATACTTATAGCAAACTTGCGCCGGGTTGTGATTAAACTTGTGTCATTTCATAAAGGTAACATTTTCTGTTTTTTATTATTCAACTACTTTACACATGTATGCTTCATTTACTTTCGTATCGGATGTACTAACGCTCTATTGAAACTGAACTAATTTATGACTAGGCATTTTTATAGCATCTAATTCGATATCTATATAAAATAATTTATGATTGAAGTAGATATGTACTTATAAATAGTTTAGAAATGCCTATTTAACTCATTCGGAGCCAACGACACGCCTCGCGTGTCCATGCAAATTCTACTCGCCACGCCGCGGACACGCCTCGCGTGTCCATAAGTTTTCGATTATATCTCGAAAAACACTAGAAATTTTTTTATAAGAATTTGTGTACATGGTATTTACCACACGAATAACCATATATTCACGTGGTTTGTACTTTGAATGAAGTTATGTTTATACTAAAAACGAACCCCTTGTGGGATGCCAAGAACACGCAACGCGTGTCCACTTTGAGTATGCGACCAGAGGTTCTTAAAGTTTGTGTCATTTTCCATCAAACTCACTACGTTAGCTTGTTTATTATAATATTAGTACTTATAAAATATGTTTCTGAGTGATTTTAAACGATAGATGAGTAAATAATTTATATAGCGTACAAACAACAAAAAATATTATAAATTTAATAATATATAAGTAAGTTTGAGAATCACATCATATTTAATTTACCTATTTACCTAAATATCCATATTCCGTCATAATTCCTGGTTTAAAATCTCTATACTGTTGCCACAACCTTATCTCTTTCGTTGCACAAACAGAACTAAGGAAATAAACTACCACAAAGTATTATTAACGTATTTAGAAACATTAAACTTGCCGCAGAGCCAGTGGACACGCCTGGCGTGTCCATTTTTACTTTGTCGCAGAGCCGCGGACACGCCTCGCGTGTTCATGACCGTTTGTATGGCGGCTCCGCTAGTAAGACGCTGAAAAATGGCGCGGCGTCGAATGAGTTAATCGGCATAATGAATCTGACATTGACATAAGGCGGGAGTTAATTTTTTATTATTTTCCTAAGGAAGCAACATGGCTTTGGAATTCGACGGCAAAGTGGTTCTCGTGACTGGTGCCAGCACGGGCATAGGAAAGGCAGCTGCTCTGCTGTTCGCCAAGGCGGGGGCGCACGTGGCCCTCGTGGGCCGCAACCAGGAGAACCTTCGCAAGGCGAGTGACGCGTGCTCCCAGGAGCTGCGGAGACCGGCGCTGCCCATCGTGGCGGATCTCGCCAAAGAGGGAGAGTGTGAGAGGGTCATAGCAGAGGTTCTGAAACAATTTAAGAGGTATAATAAACTTTTTAGTTTAAATAATGTAATATTTCGCATTAAATTCATATTAATTGTCTCGTGCTAGCTGGTACGTAAAAAGAATGCTAACTAACTGCCGTTCGTGCCGTATGACTTAGGAGTTATTATGTCACCGAGGTTCAATCCACCCAGAAAAGGCTTAAAGGACGGCAATGTATGTGTGTATTAAACAATCAGTGCATCATACGGAGCCGAGACTTAGAACATGACAGTCAATCTGGCTCACCGATTTAATGGCACTCAGCGAGCAATAAAACGTTCGATGCTGGATATCTCGTTAAGGGACATAGTCCGGAACGAGATTATCCGACAGATAACGAAAATTATAGACATTGTCTATCGTTGTTGTAAACTGAAGTAGCTACAAAACCTAACTTGATAGATAATAGCTACTAACTACTAATAAATAACTAAATACTAAACAACTAATAATAGCTACTATGAAACATTTAGGTTTCCTAAAATAGCGTAACCCGTTTAAGTTACTCTGACTACCCCTAAAGGGTTTACGGTCGTGAAAATTGTGTCCTATTATCTCTTATAAGTTTATCAATTGTTTTGTCTGGAGTCATTGTTGTTGAGTTCGTTGATATAACTGTTATCATGTAGGCAATTCAAATGATTAATTATGCAGAATACAAAGTGCTATTGTGGTACGTAATATAAATATTAGAGAATTTTTTTTTTCTTTTAGATGTAAAACTATAAATAAAATTATACATGAATGCCATTACATACATACACATTACCAATGATTCCCTGTAGAGGGTTAGGCAGAGATCACGGATCCCCATTTGTCCCGATCCTGACAGACCACTTTCGCTTCATTGACACTCATACATCTTCTCATACACACTCGGCGGTTATAGGTAGTTCTAACGTCAGACTGAGAATTTTAGCTTCCCGTTTACCTATACGTAACAGTCATTTAGAGCTAACTTTCTTGTTATACATAGATTTTATTTCTAAATTATGACTAGAGACTTGATATGATGTTCTACTATAAGTATTTTATTATTTATATATACATATAACTGTGATTGTGTGTTTAATGTTATAAATTAACTTTCATGCGAAACATGACAGTCAGATAGACTCTATATTAAAAAAGGTTGACGTTAGGAGTTATAACCGCTGAGTGTGTTTGAGAAAATGTATGAGTGTCAAAGTGGTTTGTCAGGATCGGGACAAATGGGGATCCGTGATCTCTGCCTACAGGGAATCAGGCGTGATTTGTGTGTATGAATGAATATGTATAATAACAATTGCGTATTTATTCTTACAGACTAGATGTCTTAGTAAACAACGCAGGAATAGGTTTCCGAGCGACCTTAGAGCGTGGTGACCTTAAGGGTTTAGACGAAGTGATGGAAACCAACGCGAAGGCGGTGTACCGGCTCACGAGGGCATCTCTGCCAGCCCTCCTCGAGACTAAGGGCAACGTGGTCAATGTGTCCAGCATCAGTGGTACCATGGCTTCTGTAGGCTCCCTGCCGTATAGCATGAGCAAGGTAAGTACATACATATATCCATCACATGGGCACATAGAGCGAATGGATGTAAGAAGGGTTATGAAAGGAATCTATAAAGCCAAAGTGGTAGGTAGAGTTGGACGGGGTATGCTGCGTAGAACTTTTACAGATCAAATTTGAGTCATTTTTCTGAAGGCAGGTGTACGCAGCGTGAAGAATAGACATATATATGTATGAGAAGGTGTGAGTGAAGCAAGGGAGATTTGTTAGGCTCCTTTTATTATCCTCCTTATTTTTAAATATATAAAACAAATATATACCTTTCACGACTTGTGTATACAATTTCCTTTTTATTAATTTTATACATATCTTTTTGAGTTAGTTATTATACCTTGGTTTCCGAGTTTATCTAGACAAAGTACATTCTTATCTTGATCGTGTAATTTCTTTATTTTTATATAACGTACGTACGCGTTCACGACCATTAACCCTTACGGGGTAGTCAGAGGTTCAGGTGTCCATCTCCGCAATTGCGAAGGTAGTAATTCTATGGCCACCTCGAACCCACGTGTTAACCAGAGAGTTAGTACTCAATGTGACAGGTGGTCAGCCATGTCGCCATTTACAAGCACTAACTATTACCTGTTCTGGGAACAGGTAGGTTTCCTCACGATGTTTTTCCCTCACCGTAGTATTCGACGCATTTCGTAAATGTGTTTTTATTAAGAAAATGTACATAGAAATTCATTAAACTTCATTTCCATTGGTACTTGCTCAAACGGGATCCAACCCCCAAACAACTGAGCTACGGCAAATTTAACTGAGCTACGTCGAATTATGTACCTCTATATGTACATTACCTACTGGTTACTCGTATGTTATTTTGTACTAATTATTCTTCTGTGAATTCGCAGGCTGCTCTAGACCAGTTCTCGAAGTGCGTGGCGCTTGAGTTGGCCCCCAAGGGGGTTAGAGTCAACACTGTCAGTCCAGGTGTAACGGTAAGATATAATACATAGACACTGCGTTTATAAACGCCGAGTATGAATATGTATGTTAGCTGCTAAGAACTTGTTTGATAAGATCGGAAAATAATGGAAATATATTGGCATTTATTTGAATATACACACATCAACATGGTCTACGGATATTTTACTTTATTTTAAATAACTTGAATAATACTGGGCTTACAGAAAAAAATAAGATGACAAATTATAAAATTATTAATTAAGAACATTATTTAAATTCAAATTTGTTATAAAAGCTTTTGTTTTAAGATTAAATTCGCATTCATTGAATTCCTTCAAAAGAAGTAAAACTTCAGGAGCTGAGAACTCAATTGAAACTCGATCAATCCGTTTAAATCTTCGTCAAACGCATCTCCAGTATAAGTATAATTACACGAAAGTTGCCTGTAAGGTTAGACGGATTCTTAAAGTCCAAAAGCTGTATAAATATTAACCTATTGTTCCAATAACAACATAAATCCCAAACTCCTTATTAATTATTTTCTTCCTTTACGATAACTGTGTGGAATTACTGACCGACTTTTTTAATGCGATACGACGTTGCAAATAATATCATTAATTTTAAGTCTTTGTTGTGAGGTTAGAAAATCGATGTCTAGTTTAGACCTCATATTGAGCAATTGTTTATATTGATATTATATTATATGCATATTTCCAGGTATCAGACTTCGTGAAACGCCTGACCGGCTACACGGATGAGCAGTACGGCGCGTGGCTGGCGGAGGCGGCCAAGGGCGTCCCTCTGGGGCAGGTGTGTCCCGCGGAGGCCGTGGCAGACGCCATTGCTTTCCTGGCCAGCCCCAGGGCCGCCTTCGTCACCGGAGCCCTGCTCGTGGTCGATGGAGGACTGCAGCTGGCAGGCGCTGGTAACTCAAACCTCATGGCGAGGCAAATAAAGTGACATCTCGTGGCGGATAGATGTACTAAATAGTTCAGGAAAGAAGGTGTAGATGGCGTTATTAAGTTTATGTGTACACGCATGTATTTTTGTATATGTAATGGTTTGTTTTTAATAAAGATAATTGATGTTTATGGTGTTTTTGTTTTCATTGAATTGTTCTATTATAAGTCGCAAGTTTTAGGCTATGTACGTAAGGAATAATACTAAAAAAACATAATCTTTTCCATACATATTTATGGACGGATAGTTATGACTTAATTGTCAACCATAGACGATTAATAATTTAAATATCACCCACACGCCTAAACCATAGAGATAGATTGTAAGTTTGTCTGTCGCTGTTAGAAGGTAACCTATCAAGATGAGTTTTCTGATAATTATCGACATTCATTGATTGCATTACCAATGCGTGCCTATGCTAAAGACTGATAAAATATTTAGAATATGAATGGATTGATAGGCAGGTTTACTCACGATGTTACAGTTCAACGTTACCACATATATAAGAATATTATCCGAAATTAACAGACTGTCACTATTTTATTTATTCCGTTACCATGGAAACGTTATTATCATTTTGATCCTGAACCGAAGCATTTACTGATAAATGAAAGTTTTAATAGACTAAAAATGACGGAAAATTATTAAGGAATATTTTATAATGGCCGAGTATATACTAAAAATATATTGCTGATAAGGCTTTTTAATATATTACATACATAAATATATTCACGCCTCTACGTCCCCAACTTTCACTACCATAAATCAATGCTGGAATCAGTACAGGAATACACTGTTGATAAGGTATATTAAATAATTCACTGCCAATTTCATTCCAATTATACAGATACAGCTCAGTCTACTTTATAGTCGACTAGCGACCCGCTCCGGCTTCGCACGTGAATAAAATGTATAGCCTACTCCACTATTTAATGGATGTTATTATACATATAAACCTTCCTCTTGAATCACTCTATCTATTAAAAAAACCGCATCAAAGTCCGTTGCGTAGTTTCAAAGATTTATACAAAGGGACATAGGGACAGAGAAAGCGACTTTGTTTTATACTATGTAGTGAAATCGTAATTATCATTCTTATAAAGATAATATATTATGTAAATAATATTTACATTTATAAATAAAGTGAAAAACATCATTTTCGGTGAGAGAACCTACCTATTCTTCGGAAAGGATCAGAATTGGTATATGCCGACACGCTTTACTACATGTCCTTTTCCGGAATATCCTTGAAGGATGATTGTCCTTTTCAGGAATATCCTTGAAAGATAATAGTCCTTATCAGAACTACGTTTGAAGGACGATAGTCCTTTTCAGGAATATCCTTGAAGGACGATAGTCCTTTTCAGGAATATCCTTGAAGGATAATAGTCCTTATCAGGACTACGTTTGAAGGACGATAGTCCTTTTCAGGAATATCCTTGAAGGATGATTGTCCTTTTCAGGAATATCCTTGAACGATAATAGTCCTTTTCAGGAATATCCTTGAAGGACGATAGTCCTTTTCAGGAATATCATTGAAGGACGACAGTCCTTTTCAGGAATATCCTTGAAGAATGATAATCCTTTTCAGGACTATGTTTAAAGGATGATAGTCCTTTTCAGGAATATCCTTGAAGGATGATAGTCCTTTTCAGGAATATCCTTGAAGGACGATAGTCCTTTTCAGGAATATCCTTGAAGGACGACAGTCCTTTTCAGGAATATCCTTGAAGGATGATAGTCCTTTTCAGGAATATCCTTGAAGGATGATTGTCCTTTTCAGGAATATCCTTGAAGGATAATAGTCCTTTTCAGGAATATCCTTGAAGGACGATAGTCCTTTTCAGGACTATGTTTGAAGGATGATAGTCCTTTTCAGGAATATCCTTTAAGGACGATAGTCCTTTTCAGGAATATTCTTGAAGGACGATAGTCCTTTTCAGGACTACGTTTGAAGGACGAAAGTCCTTTTCAGGAATATCCTTGTAGGACGATAGTCCTTTTCAGCAATATCCTTGAAGGACGATAGTGCTTTTCAGGAATATCCTTGAAGGACGATAGTCCTTTTCAGGAATATCATTGAAGGACGACAGTCCTTTTCAGGAATATCCTTGAAGAATGATAATCCTTTTCAGGACTATGTTTAAAGGATGATAGTCCTTTTCAGGAATATCCTTGAAGGATGATAGTCCTTTTCAGGAATATCCTTGAAGGACGATAGTCCTTTTCAGGAATATCCTTGAAGGACGACAGTCCTTTTCAGGAATATCCTTGAAGGATGATAGTCCTTTTCAGGAATATCCTTGAAGGATGATTGTCCTTTTCAGGAATATCCTTGAAGGATAATAGTCCTTTTCAGGAATATCCTTGAAGGACGATAGTTCTTTTCAGGAATATCCTTGAAGGACGATAGTCCTTTTCAGGAATATCCTTGAAGGATAATAGTCCTTTTTAGGACTACGTTTAAAGGACGATAGTCCTTTTCAGGAATATCCTTGAAGGATGATAGTCCTTTTCAGGAATATCCTTGAAGGATAATAGTCCTTTTCAGGAATATCCTTGAAGGACGATAGTTCTTTTCAGGAATATCCTTGAAGGACGATAGTCCTTTTCAGAACTATGTTGGAAGGATGATAGTCCTTTTCAGGAATATCCTTTAAGGACGATAGTCCTTTTCAGGAATATCCTTGAAGGACGATAGTCCTTTTCAGGACTACGTTTGAAGGACGAAAGTCCTTTTCAGGAATATCCTTGTAGGACGATAGTCCTTTTCAGCAATATCCTTGAAGGACGATAGTGCTTTTCAGGAATATCCTTGAAGGATAATAGTCCTTATCAGGACTATGTTTGAAGGACGATAGTCCTTTTCAGCAATATCCTTGAAGGACGATAGTCCTTTTCAGGAATATCCTTCAAGGATAATAGTCCTTTGTAGGACTACGTTTAAAGGATGATAGTCCTTCTCAGGAATATCCTTGAAGGAAGATGGTCCTTTTCAGGACTACATTTGAAGGATAATAGTCTTTTTCAGGAATATCCTTAAAGAATTATAGTCCTTTTTAGGACTACGTTTAAAGGACGATAGTCCTTTTCAGGAATATCCTTGAAGGATGATAGTCCTTTTCAGGAATATCCTTGAGGGATAATAATCCTTTTCAGGAATATCCTTGAAAGATAATAATCCTTTTCAGGAATATCCTTGAAGGAAGATGGTCCTTTTTAGGACTAAATTTGAAGGACGATAGTCCTTTACAGGAATATCCTTGAAGGATAATAGTCCTTTTTAGGACTACGTTTAAAGGACGTTAGTCCTTTTCAGGAATATCCTTGAAGGATAATAGTCCTTTGTAGGACTACGTTTAAAGGACGATAGTCCTTTTCAGGAATATCCTTGAAGGATGATAGTCCTTTTCAGGAATGTCCTTGAAGGATAATAGTCCTTTTCAGGACTACGTTTAAAGGACGATAGTCCTTTTCAGGAATATCCTTGAAGGATGATAGTCCTTTTCAGGAATGTCCTTGAAGGATAATAGTCCTTTTCAGGACTACGTTTAAAGGACGATAGTCCTTTTCAGGAATATCTTTGAAGGATAATAGTCCTTTTCAGGACTACGTTTGAAGGACGATAGTCCTTTTCAGGAATATCCTTGAAGGATGATAGTCTTTTTCAGGAATATCCTTAAAGAATTATAGTCCTTTTCAGGAATATCCTTAAAGGATGATAGTCCTTTTCAGAAATATCCTTGAAAGATAATAATCCTTTTCAGGAATATTCTTGAAGGACGATAGTCCTTTTCAGGACTACGTTTGAAGGACGAAAGTCCTTTTCAGGAATATCCTTGTAGGACGATAGTCCTTTTCAGCAATATCCTTGAAGGACGATAGTCCTTTTCAGGAATATCCTTGAAGGATAATAGTCCTTATCAGGACTACGTTTGAAGGACGATAGTCCTTTTCAGGAATATCCTTCAAGGATAATAGTCCTTTGTAGGACTACGTTTAAAGGATGATAGTCCTTCTCAGGAATATCCTTGAAGGAAGATGGTCCTTTTCAGGACTACATTTGAAGGACGATAGTCTTTTTCAGGAATATCCTTGAAGGATAATAGTCCTTTTTAGGACTACGTTTAAAGGACGATAGTCCTTTTCAGGAATATCCTTGAAGGATGATAGTCCTTTTCAGGAATATCCTTGAAGGATAATAGTCCTTTTCAGGAATATCCTTGAAGGACGATAGTTCTTTTCAGGAATATCCTTGAAGGACGATAGTCCTTTTCAGAACTATGTTGGAAGGATGATAGTCCTTTTCAGGAATATCCTTTAAGGACGATAGTCCTTTTCAGGAATATCCTTGAAGGACGATAGTCCTTTTCAGGACTACGTTTGAAGGACGAAAGTCCTTTTCAGGAATATCCTTGTAGGACGATAGTCCTTTTCAGCAATATCCTTGAAGGACGATAGTGCTTTTCAGGAATATCCTTGAAGGATAATAGTCCTTATCAGGACTATGTTTAAAGGACGATAGTCCTTTTCAGCAATATCCTTGAAGGACGATAGTCCTTTTCAGGAATATCCTTCAAGGATAATAGTCCTTTGTAGGACTACGTTTAAAGGATGATAGTCCTTCTCAGGAATATCCTTGAAGGAAGATAGTCCTTTTCAGGAATATCCTTGAGGGATAATAATCCTTTTCAGGAATATCCTTGAAAGATAATAATCCTTTTCAGGAATATCCTTGAAGGAAGATGGTCCTTTTTAGGACTAAATTTGAAGGACGATAGTCCTTTACAGGAATATCCTTGAAGGATAATAGTCCTTTTTAGGACTACGTTTAAAGGATGATAGTCCTTCTCAGGAATATCCTTGAAGGAAGATGGTCCTTTTCAGGAATATCCTTGAGGGATAATAATCCTTTTCAGGAATATCCTTGAAAGATAATAATCCTTTTCAGGAATATCCTTGAAAGATAATAATCCTTTTCAGGAATATCCTTGAAGGAAGATGGTCCTTTTTAGGACTAAATTTGAAGGACGATAGTCCTTTACAGGAATATCCTTGAAGGATAATAGTCCTTTGTAGGACTACGTTTAAAGGATGATAGTCCTTCTCAGGAATATCCTTGAAGGAAGATGGTCCTTTTCAGGGTTACATTTGAAGGACGATAGTCTTTTTCAGGAATATCCTTGAAGGATAATAGTCCTTTTTAGGACTACGTTTAAAGGACGATAGTCCTTTTCAGGAATATCCTTGAAGGAAGATGGTCCTTTTCAGGAATATCCTTGAGGGATAATAATCCTTTTCAGGAATATCCTTGAAAGATAATAATCCTTTTCAGGAATATCCTTGAAAGATAATAATCCTTTTCAGGAATATCCTTGAAGGAAGATGGTCCTTTTTAGGACTAAATTTGAAGGACGATAGTCCTTTACAGGAATATCCTTGAAGGATAATAGTCCTTATCAGGACTACGTTTAAAGGATGATAGTCCTTCTCAGGAATATCCTTGAAGGAAGATGGTCCTTTTCAGGAATATCCTTGAGGGATAATAATCCTTTTCAGGAATATCCTTGAAAGATAATAATCCTTTTCAGGAATATCCTTGAAAGATAATAATCCTTTTCAGGAATATCCTTGAAGGAAGATGGTCCTTTTTAGGACTAAATTTGAAGGACGATAGTCCTTTACAGGAATATCCTTGAAGGATAATAGTCCTTTGTAGGACTACGTTTAAAGGATGATAGTCCTTCTCAGGAATATCCTTGAAGGAAGATGGTCCTTTTCAGGGTTACATTTGAAGGACGATAGTCTTTTTCAGGAATATCCTTGAAGGATAATAGTCCTTTTTAGGACTACGTTTAAAGGACGATAGTCCTTTTCAGGAATATCCTTGAAGGATGATAGTCCTTTTCAGGAATATCCTTGAAGGATAATAGTCCTTTTCAGGACTACGTTTAAAGGACGATAGTCCTTTTCAGGAATATCTTTGAAGGATAATAGTCCTTTTCAGGACTACGTTTGAAGGACGATAGTCCTTTTCAGGAATATCCTTGAAGGATGATAGTCTTTTTCAGGAATATCCTTAAAGAATTATAGTCCTTTTCAGGAATATCCTTAAAGGATGATAGTCCTTTTCAGAAATATCCTTGAAAGATAATAATCCTTTTCAGGAATATCCTTGAAAGATAATAATCCTTTTCCGGAATATCCTTGAAGGATGATAGTCCTTTTCAGGAATATCCTTGAAAGATAATAATCCTTTTCAGGAATATCCTTGAAAGATAATAATCCTTTTCAGGAATATGCTTGAAGGAAGATGGTCCTTTTAAGGACTAAATTTGAAGGACGATAGTCCTTTACAGGAATATCCTTGAAGGATAATAGTCCTTTTTAGGACTACGTTTAAAGGACGATAGTCGTTTTCAGGAATACCCTTGAAGGATGATACGTCTTTTTCAGGAATATCCTTGAAGAATGATAGTCTTCTTCAGGAATATCCTTGAAGCATTATAGTCCTTTTCAGGACTACGTTTGAAGGACAATAGTCCTTTTCAGGAGTATTCTTGAAAGATAATAATCCTTTTCAAGACTGCGTTTGAAGGACGATAGTCCTTTTCAGGAATATCCTTGAAGGATAATAGTCCTTTTTAGGACTACGTTTAAAGGACGATAGTCCTTTTCAGGAATATCCTTGAAGGATGATAGTCCTTTTCAGGAATATCCTTCAAGAATTATATTCCTTTTCAGGACTACGTTTAAAGGACGATAGTCCTTTTCAGGAATATCCTTCAAGGATAATAGTCCTTTGTAGGACTACGTTTAAAGGACCATAGTTCTTTTCAGGAATATCTTTGAAGGATGATAGTCCTTCTCAGGAATATCCTTGAAAGATGATAGTCCTTTTCAGGAATATCCTTTTTAGGACTACGTTTAAAGGACGATAGTCCTTTTCAGGAATATCCTTGAAGGATGATAGTCCTTTTCAGGAATATCCTTGAAAGATAATAATCCTTTTCAGGACTGCGTTTGAAGGACGATAGTCCTTTTCAGGAATATCCTTGAAAGATAATAATCCTTTTCAGGAATATCCTTGAAAGATAATAATCCTTTTCAGGAATATCCTTGAAGGAAGATGGTCCTTTTTAGGACTAAATTTGAAGGACGATAGTCCTTTACAGGAATATCCTTGAAGGATAATAGTCCTTTTTAGGACTACGTTTAAAGGACGTTAGTCCTTTTCAGGAATATCCTTGAAGGATGATAGTCCTTTTCAGGAATATCCTTGAAGAATTATATTCCTTTTCAGGACAACGTTTGAAGGACGATAATCTTTTTCAGGAATATTCTTGAAGGATAATAATCCTTTTCAGGACTACGTTTAAAGGACGATAGTCCTTTTCAGGAATATCCTTCAAGGATAATAGTCCTTTTCAGGACTACGTTTATAGGACGATAGTCCTTTTCAGGAATATCCTTGAGGGATGATAGTCCTTTTCAGGAATATCCTTGAAGGAAGATGGTCCTTTTCAGGACTACATTTGAAGGCCGATAGTCCTTTTCAGGAATATCCTTGAAGGATAATAGTCCTTTTCAGGACTACGTTTATAGGACGATAGTCCTTTTCAGGAATATCCTTGAGGGATGATAGTCCTTTTCAGGAATATCCTTGAAGGATGATAGTCCTTTTCAGGAATATCCTTGAAGGATGATAGTCCTTTTCAGGAATATCCTTGAAGGATAATAGTCCTTTTCAGGACTACGTTTATAGGACGATAGTCCTTTTCAGGAATATCCTTGAGGGATGATAGTCCTTTTCAGGAATATCCTTGAAGGAAGATGGTCCTTTTCAGGACTACATTTGAAGGCCGATAGTCCTTTTCAGGAATATCCTTGAAGGATAATAGTCCTTTTCAGGACTACGTTTATAGGACGATAGTCCTTTTCAGGAATATCCTTGAGGGATGATAGTCCTTTTCAGGAATATCCTTGAAGGATGATAGTCCTTTTCAGGAATATCCTTGAAGGATGATAGTCCTTTTCAGGAATATCCTTGAAGGATAATAGTCCTTTTCAGGACTACGTTTAAAGGACGATAGTCCTTTTCAGGAATATCTTTGAAGGATGATAGTCCTTCTCAGGAATATCCTTGAAGGAAGATGGTCCTTTTCAGGACTACATTTGAAGGCCGATAGTCCTTTTCAGGAATATCCTTGAAGGATAATAGTCCTTTTCAGGACTACGTTTATAGGACGATAGTCCTTTTCAGGAATATCCTTGAGGGATGATAGTCCTTTTCAGGAATATCCTTGAAGGATGATAGTCCTTTTCAGGAATATCCTTGAAGGATGATAGTCCTTTTCAGGAATATCCTTGAAGGATAATAGTCCTTTTCAGGACTACGTTTATAGGACGATAGTCCTTTTCAGGAATATCCTTGAGGGATGATAGTCCTTTTCAGGAATATCCTTGAAGGATGATAGTCCTTTTCAGGAATATCCTTGAAGGATGATAGTCCTTTTCAGGAATATCCTTGAAGGATAATAGTCCTTTTCAGGAATATCCTTGAAGGATAATAGTCCTTTTCAGGACTACGTTTGAAGGACGATAGTCCTTTTCAGGAATATCCTTGAAGGATGATAGTCCTTTGCAGGACTACGTTTGAAGGACGATAGTCCTTTTCAGGACTACGTTTGAAGGACGATAGTCATTTTCAGGAATATTCTTGAAGGATGATAGTCCTTTTCAAGACTACGTTTGAAGGACGATAGTCATTTTCAGGAATATTCTTGAAGGGCGATAGTCCTTTTCAGGAATATCCTTGAAGGATAATAGTCCTTTTCAGGATTACTGCGTTGGAAGGACGATAGTCCTTTTCAGGAATATCCTTGAAGGAATAGTCCGTTTCAGTACTACGTTTGAAGAATAATAGTCCTTTTCAGGACTACGTTTGAAAACTGTTTTCATATTTGGACATTATTACACCTATTCAACTAGTCCTTTGCTTAGTACATTTAAGACTTTTGTTGACGAACTAGTCAACGTATATTTAAGAAATATAAACTTATTTAAATACAAAAATACATACACAGCATATATAAACAACGACCAGACTGGAAATCAGAAGAAAAGTGTAGATCTTTACTCTACCTACTCCGGGGATCGAACCTAGATCTCACGATTAGGTATTCAACCAATCGTCACGGAGGTCGTCAACTATACCACTTGGGTGATCATAGAATTAATAATTCTATAATTGCGGAGATGGGCATGTGAACCTCTGATTACCCCGCAAGGGTTGGGTAATATATTAAAATAATGAACGTGAAAAAAATCACTACTTGTAAATTTAGGTACCGGATGTGTGAAAATATCATATCAATTTTAGTATGATTTTTTCCTACGTGAGTATGCAATATTTCTATTGCACAATATTTGGTAACATTTCGTAATATACGTAATTATTGCGCAATATTTTTTTTCATGTTACTATATATTGTGTAATCTTTTGTTTTTGTGTGTTATGTACAAAGAAAATTTATTAAGTAAACATTAATAATATAAGCATAAATAATAGATAATAATTGATTAATAGTACTCGTATTTTAAATTTATACAGATATTATCTATTTTAATTCATTTTTATTAATGTATGGTATGACTATACTTCGCGAGAGTTGACAGAACTGTACTGTAACAACTAATTTTATTTTTATTTATAAATTAAATTATTAAATAGTCGTTTATATGTTATGTAAGGTATAATCGGCGTATAATGCGACGATTGTCATAAAATACTTTCATGTGGAACAAAACATATGTTAGGATGGAAAAGGTCGACCTTAAGTACCTTTATATACCACGATTATATACCTACTCATTGGTAGGGAAATGGCTGTGATGGGTACGTATGTATGTGTTGTAGAATAAGGACTACTTTTACATAATATTCCAGACGACAATTACATTTATTTTTATCTTTTATTTATTTATTATTAAATTCGACGTAGCTTAATTGTTAAGGGCTTGGCTCTGTATCAGCGGGTACAGGGTTCAAATCCCGCTAGAGCATGTACCAATGGAAATGAAGTTTAATGAATTTCTATATACATTTTCGTCATAAAAACACATATACGAAATGCATCGACACGACGAAATGCATATACATATACGGTGAGGGAAAACAGTATGAGGAAACCTACCTGTTCGTCGAACAGGTAATAGTTAGTGCTTGTAAATGGCGACATGGCTTACCACCTGTCACATTGAGTACTGACTCTGGTCAACACGTGGGTTCGAGGTGACCATAGAATTACTACTGTCGCAATTGCGGAGATGGAAAATTGAACCTCTGACTACCCCGCACGGGTTAATGGCGTTTGTCTTTTGGTTTGACTACAATTACGAGTACATAACGTATTAGACATAATATGCATAAGATTAATGTAATTATTTAATTAATTCCAAGTACCTATCAGTCTTCGCAGTGGCAACACTACTAAGGTAGTTTCTGTGTCGAAGTCCTGAAGCAGCTTTTACAATTGGCACTGTCATTGCGGTGGAAGGACGGGTCTCATTAATTTAAAAGGGAAAGTGACATCTGTTATTGAGTGGATGAAACTATTTTACATATGTATAAACTTGAAAATTTAACGTAAAAATTAAGTGTAATATTATTAAGCTGAAGAGATCTTCTTTTTTACTGTCATGTATATTTTGCTACGTAAGTAACAAATTTTAATGTGCACTGATATTTTATACATCCAAATTTAAGTATAATTTCATCTCCGTTTTTTGTTATCCGCTATCATATGCCATGTTTTGATATAAAAACATCCAAATATTGCAAATAAATATCAGTCTCACATACTATTTCGTATTGTAAGGACGTGTAAACCGCGCTTTTTTATTTTTATTTAAATTTAAAGTTGTTTAACCAACTTTTGCCTAAAATAAATAATTTCTTAAAATTAATTCAAAATGGGTTTGGATTTCGACGGAAAAGTAGTGTTAGTTACCGGAGCCAGTTCGGGCATAGGAAAGGCAGCTGCTCTGCTGTTCGCCAAGGCGGGGGCGCACGTGGCCCTCGTGGGCCGCAACCAGGAGAACCTTCGCAAGGCGAGTGACGCGTGCTCCCAGGAGCTAAGGAGACCGGCGCTGCCCATCGTGGCGGATCTCGCCAAAGAGGGAGAGTGCCAGAGGATAGTCAAGGACGTACTCGCACATTACAAGAGGTAGGGCAGACCTGAATTGGTTAGCTGATGAATGCAATATGCAATATGCAAATTATAAACATCCCTAAGTAAGAATGTCCTTGTTTTATTTACATATATTTATATATATATATATATATATATATGTGTGTGTGTATACATATATATATACAATAACAGATGGTTAGAAAATGCTAGTAACTATTCATTTAATATGGAATAATGATCAAACAATCAGTGTTTTACAAAAGGCACATATATAAGAATACTATACTAATCTAAAGGTAACCTATTAGACATTTTATCCATACTTATGTTTCTCTTTTCCTTCCAGGCTAGATGTTCTAGTAAACAATGCTGGTATAGCATGCCGAGTTACCCTAGAAAGGGGGGACCTTTCAGTGATGGATGATGTACTAGAAACCAACATCAAAGCGGTGTACCGGCTCACGAGGGCATCTCTGCCTGCCCTCCTCGAGACTAAGGGCAATGTGGTCAATGTGTCTAGTATTAGTGCCACCAAACCTCTTGTTGGCGCTCTGCCGTATGCTATGAGCAAGGTAAGAGATCATACAATGTATAAAATGGTAATATTTGGGACGTTATTACACTAGTTGAACTAGCTTGTTGCTAAGTACATTTAAGACTGGTCTTTAGGTTGTTAATCAATGTATATTTAGTAAATATATACTTAACTATTATAGATAGATTATACATATATAGAATATGTAATCAAAGATGAGTGGAAAGCTGAAGAAAAGTGTAATCCTTAAAGGCCAGGCTCCACTATTAGCATTTAGGTAGTTAACCGTTAATGCCACAGAGGTTGTCCATACAATATCATTATCTATTGTGTGACTAGAAGTACTAAGAAACAAAGGTATGTTATATGATTATGACTCAAAGTCATTATCTAAGTCAGTTTTCAAAACTATAACTTTATTAAAATATGTGTGATTAATTGAATTGGGTTCCAGATTAGATTGTTTTCCACATTCTAACAAATCATTTTGTCCTAAAATATTTGACCCTCAGACTGTATTATTTTGAATTTACTGAATGATTTTTGTCAAATATAGTCCCTAATCACTTATTATAATGCTGCTTTAAACCTATTTATATCCAATATTCTTTCTAATCACATATTATAATGCTGCTTCAACCTACTTTATACATATGTCTTCATATCTCTTGAACACTCCTAATCTAAAGAAACAGTTTAGGAAATACTAATTCATTTCATTTTCATTCATTCATTCATTTCATTCATTTTCATTTCATTTAACAAATACTGTATTAGTACCAAAAAAATAACTAAATAAGTTAAACTACTGCCTTTAGAACAACTGTACACTTTAGGACTATTGTATATTATGTTGCTTTAGTCATAACATGTTATTTCAGGCTGCCCTGGACCAGTTTACGAGGTGTACAGCGCTTGAGTTGGCCCCCAAGGGAGTGAGAGTCAACACTGTCAGTCCTGGGATTACGGTAAGAAACACTTGCCTATATATGGTAGTTAGAAGTTTGAATGCATGTGGTCTTTAATGCCTTAAATTCTATGGTTTAACATATACTGTACCTAATTTAACATAAACAATGATTTAACATAACTGTTTCATCCAACCATTATACTCTATAGAATTTATATGGGACACTGGTCATAGGTTGCTAGCCCATCGCCCAATAGATTCCATTTACCCTTGGTCCTTTAGTCGCCTCCAACGACATACCGGGAAGAATGGCACCTAGTTACGAGTCTTTTTACGTCCCAGAATTAGCACGGGAAATCATATTACCATGATATTATATGTAGAATATAAAGACACCTTAACTTCATAAGTAACTAGTTCTTTTACAGTTCTATCAAGAAGGTAACCCTATCTAGTTAAAAAAAGTGAAAAAGCCTTATTAGTTCAAAGCATTTGGTCCCTAATTTCAGAGTTCAGACTTCCTGAAGAACACAGTAGCGTGTTCAGACCAAGAAGTGAAGGACTGGTTGGAAGGCGCCAAGAAACTGGTTCCCATGGGTGAAGTATGCACTCCGGAGTCTATAGCTGAGAGCATAGTGTTTATAGCTAGTCCTAAAGCGTCTTTGGTCACGGGTGCTCTGCTTGCGGTCGATGGAGGCTGGCAATTAGGCTCGGCTAACACCTCAGGCCTGTTAGATCAGCACGTGAAGTGACATCTCTGTTTGAATAAATGTACTAATACAACGCCATCTTGTTATGCGCTATGTTTGAATAGTATTTGTTGAATGTGATAACATTTTGCGGGTATTGTAAATATTGTTGAATAAATATTGTATATTGTAAAATTTGTTTCGGTCGGAGAGCCCTTCTTACTTGTACCGAAAACTCAAGTGGTCAACAAACCCCCGTCACTTTAAGGTTAGGGCTGCTTTGCCAGTGCACCATTCAGCAGCGTTTCGGGGATGTTTCAAGTTCGCGGTGTCCAAGTGCTGGAATGATATAACGCCACCTATCCGTGACGTTGCTTCTAGGGGCGCCTTCTACCGTAGGTATAAGGCTTGTCTTCTCGAACAACAGAAATCCTTACCCTAACTCCTATCAATGCCTCACCTTGTCAGTGCAAATACCATATATATATATAAATATTTTCTATTAATTGTTTGAATTAATGTGTATGTGTCTGAAATATATTAATGTATGTTTATATGATGTTTATGATGTTATTACAGTCTATAGTGTATATATATGTATGTGTGTGTATATATATAATGTGTATGTACGTATATGTATGAGTGTGTATTTATGTATATGACTATATCCTATTTACATGCCTATAACTAATGTTCTTGTTTATGTTCCCCAAAGTATAATTATGAATTATAGTGTATCAATTTTATGTATGAGTATTATATCTGTATTTGCCACGATGATTATTATAAATGAATTATTTTGTGTATGTTTGTTATTTATTAAATGCAGCTTGTGACAGTTTCCGAATCGGGTGCTGCCGGAGGACCAGTGATGTAGCCTAGCTACATCGTATACTGAGGCAGCACCTTTTCACTGCATCAACGGTGTTCTTTGCATATATTTTTTTTCCATGTTTGTGTTTTGTATGTTAGTGAATAAAGTTTCTTTCTTTCTTTCTTCTTCTATATAAAATCACATGAATTTTAACATAAAACAATCCTAAATAATTATAAATAAAACACAAATTATATATACATAATATAATTTTATAGCCAAACGAATAACTCAAACGCCATCTATACTATTCCCACAAAACTAAATTAGTTCTTCCACTCGACACTAGATGGCACTTTTACTTTTTCATCGGAGCCGGTTCACCAGCCCCTGCCAGCTGCAGTCCCCCATCGACCACGAGCAGGGCTCCGGTGACGAAGGCGGCCCTGGGGCTGGCCAGGAAAGCAATGGCGTCTGCCACGGCCTCCGCGGGACACACCTGCCCCATCGGGACGCCCTTGGCCGCCTCCGCCAGCCACGCCCCGTACTGCTCATCCGTGTAGCCGGTTATTCTTTTCGTGAAATTCGATATCTGTTAATGGTAATAGTTAGGCATCTGTTATCACATATCCGAAGACCAGAGGACAACATCGCCAGGACAGCATTCACATGGAGGCCGCGCGGGAGCAGACGCCCAGGCCGGCCGGCGCACACCTGGCAGCGCACAGTCGACGCTGAGTTGAGGGCGGCTGGGTTGAGTTGGAGGGACGCGGAGTGCAAGGCACAGGACAGGAGCGGTTGGCGACGTCTCACGAAGGCCCTTTGTACCACTGGGGTGCCATAGGATGGCAACAACAACAACAAGATATCCACACACACAGATATTTCAATTGTTACATGGCTTACCAATTGTCACATTGAGTACTGACTATCTGGTCAACACATGTTCGAGGTGTCCATTGGATTACTAGGTTCGCAATTGCGGAGATGGACACCTGAACCTCTAACTACACCGGTAGGGTTAATAAACGCGTTTGTGGTTTGTCTTTTTGAATTATACAAGTATCTCACCGTAATGCCTGGACTGACAGTGTTGACTCTAACCCCCTTGGGGGCTAACTCAAGCGCCACGCACTTCGAGAACTGGTCCAAAGCAGCCTGCGAAATCACAGAAGAATAATTAGTACAAAATAACATACGAGTAAATAGTACATCAGTAAACATAGAGTATGATTAGACAATAACATAAATAGTACATAAAATAAAGAAATTATACGATCCAGATAAGAATGTACTTTGTCTAGATAAACTCGGAAACCAAGGTATAATAACTAATTCGAAAAGATATGTATAAACACTTCTAGAACTGGTCATAAGGCATGGGCAATACCTAGATGGGGAACCATCTAGAAACAGATTCGTGGGTGAGCATCTACATTGCCTATGTGCTGTTGATTTTCAGTGAAGGAAAATTGTTTAAGGTGCCTTTTATGAAACAAATAATAATGAGTAACTATACTGTGACTCGAAACCCGCGTTTTACGAGATAGACAACACCCATAGATAGGTAGTGAACCGTATCGACGTTTATAGGCACTGACTATTACCTATCCCGAGGGATAAGCAGGTTTCCTAACGATGTTTTCCCTCAACGTTAGCGACTGGAAATTATGTTCGTAAATTAAAACATATACATATTTATATATTGGTACATATATCATATGCCAGAGTGACTCATACTTAACTTACCTTCGAAATTTGAGGGATGGGCCTTTGATTACCCCGACACAATGAAAATGGGAGTGTGTATAAAAGTCGTGAAGCGTATGTATGTATGTTAATATTCAATAAATATACTGTGACAAGGTTTACTACATACTACGTTGGATACTGATTTACCATTATAATTCTTGGTTGCTGCCCGACCTTCCGAAAGAGTTTTACAGTCGTAAATATATATGTAACGTAAAAATAGAATATAAATTATAGTGCAAACACACAATCCACAAAGTCGTAGGTATATGCAATCTGTCTTATATTATGTTTGAGCAAAGATGAAATGAAATTGAAATATCGTATAAAGTATCCAGGGCAGAATTTAGCCTTTACATACACTAAAACCTCTTACAGTCGTGATGAATAGAAGACATAATCATACATGTATAGTCGTGTTAAAAAGACGAAACGATGGTTTGTTATGTACTTGTATACTAGGGAAAACATTTTTTATATTATTGGTAGCAGTGAACATAAATTAGTCACGACCTAGGTTTTATGCCTTTACAACAAAAGATAAATATTTTATTAATAGATACACATGTCCTCTTATCCCTAACGGAGTAGATAGAGTCTCGGCCTGTTGCATTCATGTGGAAAATTGGCAGATTGACAGCCCGTCACCCACGGCATCAAATTGAATTTACTCTTAGTACTCTATTAAATAAGGTGTAGTTAGCATCATATCTCTCCCACTATATTGTACTGTGTACTGTTATAATAAAATGTCTCCAAGGTTTTCTCTACCCCTATAAGTGACATGTTTGACTAGAGATCCCGCCACATAAATTGGCAGTAGCCAAACTTGGAACTAAATTTGACGTTTCCGCCATTGCGTGTTATTTTGTATAAAAGGTAAATTTAGTATTACCAGCGTTGTGTTTTTTGCTCACTCTTTGTAATTTTTTTGTTTGTTAAGGGTGATTATAATAAATTGATTTCCGGAGTTTCTTGTTAGTTCTTCTCCAAGCTAGGGTCTCCGATGATCTAACCTCGGTAAAAAATATGTAAAGACAATGCTCAGTGCCATGTTTGAAATAGTTTTTTTAATTTATACTTAGATCATAAGATAACTTTCAAACAGAGCTTTTGATATTTATAATTTTGAATATATTATGGCAGATGGAGGCGTCGCCACAGTCGCGTAATCCAGTGTTGCCAGTAAACACGCCAAAACTAGCACTCACTGTGCCATACGGCTCGATACATTATAGGTTTCATTTGTAACGGTCTTTGGTTGCAGAGCTATAAACTCAAATAAAACAAATTAATATATCAAAGTCAAAAGTCAAAATATTTTTATTCAAAATAGGCCCTATCACAAGCTCTTATTGAAAGTTATCTTATGATCTAAGGATAACAACAATAAAGATTATTATTTTTATAATTAACAAACATAAAGATTACAAAATATGAGATGCAAGAGTGGCTAAGAAGCAAAAATCTTTATTTTGAGGATAGCTGGACAAAGCCACTTTTTACCGTTTACCACGTTAGGCGATAAACGTATCCATCATCAGGATCATAATTATTGTTAAGTAATCTTTATGTTTGTTAATTATAAAAATAATAATCTTTATTGTTTTTATACTTAGATCATAAGATAACATTCAAAGAGAGCTTGTGATAGGGTATGGCACAGTGAGTGCTAGTTTTGGCGTGTTTACTGGTAACACTGAATTACGCGACTGTGGCGACGCCTCCAACTGCCAATGTATGTGGGGCGATCCTAACTCCGTGGCGGGATTGGTTGAGCACCTGAATGTTAATCGTGAGGTCCCGGCTTCGATTCCCGGTGGAGGCAGAGCTAATAATCTTTTCTTCTGCTTTCCAGTCCGGTTGTTGATTATATGTACTACGAGTATATATGTATTTATCTATATATTCCTAAATATACGTTGACAAGTACCCTTAACACAAGTCTTAAATAAACTTACCAAGGGGCTAGTTCAATTGGTATAATTATTATACTAACTATTAATATTAAGTATATCACGCCTACCTTGCTCATAGAGTAGGGCAGAAGCCCAATCATAGGCGTGAACCCACTGATACTGGACACATTGACCACGTTGCCCTTAGTCTCGAGGAGGGCAGGCAGAGATGCCCTCGTGAGCCGGTACACCGCCTTCGCGTTGGTTTCCATCACCTCGCCCATTAGAGATAGGTCACCCGTCTGTAACGTGGCTCGAGATGCCATAGCGGCGTTGTTTACTAAGACGTCTAGTCTGGAAGGAAAAGGTATGTATAATATAATATTGTAGGACACTATTACATGAATTGAACTAGCACCTTGGTAAGTACATTTAAGACTTGTTAAGGGTACTTACTAGTCAACGTATGTTTAATATATATATACTTTATATATATATATATATATATATATATATACTTTTTAGAGATAGATAAATACTAATAATATAATATAGCGGGACACTATTACACTAATTGAACTAGCCCCTTTCTAAGTACATTTAAGACTTGTATTAAGGGTACTAGTCAACGTATATTTTAGATAGATAGAAATATATACTTTTTATTGATAGATAGAATAATACATACATAAACAACGACTAGACTGGAAAGCCGAAGAGCGTAATTCTTAACTCTACCTCCACCAGGAATCGAACCCGAGACCTCGCGATCAGCGTTCAGGTGGTTAACCAATCGTGCCAGGGAGGTCGTTGAATTTAGTTACATATACATATGTTCTTTAACGTCCTTTAATCCCTTTCGGGGTCGACAAAACCTCGGAGATATGATACCTCCTAGGCCTTTTTTTAGCAGCAGTATTGGCATTGTGATGACATAATGAAACATTGGTGACGAGTTGCTACGCTATCGCCTAATTGATCCCATTTACCTTTACACCCCAAGTCGTCCCTACGACATGCCGGGAAGAACGGCAGCTAGTTTGCATTCTTTTGCGTCCCAGACTAGCACAGGGCAAGATTGCACTTTATATTGCCACCTATCTACCCACCGTGTCCATGCCATAGAATTATAGTTTTGTGTCTTACTTTATTATTAAATATGTAAATACCTATAGTTTTAAGAGATTCGCGATTTATACTCATGATTAATAACTAACGGGACTTATCGCGTAAGTTTTTATATAATAATGTTACCTTTATTAACCCGACGTTAATATAATAAAGGTAACTGTTTTTTTTATTCTTTGTTAAGCCATTCACCACTAAGGTTATGTCGGCTGAAGTACAAACACTGATGCCACGGCGTTTGAACTTCTTGTTTTTCCATCCCCATGGTTACACCAACGCCGCTAGCCGCTACAACCGAAGAAAAACGAATTTGAACCTCCAATTCTTCTCTTCCTTGTTCTTCGGTTCGTTCCAGTTGAGAATCCAAATATAATCCCAAAGCAAACATATTTAGCCAATTTGGCATCACAACTGACTAAATATTCAACCGAAAATAATTATTTGTATTTTTAACATTCACTGAGCTGCTGACTTTGTTGACGCACCATAGACACCTGTAAAGGTAACTTTATTATATAAAAACTTACGCGATAAGTCCCGTTAGTTATTAATCATGATGTAAATACCTCTTAAAACACGCGAGTACGTCTTGGACTATCCTCTCGCACTCTCCCTCTTTGGCGAGATCCGCCACGATGGGCAGCGCCGGTCTCCTTAGCTCCTGGGAGCACGCGTCACTCGCCTTGCGAAGGTTCTCCTGGTTGCGGCCCACGAGGGCCACGTGCGCCCCCGCCTTGGCGAACAGCAGAGCAGCTGCCTTTCCTATGCCCGTGCTGGCGCCAGTCAGGAGAATCACTTTTCCATCGAATTCCAAAGCCATTTTGCTTCCTTAGAAAAATAATAAAAATAAACTCCCGCCTTATGTCAATGTCAGATTCATTATGCCGATTAAATAGGCATTTCTAAACTAACTAACACTACTTTTCCGTCGAACTCTAAAGACATTGTTAATGTGTGTAGTGCTTAAAGGTGTAAGGATGTATGAGTAGCTGTGAAATAGTTATGTTTATGTGTTTTGTAATTGCTTTATGAGGTGTAGGATCACGAAGTTAGTTAAGGCACGGGTAATAAATAGGTTGTATACTACGTGATACCTTATTGGTTGGTTTTAAGGATTTCGAATAGTAGATTCGATTCGAATAGTAATTCGTAGATTGTGAGATCTAAATAAAAAATAGCTATGATTTTCATTTCAGTGAAATAAATTTATCCATTTATTTTACTAAACAATTATTTTTGAATAGTTTGACGTATCTAAACAGTAAATAAAATAAAACTAAACTTTAAGCGACATCTGTCATTGAATTGCAGTAGCGTTTAGTTTGATTATCGAAAAGCAGATGTCGCGCTTGGTACATGTTTTAACTTTAAAAAATATCTGTTATTTTTAAGGATGTTGTACACTAATAGAAGAATAACTAAATGTTCTTAAATACCAAAAATAATGTTCCTAGATTAGTTCCTTAGAGTCTTAATACCTTGAGTCACATTTTAAGCTCTTAATTAGGATAAAATTCAGGAACTGGTTAACTATTTCCTATTCATCTCCGAATACCATTCTTAATGAGATCCTACGAAAGCAGGTGAACATTCCATGAAATGTCATAAAATTAAAAGCAATAATAGAAAGAATATCATCTCTTCAATAGGATAAAAGTGTTATAATTCTATTCCAAGATTATTACGCATGACCACACTGTTATTGCATTTGAAAATCGAATGCCAGATTTTGACGTGGGAATATTTTTTTTATTATAACGTGACAAGTGCCATACACCTTTCTGCGAAGTATATAATACACAATAATAAATACATAATACATTTTTGACAGATGCGATATTATACGATGTTGTTGTTGTTTGTTGTAATGCTATGATCTTATTATTAACAGTTCATATATCTATACATAGCTTTGACTATAGTTTTGTAAGAAACATACTTAAATATTTAATTATGTTTGGGTTTGAATTAATTATGTTTGGGGATAGATTGAATTTATAAGACGTTGGGTTGACCATCCCGAAAGGTTGCAGGTATTTGTGTGTCAACTTGTATTTTAAGTAATTTCTATATAAATCCATTCTACGCCCAAATGTAATGCTTATATACAAGTAACCGTGCAAATATAATATATTGTCATTGGCCACCCATAACGGATTCAAGTATGTGAACATATAGTTATGTAACTATAATTATAATCAAAGGTAACCCATATTTCAGTCGTTGATAATTAATTTCAAGCCCTCAAAGGCAATTTTTAGAAATCTAACTGTCACGAAATGTCTCAATCAATTCATCTCAAAGGAAATTTGTCCTTTGTAACTGACACCGGGGGTTACTAGCCCATCTGCTTCGTGGCAAGAGACAAGCCAATCGTTACGTTTTTACGTAACATTATCCCTAACGAAAACAAATGTTTTAGTTCGTGCGTAACATGTTACTGAACAAATAATTTCCTTGCCTGATCTTTTAAAAAACATAACTTCTGACAGCTCCTTGTCAGCTCGTGATATGATACATGTAACTTTATTTTGAGACACTTTTTCGTATTATAAAATGCACATCTGTAATCTTCTAAGGAATGGAATTTTACGACTTTTTTAACATGTAAATGATGTCAAAATCTATCCCATTGCCCAATTTACTCCAACTTTCATTATGATCTTTGTTTTTTGTTTGTTCCTTTGTTTACCTTACCTCACCTTACGAAATCGCTAGTCTCCTTACATATCATGGTAGACTAGTTCTTTAGTCGCCTATAAACGGCATCTGTACACACAGATATAAACATATATATATATATACATATATAATATATATATGTTATATGTTATGTTTATATATGTATTATATATATATATGTTATAAGTTATGTTTATATATCTTCTTGCGTCATCGGCGTGTGAGTTGCAGGAGATGGTCACTTGCATGAATGAGTCCCTTAAGAGGAAAGGAATGAAAATTAATGTAAATAAAACGAAAGTAATGGTCATGGAGGGACTTAGCAAGACAGAGTGCAAGATTGACATAGATAATGAAAGAGTCGAACAAGTGAATGATTTTGTATATCTGGGAACACTTTTTACTAGTAACGGAAAATGTGAGGGAGATATTGAACGTAGAGTGTGTGCAGGTAATAAGATTAATGGGGCTATGTATAGTGTTATGGGTAGCCAGTTGATTTCTCAATCGGCACGTATGGCTATTCATAGGGCTGTGCTGGTTCCAACATTGACTTATGGTAGTGAAAGTTGAGTATGGCAAAAGAAGCATGAAAGTAGAATCAATGCCGTCGAAATGCGGTCACTGAGAAGCATGTTAGAAGTAACATTGAATGATAGAATTAAAAATAGTGTGATAAGGGAAGGTTGCGGTTTGAAAGAAGATGTAGTGACTAAGATTGAAAAGAGCATGCTTCGATGGTTTGGACATGTTATGCGGATGAATGATAGCAGATTGACAAAAGGAATATATATGAGTGAAGTGGAAGGGCGGTTACGTAGGGGCCGGCCTAATAAGACATATAACAGTCAGATAGACGCTATATTGAAAAAAGGTGACGTTAGGAGTACCTATAACCGCCGAGAGTGTATGAGAGGATGTATGAATGTCAATGAAGCGAAAGTGGTCTGTCAGGATCGAGACAAATGGGGATCCGTGATTTCTGCCTACCCCTCTACAGGGAATCAGGCGTGATGTGTATGTATGTATGTATGTATCATCATCATCATCATCATCATCATCAGCCTGTATCAATCCACTGTTGGACATAGGCCTCCCCCAAATGACGCCACTTCTCCCTGTCAGTGGCCGTTCGCATCCATTCGATGCCGGCCAACCTGTGCAGGTCGTCTTCCCACCTTGCCGGGGGGCGCCCCACACTACGTTTACTGAGACGCGGTCTCCACTCTAGGACTTTTTTGCTCCAGCGACCATCAGTCCTTCTGCATACGTGACCAGCCCAACTCCACTTCAGCGTGCTAATTCTTTTCATAATGTCGGTAACTTTAGTTCTCTGGCGTATCACCTCATTTCTGATGCGATCTACCAGAGAAACCCCGAGCATCTTCCGCTCCATAGCACGCTGAGCGACCTTGAATTTGTGGGCTAGTCCCGCAGTGAGTGTCCACGTCTCAGATCCGTACGTCATAACGGGGAGCACACACTGGTTGAAAACCTTAGTTTTCAGGCATTGTGGTAAAGACGACGTGAGAACATGCCTTAGCCTTCCAAATGCTGCCCATCCCAGCTGAATTCTTCTGTCAGCCTCCCTCTCGAAGTTGTTTCTGCCAAGCTGTATAATTTGGCCTAAATAAGTGTATTGGGAAACAACTTCTACGGGAGTGCCCCCAAGGGCAACCGGTCTCGGGACCACCAAATCATTAAACATGATTTTGGTTTTTTCTAAATTCATCCCGAGTCCGATGCGTCGAGAAGCAGCATCTAGTTCGGACAGCATTTCCTCCAGATCCTGCAGCGACTCTGCCATCAGGACGATATCGTCAGCAAAGCGGAGGTGCGAGATGTATTCCCCATTTATATTTATTCCCCGTTCAACCCAATCCAACGTTTTGAAAACATCTTCCAGTGCACTCGAGAACAGTTTCGGGGACATAACATCCCCCTGTCTGACACCTCTCTGCAACTGGATAGGTTTCGTGCCGTGGCTTTGGAGTTGAACGGTCATAATGGCGGAATCATAGATATGTCTCAGCACACTCACGTATCGCCAGTCGACCTGAGATCGCTGCAAGGATTCCATGACTGCCCAGGTCTCGACCGAGTCAAAGGCTTTCTCATAGTCCACAAACGCGAGGCAGAGTGGCTGGTTATACTCGTTAGTTTTCTGTATAACTTGCCTCAACGTGTGGATATGGTCTATGGTGCTAAAACCCCGTCGAAACCCGGCCTGCTCTGGAGGCTGAAAGCTATCGAGCCTGGCTGAGAGTCTATTGGAGATGACCCTCGAGAACAGCTTATATATGTGGCTCAGAAGTGTTATCGGCCTGTAGTTCTTCAAGAGGGTTTTATCTCCCTTCTTGAAGAACAGAACAGCCACACCTCTGCCCCAACATTTTGGAGTTCTTCCGGAGAAGATGACACTATTAAAAATTCTCTGGAGCTCCCTCAGAACTGGTCTTCCACCAGATTTCAGGAGCTCAGTGGTGATTCCATCCTCTCCCGGAGCTTTTCCATTTTTAAGCTGTTTTAAGGCCATCTCAATCTCATCCATAGCTATTTCAGGCATGTCCTCAGTAAAGTGGCGTGTCAATGTGGCCCTTGAATCGGAGGGGTCAGGAACCGGATTTCGGCATCGTGAGCGGTATAACTGGCCGTAAAACTCTTCTATCTCAGACAAGATCTCTGGTTTAGAGGTGACCATGTCTCCACGAGCAGTCCTCAACTTCGTCATATGGCTACGTCCCAGTTTTCGGGCGAATACGCGCATCCCACGATTTTGCTCGATCAACTCTTTTATGAGGAGAGCATTAGCCTTACGTAGGTCACGTCGTATTGCCTTCTTGATCTGTTTGTTTAGCGTAGCTGTTTGCGAAGGAGATGTCTGTGGAGTTTCTCGTCTTAACCTCATAAGGTCCAAAGTCTCGTCCGAGAGATCCGACTTACGGCTCCCAGCTCGAGCCCTACAGAACCGGCTCCCTTCCTCGCCGATTATTTTGGTCACATTGTCGAGGTCCTCGTCAACATTGGTCGTGGTCTGCAGAATGGCAAAGCGGTTCTGAAGTTCCAACTGGAACTTGGATGAACCAACAGCCATTTGCAGTCGGGTCGGTCGGAGCGTGGACTTCATCATGCGCATCCTTTCTAGCTTATAATTGATATTCAGGGTGCCTCTTACCATGCGGTGATCACTTCCGGTATTAAACCTGTTGATCACAGAGACATCCCTGAATATGTGCTTTTTATCCGCCATGATGAAGTCGATCTCATTAAAGGTGTTTCCATCGGGACTTTTCCAGGTCCACTTCCGTTGGGGCTTTTTCTTATAAAAAGTATTCATAAGATACAGCCCCTGCGATTCTAGAAAGTGGACCAACATGTGTCCCCTGGAATTCCGACTGCCAATGCCGTGTGGTCCAATCCTCGATTCACCACTCTCCCTTCGACCAACTTTAGCGTTGAAGTCCCCCATCACAACGTTGTAGTGAGTGGACGTGGTATGATGCAAGGCCCGTTCGATATCATCATATAGGGCCTCTACCTCTTGGTCTGAGTGTGCCGATGTGGGGGCGTACACCTGGATCATTTTGAGTGAGTACCGATCCGAGAGCTTAAGAATGATGTACGCCACCCTTGTCGACACACTGGACACTTCCACAACGTTGTTACAGAGGACTTTGTTGACGAGGAAGCCTACGCCCCCCTGGGACTTGCAGTCTCCTTCCCGGAAGTAGAACAGATGTCCAGAGCTTAGGGTTAAGCAGTCCTCGCCCTGTCTTCGGACCTCGCTTAACCCCAGGACATGCCACCTGATTTTGGTAAGTTCTACCTCCAGTTCGGCCAGATGAGAATCCAGCCGGAGACTGCGTCCGTTGTACGTCGCCACGGTCAGTAGTTTTGGTGACTCGTTTGACGCCTGGGGATTCTTCGCACCCCTGGCACTGTCGCTGCCCCGACCGTCACCGTGGCCAGGACGACAGTGCCGCCAGGAACTCGGGGCCATCTTTTTAGATTTTGTCATTGCATGGGGGGGTATTGCCCTAATCTCCACGCTGGGCAGGCGGGTTGGAGATCGCAGGGGTAAGGACTTTAGCACAGAAGACGCTGCTGCCCGTCATCGGCTTTGTATTTGGCCTCCCTACCCTTTGTACTACCCTACTACTACCGTATGTATATAATATATATATATATATATATATATATATATATACACATATATAAACATTAATTAATGTTCCTTAATCTCTATCAGGGTGGACAGAAACATGGAGAGACGATGAGTCACTATATCTCCTAGATCAGTTAACCTTAGCAGTTTATAATTTTTTTTCATCCTAGATATACGGTCATATCTGTTGAGGTGAAAATGTAAAATTATGTTTTAGGGTCCGGAATAGTAATTCGTGAATCAGGTAGGTAATGTGAACGGCAGCTAGTTAGCATTCTTTTACGTCCCTAGCACGAGACGACAGCTGTATGCATTCTTACGGATATCATTTATTTTGTCTGCCTCTTGACACTTCAACCTGTCCGGAAACCAAATAAGCCGAGGTGTGAGACAAAGGACTATTACAATAGTCAATTACAATAGGCAACCCGATAGGTGATAAAGCATTGAGCGAAATAATTCACTCGTTTTTCACAAACGTAAGCCGCTTTTAGGAGTGGATAGATTAATTATCAAGATCGGGGCAGGTGTAGTAACTTAATTAAGGATTTTTTAATAGTTTTCTCTGCTTACCCTTGTTGGAGATAGTTGTGATGTGTGTGTATGTATTAGTACTTGATTTGCTGGTTTGTGCTATGGTACGTATAAAGTGGTAACTATCTCAATACTAAAGTATAAAGTCATATCTAGGCGTAGGATTGGTAATCTCTTACCAAAATTCCATATCAATATAGGAACATAATTCTATAAAGGTGACCCAGGAGATATTATGTCTCTTAAGGTGCCTCTTATAAAGCTACAATAACACGAGTATAGATTTGTATATTACATATTATATTTAATCACGTACCTCAATTCCATTCGGTCTGAGCAAAAGCTTGATATAATGTCATGAGCATACTTAAGTTGAAATAATAAAAGTTTATAAAGTCAAAGTAGAAGGTAAAGTTGGACTGGGTAGGCCGCGTAGAACTTATACAGATCAAAATGGAGACATTCTTCTCAAAGCGGGTGTACCTTGTATGAAGAACAGAAGAGCATGTTTGAAATGCTGAATAGATGTGAGTGTAGCAAGAGAGATTTATCAGGATCGTTCCAGATAGCGATCGATAGTCTCTGCCTATCCCGTTTGTCACGTAGACACGTAAATACATGTATCACTACATAGTCTAAAACAAAGTCGCTTTCTTTGTCCCTATGTCCCGTTGTATGCTTAAATCTTTGAAACTACGCAACGGATTTTGATGCGATTTTTTTTAATAGATAGAATGGAAGGAAATTTTAAGAGGAAGGTTTATATGTATAATAACATCCATTAAATAGTGGAGTAGGCTATATTTTTTATACCCGTGCAAAGCCGGAGCGGGTCACTAGTGTATATATAAGTCTTATCTACAAATTCAGTACAATTCCTACTGAATCCTTCAAAACCAAAGTGAGCATTCCCCAGTCACCTCTTCGGCGCGATATTGCTCCAACAGAGGGCGTGGCGGCGGCGCCTTTGGCTCAAAGCCTTTGTCCCGCACAAAGGGCAAAGGAAAAGGGGGATCGGCTTACCAACCCTTCCTTTATTTCATATTTACGAGCCCTTTCATAATATTACCCGGCTTTAAGGTATTTCCATTAATATTATTATTGGTTATTGGTATGTTGAGGTATGCTGTCTGCGAAGGTTAATCGACTATCAGCTTCCTGATAGGATAGGTAAGAGGCAATAGGCATCATACATACACATACGCTTCACGACTTGTGTATACACACTCCCTATTTTATTTTTGAGGGGAGTCAGAAGCTTGAATGCCCATCTCCGAAATTTCGAAGGCATGTTAGGTATGGGTCATTCTGTCATGTCTGTCTAAAGGTTAGTGAAGGGTTAAAACTAGTGAAAAGAGAGAACCAACCTATCGACCGGCGATGGACACTTCCCTTCTTCGACTTCTTATAAATGAGAAAGGTATAATCAGATTTATGATACTTATTGTTAAAAAGCATATATGATAAGATTAAAAGGTAATATAGTTTACATAGTTTTTTCAAAGTCAAATGTTTTTTTTCAACATAAGTACATGTACAGTATATTCATTGAAAGTCAAAACATTTGCCTGATACTGGTTGTCTCTTAGCATTGAAATTCTACCGTTTTAAATGGGACAACAAATTGTGAAAATCACACTAGCAGTACTAAAGGTAACTGATACTAAACATATCTACCCGAAAGATATTGAATAAAGTGACTTCGCTTATATGATATAATTTAAATCAATTCCTAAATTAACAAGAACCAAACCACTGAACTAAATGAGTGATTCATCTCCAATCTATGAACTGAGTGATCCATATAACGATGGCCCTTGCCTGTTCCTTTTATCACATGTTATTCAATATTTAGTTTTTCAAAGCCTTTGATCTGCGCCGAATCGTGCGCCTTTATAACATGTGCTTTGAAAAGTTAGGAAACGTCTCCTTATCTTAGTTTAGAGGTGTTTTGTGTACATAATACAGGATTTAAATAGCTCTCCATGGTAAATTAAGGGCTTATAAATGCATAGACTTCCTTAAAGACTAGATATGAACTTAAATAATCTGATGAGGTACATACGTAAGTAGGCAAATAAGTTAATGTTTCCAGGGAATCAATATCCCTAACTATATAACAATGCACTATATCTGTTCGGTTTCTCGTACAAAAATATTAAAAACTATTCTATTATAATTGGTAAAACAATATGCCTACACCCCAATTAATAGCTGTAATTTACGAGTTTTTATTTTGCAACGCTTTATTTTCTAAATGTCATCTTGGGTGCTGACTAACTGTTGCTAAGTGATTTCGATATCATCATCAATTTACTACCTCTGAAAACCCCGTACAGAAACTATGAAGAATTCATAAGAACATTCATTTTTCGAGGACAATGTACATTAACTCAATTTGTTCCAATTAAAGCTCCACATACACCTCCACATACAAACTCTTATCCCTTTGAAGCAATGATAAATCTATTAGGCGCTGACAGGGCCGTGGCGGCCGCTTTACAGTCTTATAACATTATTGTGCCTTGTATTATCATTCAAATTATTATAATCGTGAGCGAACATATTTATAGCGTTCCGATAATCCTGTTTGATGCACCGCCGTTAAGGTCAGCCTGCACTGAAGCGGTGATACGCGACGGGTATAATACAGTGAGGGAAAACATAAAGAAACCTGCCTGTTCCCCCGAAGAATAAAAGCCAATGCCTATATAAGGCGATACGGTTCACTACTTATCACGTTGGGTGCTGTATATCTAGTAAAACGCGGGCTTCGAGTGATCCATATCTAAAATGCCTTCTAAATTTCGGTGATGGGCACTCAAGCTTTGGACTACCCCGCCACGATAAAAAGGGAGTGTGTATACGCAAATCGTGAATCGTATATTTTATGTTTGCTATGGTATATACACACATACAGATTACGCCTGTAACGCTAAAGAGGGGTTGGCATAGATCAAGATGAAGTGAATGCAGGCAGCATTCTATTTAATTCAGACGGTCTCGAGACATTTGTCATTATTTAGTGCAAAGTTATGATAACAAGGCTGTGCGAATAAGGTACTCAGGGCTGACACTTCCGAATGACGATCTGACTTCCCTTAACATGGACTATTTAGGCACATAAGCTAGAGTACCTAGAAGAACGTTATGCTACAAGGGTATTGGAAATAGTTTTGTCTGCCATTACAGTTAACACACTTTAGTAATAGTTCTTAAAAGAAACATTATATACGCTTAGATGAATATAAATTATTTTCTTATTACCAAACCGTTAACATTTAATAAATTCATGATCCAATGTTTAATGTAAAAGTTTAATAATTACAAAATTATAAGTTCAAGTGTCGGCCGACCCTTAGGAAGTGTAAACGATCCTAAGGACGGAGACGAAAGATAACAATTTATCCCCAAGAAGCCTTTGCCTGCACGCCAAGAACACAACATTAAACCTTATTTCCTCAGCTTATAGTCCAATTTCCTTTAAAATAGCCGCTCATAATTCAGCATATCGAATTTCAGGTTGGTTAAGTTCATTTAGCTGTTTTGTGGACATCACTTACTTAGTTATAAGTATATTTAGTATAATAATATTAATATATCATGTCCTGCTAGCTGGGACAAAATTAAATGTTATAAGCTGTTCTTTACGGTTTTTATTTATTCGAGAAAATGACGCGTTTGAAAGTAAGTAATTAAAAGTTGTGGTTCCTAGGTAATTCTATAAAACCTTCGCATAGAAATTAATACAAAATGAAATTTATAAACCACCATAAATAAGAATAAAGGGCTGCCTTATTACTCATTGTAATGAATGTAAACAATTTTTTGTGCCACCATTTTGAATTCCTGTGTGACATTTGTATTGGCTGTCACGTCAGAAATCAAAATAGGCTGCACACAAAGAGGTGCGTTCACTCCCGTGGAGGTTTATTGTTTTACAACAGGACATTACACGGTTTATGGGTGACAGACCGTGGTCCAACAATGCCACCCATACAAATCATTCATGGGATACGTAGAAAGTTAGTGGACGAAAATTACCACTATGTTATGTTATTGAAGCGTAACGGATATATGGCCATAGACAATATTAAAAAGCTATGGTTGTTGTTTATGGTCGTTGTTTTTATAGAGGTTTGGAGCGTGTTTCTTGTGCATTCATTCTACGAACTTAAAGATTATAAATGGGGAAGCTTAATTAAATTGCCTATTAGGTAAACCAATTCATTAATACTACTTGACATAGACGACACTTAGGTAAAACCTAAGAAGTTGTGGACAGAGATCATGCATTCGATTTTCTTCATAGATATCCTTGTACCAGTACAATACACCATATTCAGTGATTATAGGTAGAATATCGACCATATTATGCATATCAACTTTTTCGCTGCCATGCATACTATAAGACTAGTTCTTACGATATTGCATATCTACCTCTCCCACATAAGATACTTTTGGGAATCTCCTATCAAAACCATCGAAGCATGCCCTATTCAATCTTAGTCAATATATCCTTTACCAACCCACAACTTTCTCATATAGAATAGACAATATACGTTGTGAATTAGATAAGATAGTTACTGCAACAAAATAAACAAAAATAGTTTCAAGAATACAGGTCAATAATAAAAGTTTTTAAAAGTATGAAATGATCGAAACGATAAATGAGCAAGTGTAACATAGGCATTACAACAACCAAGCCTTTCGTTAGAGACTTGTAAGAAAAGGTTTAACCAAAGCTTACTTTGCACCAGATTCTGATAGAAGATATAGGCTATTGCCTATCAGATGGGATAGGTACGTTTCCTTACAATAAATTCCATCAGCAAATCAAAAAGCTCATTTAACAATTGCATAAAACCTTTTTGGTCCCAATTTCTCTTGCGCATAAACTAATGATGCGTTGGCATTATAGCTGAAACAATGCCACAACAGTTGCGCAGCGTGCGGTGTTGTCAGGGATAAATCAAGCACACCGTTGGACGTCAGAGTGACGTTTCTGACAAATGGCCAACGCTTTTCCGCGAACGCCGTTTGTCATTCACCCCTTACTGTTATATTTCTTAGTCTCTTTCTATGGTTGTCCTGCTGGTTTATTTTGTCCGGTGTTTAGGGGTTTAGTTCATTGTTGTTTGTTTGTTTAAGTAGTGGATTCGAGCTAGGCGATCGATCTTGTGGACGCTACTGCTCGGTTGGCGGGTTACAGACTGGGTATTTTGAAATCGTGTGGGGTTTAGTTGAGTTTTAGTAGGTATTTTGTTTAGGTTATTGAAACGAAATTGATGTGGATGTTGGGAAGTAATTAAGAGGCATGAATTAATGAATTAGTAAAAGTGGGTACCTATAGTGTAGGTACGCATTTAATAAGATTTAATATTATGTTTTTTTATAAATAATATCTAACAATAAAAGAAAATTTAGAATATTATATTAAGTCTAACATTTAGGTTAATTTTCTGTCATTATTGTCAGGGGTGTAGGTAAGGCAATGTAGTCAGATGATTTGTTGTCTATGAATGATTTGCCAGTCCTCGTTGAAGGAAGAAAGCCTAAGAGCTGTATTTGTGTACCATGCGTTATTAGGCCTATGTTCGGTAGTAGATGACAATCGGGTTCTAATTAACTAGTGGGCAATCTCTAAAATAATTTAAAATATTAATAATTATGTGATTGAGTATCGAATTCCCTAGTCTAGTCACGACATCTATCTCAATGAATGATATACATATTTATTCCACTGGGCTAAGGTCTTTGGTATGATTACGATGATGCTGTATTATATTTGTATTAACGTATTATAAAAATAGAAAGAGTTTTTCTTCTAAGACCCATCAGTTGCTCCAAAGGGTAATTTTTAATTTATAGCCCATTGGGCAAAGGCCCTGACAATAGTCTCGTTTACATTTGTGTATGTTTTGGCAATACATGTCCCACTGTTCGGCTGAACTGATACTTTCGTGGTCATTGTCTTGCTTCCGTGAATAAGAAATTGCTTTGACAGGTTTTTTTATAAGACAAACGACCAGTGACTATTGTGACTTATAATGCCCAACGTAATGTTGACTCTAAATATTATAAATGAATATTTAAAGACATTCTAGTAACATTACAAACATTTAATTTTATATGTAATGAACATGATGCACTTGTAATTATCCTTCAATTACCTACATATTTACAATCTACACGCCTTTTTTCTGGGCATATCATTAAAAAATTGTATAGGCATACTAAAACTACTGTAAATTGGTCTATTTACTTGTATAAAAGACAAACGCGTTCACGACCATTAACCCTTGCGGGGTAGGCAGCGGTTCAGGTGTTCATCTCCGCAATCGCGAAGGTAGTAATTCTATGGTCATCTCGAACTCACGTGTTGACCAGATAGTCAGTACCCAATGTTACAGGCGGTACGCCATGTCGCCATTTACAAGCACTAACTGTTACCTGTTCGGGGAACAGGTAGGTTTCCTCACGATGTTTTCCCTGACCGCAGTATTCGACGCATTTCGTAAATGTATTTTTATTTCGATAAATGTACATAGAAATTCATTAAACTTCATTTCAATTGTTACATGGAATTTATTCGGCGATAAACTGATAACACGTCACCAATGCGACGTTGCATATGACATCTCGGTCCCAATATTCGTCCTATGAAGTGACCAAGGAGATGTTTTAATGTAATAATAATATATCTTTATTTGTTCTCTCATACCAACACTTGATAGTGAGAAAACTGGTGCCTAAACTAAGACAATTAAGTCCTGTGTCTTAGGACACCAGCTCTCCATATGCCCAATGTCTCCAAGGTTCCGTCCATTCCAAAAGGGATAAAGGATGTGAATGTACTCGTATATGAACGTTTCGGTAACTTAAGTGACGGAGTAAGTTTAATTGATCGGAATCAGCGGCTGTCAAGCGGTGACAAAGGGCGGCGTTAAAATTTTAATGTGGCATTTCTAAATTTTTATTGCTTAATTTTATGTCAGCCCTAAACGGGAACATACCGTCCATAAAGAGCGTTTGAGAAGGATTAGGGCGGATATATAGTGGGCGATTATGTGTACATGTGTATTCGTATTACTTAGGTATTTGATTCTTATAGAACCTCGGAGATATCGAATAGACTATCGGGTATGAGAAGGAATGTGATATTGAAGCTTTTTTGCAGGTGAAAAGCCTATAAATTCCATTTATCTAGAATCCCTTAGTTGACTTCTGAGATGACGAAGTTTAAGAAAATGAAACAAAACCTTTTGCCATATTTGACTATAAGTACAAGTTAGACAGTTTTTCAAAAAATAAGTTATATGTAATCAAACACATTACTAAATATACGCAATATTTAAATACATCTTCTGTACGGATAATCTTACAGAAGATGTATGAATGAATTGTTATTTAAAAGTATTTTTAAATAATTTGGTTTGGTAAAATTTATATCCCGTGATCAGTGACATTCAAGGAAGCGTGATCTATCTTTCGCCGAGTATGTAAGCAGCCTTAAAAGCGATGGGTACCTCAAATCACTGCTCTTTACTGTCCCTTTATGGCTTATAAATTAACTTTTGTTTATAACTATTATAACATATTGTGTCTAGCATTTCTTATTGAGTTTGTACGCTGTGGCTTATGTAGATTTGAGGATCAAATGACTAACGTTTATTGTTACAAATAGCTTCACGTATCACTTGATAGTTCTTACAAATACATTCACGTTTTTTAATCCCTTTCGGAGAGGACAGAACTTCGGATGTATAATATCTCCTAGGTCACTTTTAGCAAGAATATTATGAGTGCGATGTCATAATGGAACATGGTTACTAGTTCATCGCCCTATAGATTCAATTTACCCCTAGTCCCTTAGTAGCCTTCTACGACATACCAGGAAGAACAACAAATAGATTATATATAAATATATGTATATTATGTGTACGTAGAAGCAGGTTTAGGAGGCGACTAAGGGACTAGAGGTCAATGGAGTCTCTAGGTTGACTGACTAGTAATGAGTAGTTAGTATATGCGGTATTTTTATATAGAAACATAGTAAAATCAAGTGCCATTATGCAGAACATTGGTGACAGGTTGCAATCCCTATGTCAACTAAATTTAATTAACCCATAGACTCTTAGGCAGCTAGTTATCATTCTATTTACGTCCCTGACAAACAATTATCTATGCCTTTATATTGTTTGTTTAACCAAAACCAACTACCCATGTTTTCTGGAAATATTACATAATAACAAATTCACGCTAAATTATGGCAAAGTAACAACAAAATAAGGCTCTTGACCATTTCCGTAAATGCAAAAAGCCTTTTTTTTACACAGAACAATACCTTCACGTATTAATCCTACGGGAGGTAAATCCAAATTGTTACAGTTTAGTCCCGTGTGAAATTTCAAACAAAGAACACAATGTTTTTAAACTATGGTGCTGTCAAAACAGTTAGGGGCAAAAAAGAAAAAAGAAAAAGTATATTTATGACTTTATGGTTTGGAATACCAAAAACTGGTATTATGTACCTACCTAGTTACAAGAAATATACACATATTAATACGGTTTTAATCTACAAAGGGTGTAATAGAGTATGTTTGGAAAAAAGTTTGTTTACATTTCTTGTTATTTGAGACAAAGAAATAAGTGATTCATGAATATTAGTAATGGTGGTGACCATATCGAAAAATACTAAAAGAAAACCTTAGTTCCGTGGTTACCTTTTAAATATTATGTTCTTATTTATAACACACATAATACATACAGCTAATATTACTACAATGCTTTTATACAAATTAGACCCGAGCTAGTTTGGTACGTAAAAAGAATGTTAACTAGCTACCGTTCTTCCCGGCATGTCATAGGAGGCGACTAAAGGACTAGGAATAAATGGAATTTATTGGGCGATTGGCTAGCGACCTGTTACCAACGCTCATAATACATCACAATCCCATATATTCATGCTAAATGTAACCTAGGTGATATTACCATGTCTTCGAGTGTCTTTCTGTACTGTCCATCACAAAAGAGATGAAATGACGTGAATGTATATGTATGTAGTTAACAAATTATTACAAAATGGTATCCGTATACCAAAGCACTGTCTACCATTTCAGAAAGAAATGAAAGTAAGATATTAAATAGAATTCTGAGCTACTAGATGATGTTGCGAAATGGATGTTGTAGATTCCATAACATTTGGCATCTCAATCATTATCAGGTAAACTTGAAGTGTTTCAATAAATGATGAGAATAAAAATGGTTGAAGCCCGCGTATTTTAGTGATAGCAGGTTGGGCTGTGGCTTTGGTAAATGAAAGAATTTAGAATTGAATTTTCAGTATAGCATTAACTGATATTAATTTTCTGTATTTCCACTTTAATTATAAAATACATACACACATACATACAACTGTTGTCTAAAAAAATTTAGAAGAAATGTTCATATTTTTCGAGATACATGCTTTGTTTTCATCTAATTTGCGGGTTTGAAGACTAATACACGAACATCAGCTGACTAAATTACAAAAAATGCCGATCATGATACACGTATCCTACTATAGCAGAGTTTTTAGCTTCAGATTCATTAATATACCTACTTTGTCATACATTAACATTATAATAATTTTAAATTCGTACATACATCTTATAAAGGTAGGTAGCCATTTCCATTCACTGTATATAACTGCACACTTTCACATCCTATCGGTGAACGGTTGGCTAGATCCACAATGGAAAGGCCTGTTGGCACTCATCACGCCAATTAAACAATTGATTTCAAACAAGAAGAAATCGGAGACGCTGATTCTCCTTTCCTAATTAATTTGAACTTATTGATTTAATATAATGCGTGTCATATAACACTTTGAATATTCAGATATTTCGAAATGTGCACAGATATTTTTAATTTCTTCAAAAGTTTGTGTATATGCTAATGGCTACAACTAATAGATGCCATAGACTTTTCTATGTTTTTAAACAAAAATAAATGGCGTTTTAGACGGGGTTGTCAAAAGGTAAATTAGACAGATATAAAGGCCGTTCACAGATACTATAAAGTATTATCAATCGGTATAGTTAAAATTCTTATATCTGTGCCATTCTTTTATCTTTCACCTTATACCTTCGTATTAACGTTAGTAAACGTAGCCTTAAAGGAATGTCCATATAGCGTACATATTTACTTTCAATATTTCTATGTAATTTAAACAAATGAGACCTCTTTGCATTCACCGTTACGAGAATCGAACCCCATTGTTGTATCTCAAATAAGTTTCTAATGTTTTTAACAAACAAAAGTGTTTGAGCCGAGCACCTGATTGTCTCAAATTATTAAATATTAATCTCACTTACGACAAACACGTATTGTGATGGGAGGCCATTAGTCTGCGGATTAGACACAATGGTTGTTGGTGAAGGCATAACAATGCTTCGGATTAGCAGGTGCAATTCTCTTTATTGCCAATATTTTGGATAATCAGCTATTGTGGTCATATACAAATGAGAACCGTTATTTTAGTGGGGTAGACACAGGTGAAAGATCTGTGCAGGTTTTGCGTATCCATACCATCGATTATCACTTCACAATGTTTATTTCTGTAGAGGTAGTCAGAAATTCATGTGTGCATCTCGACTATTGTTGAGTAGTAAGTTATGAAGTCAAGACAGTCAACAATCTATCTAGAACCTTACCTAGCCTATGCGACAGGTGGTATTCCATACTACCATATTAAATGCTGTCTACCTATTGAATTAGCAGGTTTCTATTAGGAATAAGTAGGTTTCCTTTTCATGTTATCTATTGAATTAGTGTTGTAAATATGCATATTTCTGAAAAGTAATCAAGCTTTTTGAATACTGTTGTATTTCAGAATTGAAAAATATTTATTGACAGATACACACACATATGGACTTCTTTTTAAATATTTTATCTTTTCAAACAGCTGGTTGCATTCTATACAAGTCCCAACTAACACGTATTGGTAATATATCGGTCATAATAATTATAGAATGCCAAAACACGGAATCCAAAGCATTTTGATAAAGTCATCGTCTATTCACCTGTCTTTTATAAGGTTTTTTTGTGTAAAAAAAAAACTTTTTTGGGGTGTCGGTTTTTATGTGATGAGCTTGTAATTTTAATGTTGTGGATAACTTTTATGGTTCCAGTAAGAGACACTATAAAACATTATTGAAATCTAAGGTAACCAACCTTCGTCAGACTAGACCAGCTTTTAAATCACTAAGTACTGTAATGTTTTTTATGTATTTTTTCGCAATAAAAATACATTCCTCGAATACACACACCACGAACAGGTAATAGTTAGTGTTCTTTAAACACCATTAAAGTTTGCGAAATAGTCAGAGGCTTAGGTTTCCATAAGTGTATGAGTGTCAATGAAGCGAAATTAGTTTGTTTGAATCGGGACAGATGGGGATCCGTGACCTCTGCTTATCCCTCTACAGGGAAACGGTCGTCATGTGTATTTATATATGTGTGCACCTTTGTTTAACTAATATAGTAACATTATACCCCAACAAACTCAGCTCAGTATTATCAGCATATAAAACAGCGATTAATATCAATTTGTATCGCAAAACAATGTTTTAAAGTCTCCAAACAACTTGTAAACAATTCCATCACGCCTGACATGCTAAAGAGGGGTGCCAGTATTTGTCGCAATAACAGGGCACAATACATTCACGACTTTGTCCGCAGCGGGGAGCCAGTTAGGCGCTCTCCCTCCGAATGGCTCTGGGTATTAATTTTATTGCGTTTTTCATAGGCTGCGTTCACGGTGGAGCGTTTTTTAATATTGGTCGTTGGTGTTATGAGGATATAATATGTTGTAAATTGTATACTGAATTATTTGGTTGCACTTTGATTTGAGTGTGTAATTTTGAATGTTTGTAAATAGTTAATAATATTAGGATTGGTCAACTAAGGGTAAATTATACCTGCGTAAAATGGAAGTGGATGTGAGTGGTTTATGATATTTTCTAAAAGTTTCTTTACACGTAATTGTCATCATGCCTATAATATCATATATCCCTATCGGGGCTGACAGCACTTTCGAATCTATAATTTAACCTCGGGCACCCTTAGAATCAATACTGCACTTTTAACAGCACAAATATTGTAAAATATTAAGTTATTTTTGTAGAAAGAAGACAAATTCAATACAAATAATTGCTTTAAGTACTGATATTAATGTTGATACTCATGTAGGTACATAATTTACATTACAACTATTCGCCTTTTTTATTATACATATATTCATCACTCGATATCTCAGTCATGCCAACCTCGCCCTTACCTCTTTAGTTTGTTATAGTTTTTGTAGCTCGTTAGGACGCGGCCAGTGGATTCGATCCCTCAGTCCCGTCGAGGGTCTTTCATGCAGTTCAATTGTCCTCACACGATTCCCTTTGAAGTGCTCGGACTATTGTTAGGCGTAAATTGTTGTTAGTTGTATTATTTGGTTGTTTTAGTCGCTTTTTTGGGTTAAATGTTTTTTTTTTGTTAAGAAATTGTTTTGTTTTTGTTATAATGAGGGATTAGGATAAGATGTAAGCTATGTTTTTCTGTTTAGTATGAATGCTAAGGAATTAAGTATTCATTATTAAAGTGATAAGTTCTTTTCTTTGAGATATAGGTGAGGTGATTAAACTAATCATTTTGTTATTTTTGAACGTTACTTTAGTTACTTCAACAAATATTTACAATTTTTTTACGTCTTGTTGACAACAACGTCCTTAATATAATTTAAATCCTATTTTTGCCACTTTTAGTTCACGGTGCAGCAAATAGCCAGAAACATGATATTCATTAATGAACTATCTTAATTTTTAGCACATTATCTATGCATATTTCTCATTATACTCTCACACGCTGAAACTAAGGGCACAAAATATCGGTGATCGTACCTAAACCGGTGTTTCAACACTGCTACTGCCGTTGTATTATATGGACGTGAATATGTACTTTTAATTGGTATAAACTAGAATCATGGCGGTATAAAAGAGCTATATATTTCGTCTAAGACAAGAAGCCACTTTTTAATTACACACTGAAAGGCAAAGGTTCCTCAAATTTATGCCCCGAATAAAAGTAGGCATAAAAAACAATGTTCCCAAAATAGTTCTGGTAGGTTTTATGTCCTGCCGAGGCTTTGGTGACAGGTGGGAATTGGTGACCATCAAATATTTTTATGGGCTTAGATAAAAATAATGGTACACTGTTTTATTAGTGCGTTATAGGGTCGTTATAACTTTTATGTGTGTCGCTCGTTTAGGTATAAACAGTTTTAATGTGGATTCTTTTGTGCTTCAATGTTTTTGCTCACGATTCTGTGTAAGTTTGCTGTTGAGTCGGTGCTTATGGTCACCCTAGTGTAACGAAGATATGTGTTAGGATTGTGGGTGAAAATTTTATGTTTATATCTGCTTCGCAAACTTAAGTTTTACACAAAAAAAGAAAAAATAATTACACAAAAAAGAAATAGAATATATAGTGGTAACTCGTCAGTTTTTTAAAGTCGTAAAAGGCGACTATAGGAGTATCATTATAGGAATATAACTCCGTAACAGGTTAATACTATTGATGAACTTTGTCCAAGGAAGCTGGCCAAATATAATAAAAAATAGACACCTACATTGAAACGCTGTGTTCAGTAAACAGTTTGATTATGAATGTGTGCTTATATATGTATGTAATATAGCCTTTTTCATTCATACTGGTTAATAGTCTTGGCACATACCTACTAGTATTATGCAGAATCTAAACTCTACCTTAAATTGTTTAAATGACCTTTGCTACTCACTTGAACACTAAAAGAAATAAAATGCCACATAAATAAACGAAGATTCTGTATCAGTTTATTAAGCAAATTAAATTAAATTATCATAAATTTGTCCGATGAACAAATTAAAAGAAACGTCACATTGTTTGATGACATTTTGAAGTTTGGACAATAAATTAAATTATTTATTAATTGTATAAATAATATTTTTACGATCATAAGTTTTACGATTGTATCCTGGACGCGATTCTCCTATTTGTATTGGCTATAAATGTTGTTTGACGTGTTGTTTATGATACCATCGACTATTGTTGTTTTTGGATACAATTAACATATATAGTATAATAGCGGCTATGTATGTACTTAGTGATTATCAGAAATATGACCAAAAATTGCGAATCTCTTAGTCTCTTTTGCAATATATGTAATAAGAAGGTAGTCCAAAATCAATTCTTATTATTTATGTTACGTGTTGAACTGCGCTTTGAGATAATTCAGTTCAGATAATTTTGAACAATCTAGCATGCTATACATACTTTACGACCATTATCCGATGTAGAAAAGTACACGTGATCATCTCAGCAATCAGTGAATATTTTTCTATATCTTTTATTCTCAATCTAGTAGAATCGAAGTGGTCTTACTGTGTAGCAGTGTGCAGTCGATCGTAAAACCGCCCCACTTACTTGACTCTTTACGTCTCAAGACTAACTGTTAATAGGCAAACAAATGCTTTTATATTACGTTATCTATAGTACTAACTGGTTTTGTTATTTTTAATTCTATAATATGCCATTCACCGCTAAGGTTATGTCGGCGCAAGTACAAACACTGATGCCAAGGCGTTTGCATTTCTTGTTATTCCGTCGCCATGGTTATGCCAACGCCGTCAGCCGCTACAAGGAAAACGAAGCCAAATTTCCAATTCTTCTCTTCCTTGTTCTTCGGTCCATTCCCGTTGAGGGTAGGATATCCCAAAGCGATCATATTTAGCCAGTTTGGGATCACAATTGACTATACACTATACAGCAGAAAATAAATATTTGTATTTCAACTTTCAGTAAGCTGCTGACTTTGTTGACGCACCATAGACGACTTAACTGGTTTTGTCATATTCTGTATGAAACAATTTACTAAACAATTCAATTATTTAAATTGAATTGTTTAGTAAATTGTTTCATACATCATTATCTAGGTGTTACAAATAATTGTTATTTTCTTTCAATCATAATATGTACATGCTATTATAAAATTGAGAATCTTAGTTCCTGGGTTCCTTAATTTTGGGTGAATAGCATCTCGAGGTTAGAATAACTATTAAGGTAACGTAAGAATACATATAAAAATAAACATAGAACTACTATTACGCTAATAATTATCTCTGTAACTGGAATCAAATAAGCAATGGGCTAGCAACCTGTCACCTGTATCTATATGATGGAACCTTTACCTCGAATAACCTTTCTTACCACCACTTCACGACCTCTAACCCTTGACTAGTCACAGACTTGAGCATTCCTAATGACAATTACTCTCTCTCTCTCTGATGGTGCCTCTCCGACTAACGAAGGTTGGCAGTGACTTTGGCAAATTCAGTCCGATCCCTTGCGAGATGGAACAACTCGGCGGCGCTCTTGATTCCCGTCCACTCTCGTATGTTGCGGAGCCACGACTTTTTCCTTCGTCCAACACCTCTTCTTCCGGCTATCTTGCCCATCATAATAAGTTGCAGCAAGTCATATCTTTCATGTCTTAAAACATGTCCGAGATATTTAAACTTTTCTTTTTTTGACAGTCTGCAGTAGCTCTGGCTGAGAACGGTTTATTCGACGAAGTACTTCCACATTTGAGACCTTCTAAGTTCAGCTAATTACTACGTACTTAAATTGGTTGCTAGTCCATCTGTCAGGACAGATGCATCCAATTTGTCCAAGTCAGAGATCAGAGGAAGGGAGCAGCTGCCACCTACGTTCTCTTAATCCTGTCTAACAAGCCGCAATTGGAGCATTGTAAACATGGTCTATAAATAAGAGTAGAGTTACACTTTGCTTAATTCGGAATTGGATGGTTTGGGATAGTGTAACTAGGGTTTGAGAGGCGGTAAAGGGTGATAGGATGGTATGTTTGAGAAATTGGTGGCATAGTTCATATAAGGAAGTAGTCCTATTAAATAGATACATACGTATATAAAAAAATAATTCCTAATAAACATACCTATTTAATTAAATAAACATACAATTTATTATGTAAACATTTAACAAATCGTGCTATATAAATTTTTGATATTGTACTTCATAAACGTAATTCCAATAATTTAGATTTAATATTACTTATTTTTTCTGTTACTACCTTATACACTTGAAACGTAACGTAAACGAAAAATATTTAAACTAAGCCTGTAATGATTTGTTTTAAAATATATACAAACATAAATAATAACTAAAAAAATTTAAAATCTAATTCTAATTGCTCCTTAGTATAAATACTAATATCGTCCTTCTATCCTAATCGAGATAGACTGCATCTTAGATACACGACATATTGTCATTCTTCGTCATCTTTAACACTACCAAGTTGTATTTCAAAACAAAACTATCATAGTTTTAAGAGATTTGCGATTTATATTATGATTAATAAATAACGAGACGTTTCGGCTACGTTGCAGCAGCCTTAATCACGGGCAGACTCAAGTAGTAGTCTGTCCGTGACCATGGCTGCTGCAACGTAGCCGAAACGTCGGGTTAATAAAGGTAACTTTATTATATAAAAACATACGCAATAAGTCCCGTTAGTTATTAATCAAAAACTATCATAATTGATTTACGCTATAACGTGACGTAGATATTATAATGTCTAAAGGTTCTGTCCACCCCGAAAGGGATTAAAGGACTTGGATGTATATATGTTAGTACAATAAGATGTAAAGAAAGACTCACAGGCACCCACGTAATATTGATTGTTGACTTGGGCCAACAACTGATTTCCTGGTGTGTCTCAATTCCATTAGGCCAAGTGAGGCAATGGGCAGCTTCCGCTCCTTAGTCGCATCTGTCGGGCCAAGGAGGGAGATGTGCGGGTTCGGGACTCGGCATTGTGATTGAAGAGTGTACCAGAATTTTACTATGAAATTGTGAGTGAAGATTATGTAATGTGTAATATGACAAAAGAACAAATGAAACACAATGATAAACAAATGAAACAACATGAACATGACAAAAGACAAACGCGTTCTCATAAACCCTGGCGGGGTAAAAGAGGTTCAGGTTTCCATCTCCGCAATTGCGAAGGTAGTAATTCTATGGCCACCTCAAAACCACGTGTTGAGATAGTATTCAATGTGACAGGTGGTAAGCCATGTCACCAACACGTTTACAAGCACTAAGCACTGTTCGGCGAACAAGTAGGTTTTCTTACGATGTTTTTCCTCAGCGTAGTATTCGACGCATTTCGCAAATGTATTTTTTTAACTATTTTAATTCCTTTTTTATTTGTTTTTGTATTATTAGTTATTTAATATGAATATCAGTGTTTGGTTTTGAAATGTTATAATCAAGGTCTAGGTAAAATGTTACAGACCTAGATTAAGGGCCATTATGTATCGACCAATTTATTATAGTTTATTTATTACTAATCCAACTGTAGTACACGTATTACATACGTTTTTACATACAAATTACAAGTTTTTGTCTTCCTACTACAAAATAGACTACATCTACATACTAATAATATATTCATTCATACACTTAGCGCGTTTTCCTACAGAGGAAAACTTAGTGATCTCGAATACAGTATTTACATAATTTTCTTCAATTAAACTTATTAATTTATGTCTATACAGACTTACACTAACATAGTACATTATTGAATTCTACGAAGTACCGTAGCAACGAGTTATGCTGAATTCTTTAAAGATTCCTTAAGTTGAGAGCTTCACTCTGTATCAGTGGGTACAGGGTTTAAACCTCGGAGCATGTATCAATGTAAATTAAGTTATAAGTTTAATTAAGTTACTTTTATGTTTTTAGTTTGTGCATATTTAGTTTTTTTTTATAAAATAAATAAAGTATATTCCTTTAAAAAAGTTATCTGATTTTCTATGTACATTCTCGCAATAAAAATACATTGTTGTGAATAAATCTACCTGTTCCCCGAATAATGCAAGTATATTTAAATAGCGAAACGGCTAACAAATTGAACACTGTCTATCTGGTCAGCTCGTGGGATAAATTGGCCATAGAATGACTATCTCCACGATTGCAAAGATAGCACCTGAACCTCTGAGTATCCCGCAAGTGTTAATAGTTGTTGAACTTTTAGTCTTTTATGTTTGCTTTTTGGTAGACTACTGTCTAGCCCTGCAGAGAACACAGTCGTAATATTTATATTAATAAAGAAGTTGTTTATAAATAATGCCACAGAAAGCTGTTTCGCTATTATGCAAATGTGACCGTTGGCACGCCCATCCATCCATCATTCGCAGATACAGAAGCAGATGTTCTGCCCATCCCCTACCTTAATTTGGGATTGATAGTATCTATATTATCTTTGGAATTAACACTAAAGTTTGGATAACTTAATTATGGTTCTAGCTATTAAGCAAAACAGAAGGAGTGTAATAAATATTTATTATAAGTTCGATGTGGCTCAGTCGTTGGGGACTTGACTCTGTATCAGTGGTTTCAGGGTTCATATCTCGGTGCATGTACTAATCGACAAGTTTTTTGAATCTGGCGAAACATTGCCTACTCCGCAAGGGTTAACTCTTGTGAAAGTGTTTGATTATGACATCTCAGTCAGAATCGTTAATAGAATGCACGGTCAACGCTAAAAGTGCAGTCTGGAGTCATACTGTACATTGATATATTAATTTTGCGATTAATTAGGTAAAGCCAGACATGATCACTATCTGAATCATGAGCTTTTGTTTTCGCCGACGGAAAAGTCACGTATTATTCTAAAAATCATGTATATGTGAAAAGCGAAGGACTCTCCACCTGTGAGCCTTAAGTATTGTCTATATGGTGAAATAATGGCTTTAAGTAGCCATAGAACTACTTAATGAAAGTCGCAGTCACTCTAAGCTTACTATCGTGAAATTCATAACAGTCGAAAAACGTATATTAAATTACAAAAAACTGGTCAGTATCGTCCTAGGTGGTGATCGATAGACCCTGTTAATCCCGTTAGATACTAGACGCGTGAATATAAAAATATGTTGTGTTCTAGTATTTCCCAGTATTTACTCTAGTGGACGTTAGCGTGCCAAAAAGTAATACATTCGTAAGTAACGCATAACGCATGGACGCATTAATGAAAGGAATAAATTAACGTATTCTTAATTGACAGCCGGTGTTTAGGATATCTTAATAGTGTGCCCGACAAAGGGACTTGGCTTCATTTAGATTGTGGCGTAAATTTATCTGACACCATCGTAATAGTCATATTTGGGTTATTATAGGGGTTTCGGAATTTGTAATGGACTTATTATGACGTTTACAAACGTATACTTTCATGACCGTAATTCTCTAATAGAATAAAAAGATGCGTATGATTAGATTTAGGTGCCATACGTGACATTTATTTTTGAATTGAGTCTGGTTGTTGACGATAAATGCTTTAGATGTATGATTCATATGTTTAATAAAAGAATCAACTACTTAAGGACATTGAATGTAACAATATATGATTTTACAAAGTGAAATCTTAAATACAATTTACCTGTTTATTTTAAATTGTAAAGCTTAACTCATATTAGGCCACGTCTATCGTAGAACCGACGACCGCTGGAGTAAAGCGGTTCTTGAGTGGAGGCCACGTCTCGGCAAACATAGTGTAGGACGCCCCCCTGCCATGTGGACCGATGACCTCAAGAAGGTTGCTGGTAGTGGCTGGATGAGGGCCACGAAAGATCGTCTTTTGTGGGTACCCTTGGGGAGGCCTACGTCCAGCAGTGGACTAATACAGGCTGATTGATTGATTGATTTGATTGAACTCATATTAATACATTATCTTAACAGTTATTGATATTCAACAAATTAAGTAAAATACTGCGATATGAATGCTTTTTATTAAGGTAAGTACTTTTGTATGAAAAAGACAACCTTGTATATGTATGTATAAAATAGACAGATTATGATCAGTAACTATTATGTAAAGTCAGTTCGATAAAGTACAAATCTCTTGTTATCTTAAGTGTTTCATAATAAGCTACTGAATTATTATTTGCAACTTTCACCTAAAACTTAATCTTTGGACTGAACATCAGATAGTCCCTTAGACATTCCGAATACTCATTGAATCGAATCATTTATTATCTTCAACAAATCGAGTTAATAGAGAGATCACTCCCAAGCTATGTTGATATCATTTGATCAAATAACAAAAGCATTTTCCCTTGATAGTCAGAGAGTAACCTGATTGTCATTTTTATATTATGTACAATGACATATACATTCATTTGAATCCTTTTTTAGGGTTGATAGAACCTCATAAATATTGAATCTCCTCGGTCACTTGACAAATGCTTTAGCAATGTTTGTAAATAAATAAATAAAAATGTTGGAGAAAAAATTGGTGGTTGGTGGTTCTGGGTTTGATCGCTACCAAAGCAAATATGAGTTTTAAAAATTTTTATACATTATAAAGACGTAGAACTCATAAAACCACATTGAAGAGTAACAATGCTCTACACTAAATGATCTAACTACCCAAAACGGTGGTGAAATATAAATTGTACTTTTTAGAAATATAATTTACAAGTTTTAAATTTAAAAAAAATAAATATTATAAGCACAAACATTGTACATTAAATGTAAGTCAAAATATCTCATATATATATGTAAAAACAAACAAGAAACTGCATACAAGATACATGCTAATGTATTTTTCTTGCATTCATTTATCCTGTTTAGCAATATGTCGGTACGTAAAGATAGCTTCTTAAAAACACTAATTGGTAATAGCTAGTCCTCAATTTAATAATATGTCATACATCCGAAATATGGCGGTTAGTTATTTATTTATTTTATTCAACATCATCATTAGAGTCAATCTGAGTGATTAATGTATCGGCGTATCGTTCATCAGTTGAATGATTGATTGAACCCTTGAGGATTTGTTGGTGATCCGAATGAATCAATTGGGTTTGTAACAACTCTTTTAGTGTGCCGCTTATAGAACAAAAGTTAATGTGTATGGCTCTTTTAAAGTGTTTTCAGGGCTATTTGTATGGTATAGGATAGTAAATATACTCTTGTGATGTAACTAAGCCATGCATAAAGACTTTTGTTCTTATAGGGTAATCAGAGACTTAAATAAACAAATTTTGATGATTATATTTATTGGAGTTTCGCGATTTTTACATATTATAAAAAACACGGTATAAGTGACTGAAGAAAATATTGTCTTTTTGACGTTGTGATGTTTTTCTATGAATAATTAGACGTCCTTTTTTCATCAAGTCCTATGGATTCTGTTAACCCTTATTCTCTTCATACGACATGTCAGGAAAAAAATCTTGTAGTTAAAGATATTTAAGACTAGTATGGACTATATTTTGTAGCTGTTAACTCTCCTTAAATTGATTCCTAATTAAGACATATTTTATTTAAAACAATAAAACTTCATTTCGTGACAGTCGTGCAACATTATCTTTCACGATGACAAGCGAAATGCAGTCTCTCCATCAAAAGTAGTTGACAGATCGCTTCCTCAAACGTCAGATTTGACTCGAGAGATTTGTCTATGGTATGATGGAACTTTATCGATATCGTGGTGTATGGATTCGATTTTCAGTTCATGTAGAGCATTTGTTTCCTTTTTATTGCTATTCTTGTATTATTATAGTTATTTTCTTATTATAGAGTAACATTAGGGTTCCGAATTCTAAATGTTACAAACATGAAAGTTGTTCGATATATACAAATACATAATATGTATATTATACATTCACGTCTGTTAATTCTTTTTGGGCCGGATAGAACAGTGATAGGACAGATATCATATCTGTTAGGTCACTTTTTAGACTTAGATTGGGGATGTGATGGCTAATAGTCGGGTTGTTAGTCTATCGCGAAAGAGACTCCATTTAGTGATTGATATAAAAGTAATTATTCAAATTAGTTAGCGTCTACTTTTACTGTCTAACTAGATGTTGTTATATGTAATAAGTACACTTTTGTTATGACACCTCTGCTTTAGATTATTGTTAAAAATTTGCAACTCAACTCAGGCTCATAATGCACACAGAAAACATGAATATAACATGAGGTCATAAAAGTCTTCAGCTATGTTTACTATCGAGTTGAAAATAACAATATTTTACAAAGCAAAATGACTGTTAGTCACATCTGTACTAGAAAAGGAATTAAACAATGCAATCAAATAGCGAGGACAAATGAACAACAATAAATATGACGTATTTTGTCCAATCAACTGACATATGTCATTATAATTGTCATTTTGCATCGGCGTGGATCTGAGGCGTGGATTCATGAATCATTTCCGTAATGAGGTCGGAGCAAAAAGTATGACTAAACGTTTCGTATCAAAACTTTTTGCTTCATTACAACATCGTTGTTACATTGAAACATTGGTATTGAATTGTTCGAAAAACGTTTATTGCATCAACAATTTGTAGCAATATTAAACAATAAGACTTGAGATCTTGAAAGATATGAAAACTCTGCGTAATGATGACATCTTTGTTTTTATTTTCATGTTCAGTTTTTGAACCATTTGTCTTTGCAACTTCTTGGTAAGGAAACTGCTTAACATTCTTTTTTCAAGACCTATCTTGAATAGCTCATTTGTTCATATTTGCAAGAGATTGATATATCGCTTCAAAAGACGAATAAAGGTTGTAGGAAGTAAGTATGAGGCAATATGCTGACAACACATCCCTTGCAGGAAATGCGAAAAAGGTTGTGCTACCCAGTTTATTTTTTATCAGGAGTATGGTGATGCGTCATTTTAGGGCAACTATTAACAATGTATAGATGAAAAAGACAATAACATGTATATAAAAGCTGAAAGAGACAACATAATGTAAATAGACGAACGCCGGACTTTCCACCTGTCACATAGAGAGAGGCTTTTTAAAAAACGTGAGTGTAGATCAGCCTTCATGGTGAAACCTCCTTAGATTTGGCATAACCGTCATAACGTTTCACGTCGCTTCAAACAAACAACGAAAAAAGCGAACTAGATATTTCCAGTTGGGCTCACGCGGTGCCTCTCGCTTGGAAAGCCACGGACTGTCACCTGATTGGCTGTTCACGTGTCACGCATGCGCACTCAGAAACCACCGCCGACTTTCATCTTACCGCCCAGTGGTCGTTCGAAACGGAATCACAGCTGTAACCCAAAGGAATAAGGTCCCAAATCCAATGGTAACAACAATCCGATGGCATTTTATATCTTTATTAATGTGCTTGAATAAAGATGATCGATGATAACTAATTATTAGAAACATTTCGTTAACCGTGCGACCCCCATCTTGGGCGTATGGACAGTCAATTATAAACCTTGTCTTTCGGATGATAGAGTTGTTTTGTTGGCTGGAGTTATTAGCAAAAAGCACAAGTCAGTTATTGTGTTTGGTTATCGTGAAACGCTTACCTTTGCAGAGTTGATAAATTGTAGAGATGACAATTATTAATGTTATATTAGTCTATATAAAAGATTTATAAAAGCAATATCGCAATATTGTTGTTAAATATAAGGCTTTAAGCAGCAACAATATTAAGTGGAAGTATACAATGGAATACAGATTTCTGTACCTCTAGTTACTAATTGGTTTCATTCTCACAATCCAATGAGACACTAACCTACAGTAGAGTCAGTATTTCGTTATTTACAATCTACCTTTAATATAATTAATAACTATTTTTCTGTTAATTCTCATTATCAATAAGTTATCGAAAAGCTCATCCACATCCATTCTTTTTACGCTCGATTCTTTGTCTAGAGATAACTCGGAAATTTCTCAATCCTGAAACAACTTACACTTCTTTCGAACCCGGATTTTCCGCGATCCTTAAAATCACTTATTCTCCAACCATAACATCCACCTAGCTAAAACCAAGCAGTTATAGACTCCTTCACACATCACCCTTTTTCATTATAGTATATTGGCTTTATACGGCGATACGATTTACTACCTATCACGTTGGGTGCTGTCTATCTAGTGATACGCGGGCTTCGACTGACCCATACCTAACATGCCTTCAAACTTTCGGAGATGGGCATTCAAGCCTCTGACTACCCCGCCATAATAAAAAAGGGAGTGTGTATACACAAGTCGTGAAACATATTTTTATGTTTTATGTTCTATTGGCTTTTCTATCACCGTATTACCTCTATGGGTCGGTGTGATAGTATCATTTGGGCAGTGTTTGTCCATGATCAGTGGAGCAAGCCGACTGACGGCAATCGCAGGGACGATATGGCATCGTTTTTTTGTATGAAAACTTATATCATACATCTCTGAGACGTTTTATCATACATACATTGATACATACGCAGATATGGTAGGGCAAAAGCTGAGGAAACTAGGAGCTAGGTATAGTTGACCCGTGACCATTGCAAATTTGCAACATGGCCGAAACATCGGGTAACAAAGGTAACACTTGGTTTATAAATTATACGCGATAAGTCTCGTTTTCCCGTAAAATTAAAATCTTATTCTTATTAGTCTCTCAAAAGTATTAGGTATTCCGTAATATATGGATGTACGACTTTAAATACTTAATGAATATATAAAAAAGACAAAAGAGTTCGGTATGATTAACACTAGAGATTGTTTAAATGAAAATATGTCTTTCAAATACGCTGTGATTGCGAAACACATAATTTCTACGGTAATAACTACAATAATAATAATGTATAAGTATTCAAGCACATTTTCATGAAATTCTACATTTATGAGAATTCTGAAAAACTAATTTTATTTACAAAAATATGTTAGGTTACAAAATTCTGTAGCTGATACATTTTATGGTTGTAAAACTTTAGCCTAAAAACATTATCTACCTCAATTAATTACTATGCAAAAAGTTATCCATGATGGAACTAATCAATCAGAGAATCAAAAGCACTAGTGTATATGCGTGAATTCGTACAACTACTTAATATAATTAATAATAGAGTACTATACTATACTCTATTATTATATATGTTCGGAACTGGCAAACTTTTAGTCACTTTGTACCAAAGATTTCGCCTCCCACATTGTTGGCAAATTCTAAGAACATATTGATATCTGATCTCTACGCTAACCTTTGAAGATATTAATCCGCCCTCGAAATTCAGAATTCATTTAGCTTGTTGATAATACGTAAATACAAAAGAAGCTCTTAAACAAATAGATATTAGACGTATTTACAAATATATCTATAATGGTATATGATCATATTAAATAAACCTACATCTGACAATATACGTATAGTCTGCATTCAACGTCTATCACAATGTTTTTGTACCTAGAGAGCCTGATTTGTCTAACTAAAGGGACTACTGATTTGTCTATCTAGGAGTTTTCTAAGATATTTTTTAGCAAAATATACCAGAAAGACTTATAGTTATCATAACATACTTATATTACTTACTTACTTATACTTATATTACTGTTTTACATGATTGTTCCGAAAATCGGGCTAAATGTTCCTTCTTGAATGTTTGTTGACCACAATCGCATTCGTTCAATATTTCTTGACCAGCGTTATACAATATAGTTTCTATTACAAAAAGGTCAGAACAAAAACGTGAGAACAATATCCAAACATTTATCCCTTATCTCATTACTCAAGCGCTCTTAAAACCACATCTCTGCCGCGATATAATTAATCGACTTCATTTATCGATTCGTTCCACAAACATCGATAGTTCACCTAATGCTCGCATTGTACGAATCTATTAATCTCCGCCTATGATGTTTGTATATCGATTAATTAATAAAGTCGAATCGTAATCGAACCGCCTATAGAGATGAGAGATAACTGAATCGCTCTAATTGAGGCCGCAGAACAACTGTTTGGGTCCCATTCTCACGGACACCTGTCTCAGATATGGGCCGATGTGATGTGTCTGTCAATGATTGAACAAGGAGCTAGTGGGTAAAGGGTGACCAATCTATATAGGACTCTAGAGGCTTAGAAATTACTATGGTAATGTAGGTCAGTTTGTTTTGGTTACTATTAATTAAGCTTAAACTAAATCAGCTATTGTTTTATAGGTATTGTATAGGTTTCTTACCGATACGGTTTTGCTATTGTATGTTTTAAGTATTTATTATTGTTGTTAAGATATATTATTATAATAGTTTACGTTCTTTAACTACAATGTATATTGTACATAAATAAATACCGTATAGAAATAAGTTGGCAACACGGAAACTAAGAAGAAATATTTCCATAACTAGTTAAAGGATTTGTTGTAACAATCAAGTGTTACATCACTTTACAACTAAGTAAACCTGTCCATACCATAGACTAAAGAATACTATACTTCATTTATAGGTTGTATACCATATATTGTACATTGTACGCGTTCACGACCCTTAACCCTTGCGGGGTAGTCAGAGGTTCAGGTGTCCATCTCCGCAATTGCGAAGGTAGTAATTTTATGGCCACCTCGAACCCACGTATATGCTATATACCATAGATAAACTAATAAACAATAAAAGAAATATTTGCGTAACTAGTTTTACATAGGTTGTAAAAGTATTGACAAAACTCAAGTATTACACCACATAACACCTAACTAAACATACCTACAAACACACATCCACACATACGCTTCCCATACCTTCGCAAATCCCTTTGCAGCCACCCGTCATCCCAGCCAAGACAGGGCAATCAGGGTCCGTCAGGCAGGCTCAGTGAAGAGGAAGAAAACTGCGGCGTCTTTGACTCCTAAAACAGTTTCCGTGTAGTTAGCACGCGTCAATTCACTCAACCGACGGCTTAAGTCTTTAAAACGCCGCCACGTGGTTTCAGTTTGTGTCATTCCTGTGCTTATGATCAAAGACGAAAACAAAAAGATTAAGGCGTTCTTTTTAACCCTTGCGGGGTGGGTCAGAGGTTCAGGTGTCCGTAATTGCGAAGGTAGTAATTCTATGACCACCTCGAAGCCACGTTGACCAGATAGTCAGTACTCAATGTGACAGGTGGTAATGTCGACATTTATAAGCACTGATTACCTGTTTGGGGAACAGGTAGGTTTCCCACGATGTTTTCCCTCAGCGTAGTATTCGATGCATTTCGTTAATGTATTTTTATAACTAAAATGTACATAGAAATTAATTATCAATCAATCAATCAATCAGCCTATGACAGTCCACTGCTGGACGTAGGCCTCCCCAAGGCAACGCCACAAAACACGATCACTCGCGGCCCTCAGCCAACCACTACCAGCGACCTTTTTCAGGTCATCAGTCCACCTGGCAGGGGGGCGTCCTACACTACGTTTACCGAGACGCGGTCGCCATTCGAGAACCGCCTTGCTCCAACGGTCGTCGGTTCTGCGACAGACGTGACCGGCCCACTGCCACTTCAGCTTGCAACATCGATAGACAATGTCTACGACATTGGTTCTCTGCCGGATAATCTCGTTCCGGACTCTGTCCCTTAACGAGATACCCAGCATCGAACGTTCCATTGCTCGCTGAGCGACATGTAATCGGTGAGCCAGCCCGACCGTCATGTTCCACGTCTCGGCACCGTACGTCATTACAGGTAGGACGCACTGATTAAAAACCCTGGTCTTAAGACACTGCGGTAGTGGCGACGAGAAGATATGACGCAACTTCCCGAATGCTGCCCAGCCCAGCTGCACTCTTCTGGAAATCTCACGCTCGAAGCTGTCCCTACCCATTTGCAGAGCCTGGCCCAGGTAAACATATTCCTGGACCACTTCGAGCGCCTCTCCACTGATCGTGATCGGCCCCGGGACAACGAGTTCGTTAAACATGACTTTCGTCTTGTCCAAGTTCATCCGGAGACCGACCGACCGTGAGGCAGCGTCAAGACTGTGCAGCATTCCCTGCAAATCCTGCAGCGACTCCGCCATTACGACAATGTCGTCAGCGAAGCGGAGGTGTGTGAGGTATCTGCCATTGACATTGATACCCATCCCAGTCCAATCCAGAGTTTTGAAGACGTCCTCCAGTGCGTTCGTGAACAGTTTCGGGGATATGACATCCCCCTGTCTCACTCCTCTGAGCAACTGTATAGGACTTGTCTTTTGGTTTTGGACTTGAACAGATATCGATGCCACGCTGTATAGGCTCCTCAACACCTGCACATAACGCCAATCGACCTGGCATCGCTGCAAGGATTCCAGAACAGCCCAGATCTCGATGGAGTCGAAGGCCTTCTCGTAGTCCACAAAGGCAAGACACAGCGGCTGGTTATACTCATGAGACTTCTGTATAACCTGCCGCACTGTGTGGATGTGGTCTACGGTACTAAAACCTTTTCGAAATCCGGCCTGCTCCGGCGGCTGGAAGGCGTCAAATCTTGAGGCCAGACGATTTGTGAGCACTCTCGAGAACAACTTGTAGACGTGGCTTAGGAGCGCGATAGGCCTATAATTCTTCAATAGGGTCTTGTCTCCCTTTTTGAAAAACAAGGCCACCACGCTCCCACTCCACGCCGCCGGGGTAGTCCCACTAGCTATGACGGAATTAAACAGGTGCTTGAGCTTCTGCAGGACTGGAGCTCCTCCCGCCTTTAGAAGCTCAGAGGTTATTCCGTCTTCGCCGGGAGCCTTCCCATTTCGAAGTTGTTTGAGAGCGCTCCCAATTTCGTCCTCGTCCACGAGCGGGAGATCATCAGTGTAGTGGCGCACCAATGTGGCTCTTGGGTCGTTCGCATCGGGTGGAGGCTTCGGGGCATGCGAGGCGCATAGATGGCCGTAAAAGCCCTCAACCTCGTTTAGAATCCCCGGAATTGAAGTGACGGTTCTGCCCTCTGAGGTTTTCAGCTTCGTCAGATTAGATGTACCCATTCTTTTGCTGAAGACTTTCGACCCCCGATTTTGCTCAATGGCCTCTTGAATGAGTTGCGCATTGTAGCTACGGAGGTCGCGTCTAACCGATTTCCGGATTGTCTTATTGAGACGTTGGGTATCTGACGAAGCTCCCTCTGGCAATTCACGTCGAATCCGCATCAATTCCAGGGTTTCGCTTGAGAGCTTAGACTTTCGGCTGCCTCGCCCTCCCCTGAAGCATCTCTGACCCACCTCGCGAAGTACCCCCACCACATCATCGAGGCTCTCGTCAACACTTGCCGTGGTATCCAGTGCCTCGAAGCGATTGCGCAGTTCCAGCTGGAACGCTTCAGAGCCATGCACGGATTGGAGCATCGTTGGGCGAAGAACGGACCGTCTCAATCGGCTTCTCTCGGCCTTGAAGTCGAAATTCAGGGTGCCTCTCACTAGGCGGTGGTCACTGCCGGTCTTAAACCTATTAACCACTGAGACATCCCTGAACACGTACTTCCTGTCTGCCAAGATGAAGTCGATCTCGTTCTTCGTCCTACCATCTGGGCTCTGCCAGGTCCACTTCCTATGGGGCTTTTTCTCAAAGAATGTGTTCATGCAGAACAGCCCCTCTTTATCCAGGAAGTTGACCAGCATCTGCCCTCTGGCATTCCCGCATCCAACCCCGTGCGCTCCGATACGTGATTCATCGCATTCGCGCACTCCCACTTTGGCATTGAAGTCCCCCATGACAACGGTGTAGTGGGTCTTGGTGGTGTTATGCATCGCCTTGGCGATATCTTCATAAAGCACCTCGACCTCACTGTCTGAGTATGCCGACGTCGGCGCATATACCTGCACGACCTTAAGAGAGTATCTCTTGGTCAGTTTCAGTACAAGGTACGCTACCCGGGTCGACACACTCGAAACCTCCAGCACGTTGTCACGGAGAACCCTGTTGACGAGAAAACCTACGCCACCCTGTGACCTCTGGTCGCCCTCCCGGAAGTAGAACAGATGGCCTGATTCTAGGGTAATGGTGTCCCCACCAGGTCTTCGGACCTCCGATATCCCCAGAACATGCCACCTTAAATTCGTCAGTTCCACTTCCAGCTGCGCCAGGCTTTCGTCCAGCCGTAGACTGCGTCCATTGTACGTCGCCAGGGTCAATTTGTGGCAGCTGTCCGTAACCCGGGGATTCTTAGCACCCCCTGCCCTACCGTAACCGAGACCCCTGCCGTGGGCCGGAATAGTAGGGCGACCGGGAACTGGGGGCCATGTGTTTCTCGCTTTTTTCAAAAATTAATTAACTGCATTTTTATTGATACATGCTCCAGCGGGATTTAAACGTACTGATACAGAGTCAAGCCCCAAACAACTGAGCGGCGTCGAATTAGTTAATAATTTGTATATATTTTATTGACTATATGAGACCGGATCGTATCACGATAAACTAAATAAAGATATTATTACCTTATTATCACGTTTCGGCCCAGTTGCATAGGCCGTGGTCGCGGGAAGACTGGCGTCTCAGCTAATGTCTGTCTACCCTCACAATTACAATTAAATAAATTGACTACAAATCTTTTGTTTAAAAATTTGTATATATGCATTATGATATAGTCCCGTGTTAGTTAGGGACGCAACAAGAATGCCAACTAGCTGCCGTTCTCGTAAGTGGCAACTAAGGGATTAGGCACTTAATGGAATGTATTGGGCGATAGGCTAGCAACCTGTCATCCATGTTCCATAAGACATCAAAACCACAATATTAAAGCTAAAAAGTAGCCTAGGAAATATTTTATTCTTCTTCTTCTAGTGGCACTCCATTACTGGAGGTCTGCCGTCAGCCTGCTGAAACTCTCCTTGTCCCTGGCCATCCGGAACAGCTCTTCCACGCTGGCAATCCCGGTCCACTCCCGGATGTTCCTCAGCCAAGATTTTTTCCTCCTGCCAACGCGTCTTTTCCCCTCTATCTTACCCATCATTATGAGCTGCAGTAGTTGGTATCTGTCATGACGCAGAATATGCCCCAAATAGCCAACTTTTCTTTGCTTGACAGTTCGCAGCATCTCTCGGGTCTTCTGGACGCGAAATATTTTATTACCCAAAATTAAAGGATGCGAATTTATATGAATTTGTATGTATTATGATATTGCGGAATAGATATATCACGCTGGTTTTGCTACGGCTGCTAAGTTCTGACAAATCCATTAGCATCATTGACATCCATACATTCATATACACTCGGTGGTTATAGGTACTTCTTATGTTGTAGTTAATATGAAAAAAGCCATACACGAGACTTTCTGGTGGTAAGAAATTAGAGAGACTAAGCAGATTTTTGGCTATTCAACGTTTTGTAAAACTTTATTGGCTGTCACAGATACTGACTATCACGTAATAAGACGATTTCCTTACAATCAGTCCTCTGATACGAAATGAATATCACATCGCCCTGATAGTCAATTATTCATACATTAACCACATCAACCATTATATAATGAAAAGTCGGATCAAGGCGAATTAGCCGTTATCTACTAGTATAACAAAGAATATTATTTCTTTACGCGTTATATCTTACTTATTTGAACTTAAGAAGTTAATAAAAACCTCAAAAAGATAGAGTTCCAGGTTTGCAGGCAAAAAGCCTTTTAAGATCAAACATTGATACTTTTTTGGAATTATGAAACTTAAGGAGGCTTAGATTCGCAATAAAGAGAAGAAAAAAGTTGATAAAAGGCTCTCAAAGTAATCCTATATCGCCCGCATAGATCGGCTAATACTTTAAAACATTGTATCGATGCATCGATTCTCACGATTCGGTTTCCATAATCGAGTTTACCCCTTCACACCTGTATTTTATAATGGGCTGTTGTACAGATTGCATTGCAATAAATAAGCATTCGTTAGCAAATTAAATGGTAGAATATAAGTCCATACTGTACATAAAAGATAAAAACAACATTATCCATTATCACTTCCTACAAATGGTTAATGTTATTTTTTTAGCATGGACGTGTAGAATATATTCTAGTATTTAATTTACTAATGATTGGTTATTCATTATAGTAAATTTAGAAATAGTTCCACAGTATTATTTTAAATTCAATGAAATTATACACTCGTAAGAAATATAGTATTAATATAAATTTATCAAATTGTTTCATTATATACGCTACGTCATACGCTAAGTCATTCAGTCATTCATATCTGCAAACTGATACTCAGATTAAATTTAAGATCTGCTACGTTCCTGATTCTACCTTAAATTATTGCCTGCTGTGCGTGAATTTCACTTCTTCAATTAATTCAATTTCTTTAAACCCATTCTGTACGCCACTCCCTAACATGACAAAAGCAAGAAGACAGGGATGCGAATCGGCGCTCTTACAGTAACCCGATCTTGGCTCAAAGGCGGTTTACACGGTACCGCCGCTTCAGACAACAAATAAATGCTTTAATTGAACATTGAAAGATAATTCCTTCAAAGCCTTTGTGCTTAGGAATAGGAAAACATAAGCGGGAGATTGTATTACTCTATGGTAGTGAGGTTGTGTACTTAGTGTGTGTGCTTTAATAAATTAAGTTAAACATAATATGTTGAAGTACTTAATTATAAATTTAATACATACATACATACATATCTCGCCTGATTCCCTAAAGAGGGGTAGGCAGAGATCACGTCTCCTGGCAGACCACTTTCGCTTCATTGACACTCGTACATCTTCTCATCCACTCTCGGCGGTTATAGGTACTCCTACAGTCACCATTTTTTCAATATAGCGTCTATCTAGCTGTTGTATATCTTATTAGGCCGGCCCCTACGTTTATAATAGATTTAATATTAATAAATAAATCAAACCTACAGAAAGATATATAAATAAAATGCATTCTTGTCTTGCAAATTGTATACTTCATTATATTATATCTATTCGTCTACTATAGTGCCAACTTCAAGTATAAGATGTCCTATAATACATTTGTTACTAATGAAAACTTCGAAGACACTAATTCTCTGTCACCTTCAACGTTACTATCATGATATGATATGATAAAAAACCCCCGACCATGGTTAATAAATATATTTTTGATTAAGTCCATGTTATTTGTTTAACTTATAGTAATTTTACCAGCCCCATTAAATATTGTAGGTATTTAAGTCTTAAAATATTTGTATCATATAATATAAGTTCAATAATATCGAATTGGTTATTCTGTGCAAAAATTTTTGTTAATGGGTAAATAAAGATAAATTCAATATACATAACATTTCGCTAAAAACCATAGCATACCATGAACAAAATAAGCCATTAGTCGGCTCTAACAAATCTAGAAGAACGACAGCTATTCTATTCATGTCCTAACATCGCACTAGTCCATCGATCTAGTAATCCTAGGTTTGATTCCCGGTGGGCTTAATTGAAACGCGATATGCGGGGTGCAGTCTAGTTGAGGCGTGTCCCTGTTCCCCTACAGGGTAAATAGAGAGTTAGAAGCCCCTCAACGTATTGGTTGGTGATATCCTGGAATATTACATACGTTTCTGTGCTAGTGTAGGATGTTATGAAGCTAAGTTGATGGTGGACACTTAAGGTCTGGCTACCCCGACAGGATTGTATGGTCGTGAAAGCTTGTGAGACGTGTATGGTAGTTTCTGTTAGTACTAATATCTTTTTTTTTCTGTTGACTTTATACTCGTAAATTAAAGTCTCATTTTTAAGTTGATTTCGAATTCATTTTGAATATCAGATATATTTTATTTGTATATATGTTTAGCTTTAGGGTTTTATTTTATAATTATTAGATTATTTTAAACTTTATTTATTTAGTCTTATTATTTTGATTTATTACTTCATGTAACCTACATGTAAATGTGAATTTTGATTAAAATTACTTGGTATATTTATTTCTTTTTGGTTGTTCTAAAGAGGTTTGTATCCTCCAATACTCAGTCCACCTCTCCAGAAACAACATACTTGATGCACAAGTACAGTGGATAAGAGCAAAAGTGCGTAACCCGATTCTCCGTAGAGGTGTTACAGGGTTATAAGCTCCGCTGGGTATTGCGATAAATTTAGCAACAGATTGTACAGTTTAAAGCGGGTTTACTTAACCTGGTTTACTGGGTCTGTAGTTTATAACTAGGTTAGCTGGGACGCATATAGGATGTAAACTAGCTGCCTTTCTTTCAAAAAATTAAGGTGTAGGTGTGAGGTTGTTATAAGGGACTAAGGGTACATGGTATTAGCTGAGAGATGGGTTAGAAGTTTTAATTTATTATGCTTATTCTAAATCAATGTTCAAATACAAATTGCGATAGTTATGCATAGTATTCTATCATATGTTGTTATGCTAAAGGTGGCCCCAGGGTTTATTATGTCTCCAAAATTATATAAATGTAAACTCACGTCTTTTAATCCCTTTCGGATTGGGTAGAACCTTGGACACACAGTAATTATATCCTAGGTCAGTTTTAAGCAAAATATTTTAGATTTTGATGTCATGTGGAACATTGTCGTCAGGTTGCAAGTCCATCCTTCAATGGATTTTATATACCCCCACTGCCTTAGTCGCTTCCTACGACATGCCGGGAAGACCGGCAGTTAGTTAGCGTTTTGTTAAGCAAGTACAAGAAGTGAGTTAAATCGCATACATTACGCACGTAAAAGTATCTTATCACTACATAGTATAAAACAAAGTCGCTTTCTCTGTCCCTATGTCCCTTTGTATGCTTAAATGTTTGAAACTACGGAACGAATTTTGATGCGCTTTTTTTAATAGATAAAGTGATTCAAGAGGAAGGTGTATATGTATAATAACCTCCATTAAATAGCCAGAAGTGCGAAGCCGGAGCGGGTCGCTAGTAATAAATAATTACGTACATTCGGTACCCAATGTACTAGCAGCACTTAATTGTTGATCAGGTCAAGTGTAAGATTCGACTAAGGGCTCGAGTTACCAATAACAGAGGTACTACTGTGCAGGGATTATAAATGATTATAAGGATGAAGATCCAGTGTGTATGGTTTCATACAATAGCTTATTTGAGAGGAGGTATATTAAGTTTTGCATAACGTATAAATTTATACAACACACTTATTTTTCTTTTGAAGGGTAGGTGTATAAGCTTATGCGGTAAATATTAAGTCAGGGCTATATTTCTAAACAGATCATTTAATTGTGTTCTGTATTAATATCTATACAGCTCTACATATACAATGAGCACATCAAATTGTTTTACAACTAAGCTAATTAGAATTATGTCACTCACTCACATAAGTTTTAAAATAATTTAAAATAATTAAAAAAATTCTGCCGATATTTTTGTGTATATCAAGCGTTCTTTGATCGATGTATATTACTCGTAGAACGAACACTTTTTAATCAAACTTCTTCTTCCTAACTTTCATCGTGAATTTGGAATATTTATCACCATTATCACCTGGTTTGTCATGATCGGGACAGATACGGAACTGTGATCTCCGCCTACCCCTCTACAGGGAAACGGGTGTGATGTGTATTTACTTGTGAACAGAATTTGTATGTTACCTTGTGCCTATCTACCTATAAAAGGGATTCTAACATATAGTACTAATATGTGTAACATAATCCTCTTAAAATCACCACCTTTAAAAAAAGTTAATCTTTTAAGCGAAATTTTTATCTCGTCTAAAGGTATTTATTTCCAAGTCTTTTGTTACTTATCTCCAAAGAATAGATTAGGTTATAATATTTGAACTTGAGGTTAAATAGCCCGTGAATATTACTGCGGGTTCCTGAGGCCCTTTGTGGGGTAACCCTTTTGACTGGAACCCGTTGGTTACTTAAGGTTTTTCGCGAGTAGGGTGACGGTGGATTATGTGAAATGTTGGATGAAATAAAATAGGATTTATAATATATAAATAAGATAGGATTTATTAAATCTATATCGCTATATTTTACGTCGTTAAGTACTGGAATGACTAACGTGACTAAGTCCTAGGTAGCTAATTTTAGATTACTAAGTGATTTTCAACTCGAAATTAATTCAAATGTTCCTGTATACATATAATCTTATACATAATATATCAAATGTTACTTAACATAATTAAAGTTTTTGAAACATAATAATGGCGATGTACCAGATCGTAACCCATTTTTATTTCATTTATTTTATTTGTGATGCTTGTGCACATATTTATATTGATTACAAAAAGAAAATATTATAGACTGTCGTACAATTGCCGACTATCGAAAGTTGCTATATGCCAGATATAAGTAGAACATTGTTTAAAACAAAATTTATTTCTTTTCAATTTAATTACAGATTTATCTTTAGTCCTATTTATCTGAAAACCTATACAGGCCCTACACTTTTGATCCTTACCGCCCCACTGACTCTTTTGGCACTTATTAAACATATTTCATATCAATACACAATCTGATTACCTTTCATATTTTATACCTGCCTCTATCCCTCCAAACGCAACTTTATCACACACGAAATAAGTTCATTAATCCATTGACAAGTGCATCCTTAAAAAAGATAAATGTTCTTTATGAGGATAAGCTGTTGCCGACACTTGCAAATAAATTTCAACTTTATTTCCACTTGAATACGACTTCAATTACCTTGTCTTTTAGTCAGATGATTGGACTAAAGGGTTGATCTTAAGCTGTGAGCTTTATTCTTTAAGGAATAAGGTTGAATTTTGTTTGTATAGTCGGTGTAGGGTAAATATGATATCGCATTTCTATAAGACGCTGAAGAGTGTGACGGCGCAGATGTGTTTGCTCTTTGTTGACTAATTTGCTTCTTCCGGCTCAAAGGCATCGCGCATATCTCTTTGGAGTAGGCAGAGGAACGAAATAAAAAAGGAAATACTTTGTTAAAATAATATAAAAGACAACATACACTTTTATGATCGTTAACCCTTGCGGGATAGTGAAAAGTTCGGATGTCTATCTAAATAATTTCTGTCGAGTTTTGTTGTTTGAGTTTGTTTATAAAAGGTACCTTGTTTACATTGTAAGAAAGGAATAAGGTAATTCAGGTATACTATAAGATTTTAGTAGTAATAATTATTTTTAGTTATGTATTCCAACTAAACCCCAATATGCCAGGACAATTCCTATTATGAGCTATAATGGTAGGATCCCTAATATGCAAGTAAAAGGTGTTTTTCATTCTTTTGTAGATCGTGCTTGATTATATAACTTTATATGTCAATGTTGGTAAACAGTGATGTTACAAATAAATAACTTTCATACATAGATACACACACATCACGCCTGATTCCCTGTAGAGGGGTAGGCAGGGATCATGGATCCCCATTTGTTGCGGTCCTAACAGACCACTTTTGCTTCATTGACACTAATATACCTTTTCATACGCACTGGGCAGTTACCGGTACATGTAACCTCACCCATTTGCAATATGGCGTAAATTTAGGCTCGACTTAGTCTGGCACAAAAAGATTGCTAACTGCTTGCTGCAGGTAGCGTTTTAGGCATGTTTTAGGAGGCTTCTAAGGATTTAAGGGGTTAATAGAGTCTATTGGAAGATAGGCAAGCAACCTAATTCCAATATTCCCCATAAATACCATCACACCCACACCCCTAATATTAACACTAAAAGTGACCAAAGAGATATTACATCTCCACGTTTCTTTCCACCCCTAATGGGACATAAATGTGTACATGTATCTCGATAAACCCTCAAACCTGCATTAATTAATCTTAACAAATCAATGCATTGTCCATACACACGACGTGTCTGTCATTTACAAAAGACATCATTTACAGCCATGTTTACAAGTTGCTTTGAATAGTAGACATCTTTATTCAATACTTCACCTATGAATTATTAACCTACCAACCTTAATATAACATTTCGAACTTATTACTTAGGAAATACGGTCTATTTTTCTCTGTATTTACTTTTATTTATACCCCCGACTCTATTTTAAAGCTATAACATTCCCCTTATTGCCTAGATAATAAGGTTCATTTTATTATTGAACCCTATACGTATTAACCCTTCGTAGTTCAAGTCTTGATTTATTTCATATCGTTTGTGGTACATGACAGTATGAGCGTGAAAAAACAGTCCTTTAAAATGGCTTTTTAGTCGTTAACCATCACTAATGTTGTGTTATGGTGTGTGAGAAGGGTTAATGTTGGTTTTATAGATTAGCTAATTAGTTATGATGGGGGTAAATAGTTTTGTATAGGGAAATGTTAGCCTTTTAATAAGTAATTATTTAATTTATTATTTTTAAGTTTGTAAATACCATTTTATTGTTAAAATGTTAAATAAAGTTATCTATATTCATTCATCATTATACGGGTATACATACTCGTATTTATTATATATTTTGCATTTTTATATAATTAGTATAAATAATCTGTTCGTGTTACTTTTAAACGTCTATTGGTCGACACTTAAGTCACCGTTTGGTAAACAAGCTAATCCTCTTCACAATAAATAATTAATTCAGCAACATCCTTAGACACCGAAGTTAAACAATGAAATGTTGTGAGGATACCAAAATCAGGTAGTCATCTGTCTACATTGACAGCAGTATCACCTGTCACATTGGCTACTGACTATATCTCCACTAACCTTCATAAACACCACGATGGACACTCCATTCTCTGACCACCTCAAATAGAAAAACTATCGTGAATCAAATACCTAATCACTACATAGTATAAAACAAAGTCGCTTTCTTTGTCCCTATGTATGCTTAAATCTTTGAAACTACACAACGGATTTTGATGCGTTTTTTTTAATAGATAGAGTGATTCAAGAGGAAGGTTTATATGTATAATAACATCCATTAAATAGTGGAGTAGGCTATATATTTTATACCCGTGCGAAGCCGGAGCGGGTCGCTTGTCTATAATATACCATATCCATATCTTTCTAATAAACCATAATCCGTAACCAATAACTCAAATATATCCAAGAGTAATTTATATGCTAAACAGTATTAATGAGTTCATTAAGGCTTCACCAAAAGGCTTTATGGGTATTAACACCAATATTTCACTTCATCACACCGTATCAATTAAATAACAATACAAACACTAATATATTGTTGGAACCCAATCGATTACTCACTAATTAAGACTTATAAGGAAAGATGTAAGTACTGTCATTATATTATTATAATATTCATTTCCTTACTAGTAAGAGATTTTAACGGATTAGAAGACGTCTTTTGGGGAAAAATTTTCGGTAGTTACAGGCTACTTATTTATAACAATATAAACAATTAGTGAGCATTTGTTGCCCTTTTTAGTCAGAGGCTTGAGTGTCAATCTCAGTAAATTCGAAGGCACGCTAGGCATAAGCCACTCAAAGCCTGCATTTCACTAAATAGACAGACATAATAGGCGTATATGGGGTAGTGAACCGTTTCGGTATCGCCGTATAGAGGCACGGGCTGTTAACGATTCCGTAAATAATATACGTGGAGTTGGTAAATATGGTGGTTACAAATTGAAAGCCAATCGACAAATAGATTGTATTGACTTCTAGTTCCTTAATTGCTTAGCATGACAAGATACGTAGATGAATAGTGAAAAATAATGTAAGTTACTAATTTATTTCCATTCTAAACACAAATAAGTTAAGTTTTGAAATAAAAATAAACCATACCCTTATAAAAACAACGGCATTTACCATAAAATCAAATACTCAGTTCCAGTAATTACTGGCCAGTATAGGGTAACAAGAGGTAATTACGAAAGGCAATTACATTGATTTTTAAGGACCATCCCCCTGGGAACCTGTCCAGGTGGCAAATCGTTTACAAACATTATGGGGTAGTACCTACTGGATAATAGGGGTGAAGACACATGTTTAGTGGAAAAATACTCATAATTAATTCAAGGGGGCGCATCGTATTGAAATGAAATGCTTTTTATTCAATATGAGGATTATAAAATCACTTATTGAAAGTAAAAAAAAAAACATTTTCCCAGGAAAAGTTGTCATTACAAGTTGTTAATTTTAATTTTTTTTAGATAAATCTAATTAAACTATTTGCATTTCGTAAAGCAAAATCCTGCAGAGAAGAAATGCCAAGAAACTCTGCAGACATATTTCAATACAATACAACTTAATTAAATAATCCATCAGAATGAGACTGCAGCCCAACCAGCAACCAACGAATATTATGAGCAACATATTAAAGGGGTCCCAATAAGAACATCGTGAAGCTGCAATCACACCAAGATGAAACGTCACATAACATCATTTCGTTTTTTTTTATTCTTTATTAAGCCACCACTAAGGTTATGTCGGCTGAAGTACAAACACTGATGCCACGGCGTTTGCACTTCTTGTTATTCCATCGCCATGGTTACAGCAACGCCGCCAGCCGCTACAACCGAAGAAAAACGAAATCGAAGCTCCAATTCTTCTCTTCCTTGTTCTCCGGTTCGTATATTGATACATACATATATTGATTGGTGGGTCGATAGTATGGGACTGGGGTAGTGTAACCAGCTGCTTGCTGTGCTGTTTTAATTGGCTGTTGTATATATGAACACCTGAAGTTCTAGTACACATTGTGTACTGACTTGGTCAACACATGGGTTCGAGGTGGCCATAGAATTACTACCTTCGCAATAGCGGAGGAAACCTGAATCTCTGACTACCCCGCAAGGGTTAATGGTCGTGATTGCGTTTGTTTTTTGTTTCTAAAGTACTAACTACTCAGCAATGAGTAATAATAATATTAGGGACATTATTAAACCAATTGAACTAGCCCCTTAGTAAGTTCATTTAAGACTAGTTTTAATGGTACTAGTCAACGTATATTTAAGAAATATATACTTATTATATATAGATAAATACATATACTCGTATGGCATTTATAATCAACGAGCAGACTGGAAACCAGAAGAAAAGCGTAGTTCTTAACTCTGCCACCACCGGTAATCGAATCCGGGACCTCACGATTAGCGTTCTACTCTACTTAGCAAGGGGCTAGTTTAATTGGTGTTATAATGTCCTTCAATATTATCATTGGGCGATGAACTAGGAACCATTCACCAATTATTAATAACATCACAATCCATTCATGCTCAATAGTGACATAAGAGATATAATCGTATCTCCAAGGTTCTGTCCACCCCGAAAGGGATTAAAGGACGTGAATGTATGTATATTTCCAAATTAGTAGCGATGAGTAGGTCTAAGCGTGTCCTGTTCGTGACCAAATTGCTGTTAAGGAGGAACAGGATCTTGTTCGTCTTAGGGGACTAGAGGTAGGGATGGGGCATGTTATTTTGTGTGTCGATAAAAAATAAGGTCTATCGATAGTCAATGAATGAGTGTAGGAATTTAAAGTTATAGTATTTTGTGTGTCTAATAGATAAAATTATGTATATCCTTAAAATACTCATGCTAAAAAGTGACAATCTTCTCCAAGGTTCTGTCTACCCTGAAAGGGATAAGAGGACGTGAATGTCTTTGTATATCCATATAAATCTAAGAGTTTAGTATATTGGTTTATTGGTCTTCTTAGGTCGTAGTTCAATTTACTTACATAATCTTTTTGAGCGTGTTCATTTCTGTGAAATATTAATAATCTGTGAAATAAGCGATTTGAGATCTCAACTAATAAAAATACTACGACATAGATAGCACCCATCACAGAAGTCTATCCCGAAAAATAGGTAGGTTTCCTCACTATATTTTCGGAAGCTGTAAAACAGATAATTTCAACGGATGTATGATCGGACTTGGGATAGAACCTTTAATCTGCAACAATTTTCTAATCTAACTTGCCACATTAGTAAGCCTATTCATACATACCTACATAATTAACACAATAATACACATCACTCCCACCTTCATGCAGAGAGAAGATTAGAGATCACAGATCCCAATTTCTCCCTATCCTGCCAAACCTCTTCTCTTCATTGGCATCTATACACACTCGCTAGTTATAGTTCCTCTACATTATCGACACATTTCCCCCATCTCTCCGCCCATTGGTGATTCCCGTGCGCGTACGCACAACCTAATAAGCGTAATTCGATTGTGAGCACGACAATCGCCCACACGCAGATATGTAATTAGCTGGCAGTGGCTTCTCATGTTTATCCTATTGAAGGCATTTAGGTAATTCACATTGAAAAATTCTTGGTGTATTTACATACATACTATGGTTAATATATGGTGAATTTCCATACATACATTCATGTTTTATACACCATTTCGGGGTGAAGAACTTTGTAGATGATAATATTTTCGAAGAGATTATTGGGGTTGTGATGTTATATGGAACAATGGTGACAGCTTCCTAGTCCATCGCTCAATACATTCATCTCAATTCATATTTACTCCTAGTTCCTTAGTCGCCTCCTACGACATGCTAGGAAGAACGGCAGTTAGTTAGCTTTCTTTTTACGTCCCAGACTAGGACGGGAATATATGTGATGATGGTTAACATATCCGTTAAAACCACACTGATCAATTTATCGCTTTATAGAAGGAAAATCTTCATTATATCAACATCATCTCTAAGCATCATTAACCAATACATATGTTTAATACATACGTTCATTTTTTTATATTACTTCTACATTTACAATTAATAATGACAAACAAATTCTGTCCACCACCTCTATGACTCAAGGCGTGAGTGGTCCGTGTAACCCAGAATGGGATAGCTAGGGCCGCTGTCACAAACAACGCATTAGGCAATCGCCGGTAATCTGCCCGTCCGCTGCTCCTTACGTGCTTACTTCGCTCTACTTCTACGTGGTTCTCAAAGTGTACGTTCGAGATTAACAAGGGGCTAAAGATAATATGTAATAAGAAAAACACATTTACGAAATGCGTCAAATACTACGGTGAGGGAGAACATCGTGAGGAAACCTACCCCGAACAGGTAATAGTCAGTGCTTGTAAATGACGACATGGCTCACCACCTGTCACATTGAGTACTGACTATCTGGTCAAGACGTGGGATCGAGGTGGCCATAGAGTTACTACCTTCGTAATTGCGGAGATGGTCACCTGAACCTCTGACTACCCCGCAAGGGTTAATGGTCGTGAACGCGTTTGTCTAATATTTAATATTAAAATTTACTAATTAGCAAAACTCAATCTTTATTTATTAAATATACGCAACAAGTCCCGTTTTCTTTTAATGGAAAGAAATTTTGAATGTCTCAAAAATATTAAAAGAATTTTTTTCAAATTTTACCCTAGGCTTAGACCGAACCTTAGTAATATTTAGTAATATTATATCTTCTGAATTCTACTGTAAATAAGTACCTACGATTATACTAATATCAGAGATGAAATAAAACATAAATACATCACGCCCGTATTTCCAAAAAGTGTCTAAAACAATTTTATTGACGACTAACTATTCATTAATATGTCAAATAACTTTTCATCTAAATGTAAGTCGTAAGAGGCAACAAAGGTAGTTGAGGATACTCTGCAGTTTATTAGTAAATTAGTCAGAGATTACTGTTTCAGGTTTCATACTATTGCGTATGTATGTCACATTAACAATAATCAGTTAAACAATAGATACCGAAATCAAACAATGACTGTTATTGAGGGACAAATATTTATTTCCTCAAAACACGAGATATTACTATCTGTTTGTTTTCAATATGTTTACTAAATACTAAACTAAACACTTAGAGATAACATTGATAAACAACAGCTAATAGTAAATAATGGGATTACTATCTACTGTATACCTATACTATATGTTAGAGCGTGATTGTATGGCCATTTAGAACCCATTTTTCTTCAAACCGTTCACGATCATTAACCCTTGGGGGGTAGTCAGAGGTACAAGTGTCCATCTCCGCAATAGAGAAGGTAGTAATTCTATGGCCACTTCGAACCCACGTCTTGACCACATAGTCAGTGCTCAATGTGACAGGTGGTAAGCCATGTAGCCATTTACAAACACTAACTATTACCTGTTCCGGGAACAGGTAGGTGTCCTCACGATGTTTTCCCCCACCGTAGTATTCGATGCATTTCGTAAATGTATTTTTATTACGAAAATGTACTTAGAAATTCATTAAACTTCATTTCCATAGGTACATGCTCAAGTGGGATTTGAACTATGTACCCATTGATACAGATTCAAGCCTCAAACAACTGAGCTACGTCGATATTTACTTTATATGACTGACTATTATTTTCGACAAAACTACATGTTTCTCAAATCAATATTCCTTATGGTAGAGAATGTGATGGAAATAAAGTAAATACATAAATGGAAATTATTAAGCGATAGACTAGCAATCGTGTCGTGATAGCCTTTGTCTTTTACTTACCTTTAACGTCTTATACTTAGTGCTTATTTATACTTTTATACATATACATATCATGTAATTTTATGTATGTATGTTATAAAAGAAACGACACATGTTGAGAGCCATAGAAGTCTCGTAACTATGTAACAATTGGCACCGGTTATCATCACATCCTTATACACAATGGATTGGGTAGCACGACATACACCCACGTTACATATACTCACGTATCAAATCTTATAAACGTTGGCAGAGACTTGACTTTACTCCTTCACTTACGATTTTGTTGATCAAAATATTAAAAGTAAAACGATTACTAGATCTTTGATCTTATAACGTTATATCTCGTTAGGTTAGGGGTATTTAGATTAATACTATCAACTTAATCATTTAAGAAAATGTAGGTATTATATGAGTATAATGTTTTACAGTTGAAACTAGTTTAGTCAAATTCTGTAATCTATACTTTCAGTCAGATGTTCTTGACAGAAATATCAGCAATTTTTGTTATTGAAATTCTGCCTACCCCTTCAGTGTTTAAGCACGTGAGTGCATGCGTGTTTATATAATCCTAAATCGGTTTTACTTGTAACCATTCAGTCATAAAGATATTGTGTCCGAAAATAGAATATTTATTAATTTGGTCGTTTGAGGTGCGTTTACAAATAATAAGTAAAATATAAATAGAGAATAAGTCAAAGGAATCTGTCCATTTACTAAGAATTATTTCCCATACGTTGGGTTGGTATTCTATGTACCCATAACCCTGTTCCTATGTTAGGTTGAAAAGTGGATTTCACATAGATCACCTGATTACACCATTTCCGTGATTGATTCATGATGGAAAAACATACATACTTTTCGGAAGTATAGACTCTTTTTATAATTATTCATAATATTGCCTCGGTTAATGGTAATGGTATGGTAATTTTATCGTATAGGTATTTGTGGATATGATTAATAACTAATCCCAGGAAACTTAGTCTAGGATAATCCCTTGTCAAATGAACCGATAACCAAAAGAAGGTTTGGTAATGACTGAACGAGAGATATATGGAATATTGATAATTGAACAGATTCCACTTCAATACACTACAACAGAAACTAATGAAACCACAGACCTAAAAACTCCTTACTAATTTATTTACTATCCTAATCAACTTAACCACTGACTAAACCATGCGTAAACAGGGCACCGGCCTACGCCCAGTTCAAAAGGCGACCTATTTGCTCACCCAACCGCACGATTATTTACAAATAAATAATATTATTAAACCTATTAGGAGATACTGATGTGCTAAGTATGGGAGATAAGCGGTATAAGGCAGGAAGGTAAATATGCTAACTAGCTGCCGTTCTTCCTGGTATGTCATAGGCCTAGTTGAACTCAAGTTAAGTTTCATTAAGAAGATTCTATTTACCCCAGATTTGAATGCATGTTTATTATTATATGTTAGTATATTATGTATGTTTATTGTAACTAAATAGGATTAAAGAACTTGAATGTATATGTATGTATATTTTAAGTTACTATTTACTACTTCTAAGGTAAAGTTTATGAAGAAAATAATATGTCTAACATCGACACTACAGATGTATAAAGTCACTATATCGCCTATATTCCGTACAGGATCATATAGAATAACTACTTCAAAAACACAGCACATTTAACCAGTAGTTTGAAACAAAATGATATATAAGCTATTTAGTAATGGATTAATCAAAAAGACTGAAGTGGAATGGCGGTTACGTAGGATCCAGCCCAATAAGTCATATAACAGTCAGATAGACGCCATATTGAAAAGGGTGACGTTAGTAGACCTGTAATCGCCGAGTGTATATGGGGAAGTTTTTGAGTGTCAATGAAGCGAAAGTGGTTTGTCAGGATCGGAAAATAAGGAGATCCTTGATCTCTCCCTACCTCTTTACAGGGCATCAGGACCTCATATTAATCATCAAATTACTTCACATATCTGTCCACTCCAAACGCAAGTAAAGTCGTAAATATATCTATCCGCTGTAAGTACATGCTTGGTATATGTTAGGTGAGTAATTCTAATGAAATGTCAATCAGTTGGGCCAGTTTAAACGACAAATTAATGTTGCCAGCCTCAAACGAAACGGCGACACTAATGTTTACATAATCAAAATAATCATTAAAAATACTCGTAATACGACCGTTAACCCTTAAGAGTAGTTAGACGCCTGAGTGAGTACTATGGTTACTTAAACGTGACTGCATAGTTCGATTACTTGAGTTAAGCAACGTTGAGTGTGATTAACATTTGGATGGGTGACCGCCTTGATTGTTAACTGTTGGTTTCGACGAGGAAAAGATCGAGAGGTAACCTACTTCCTACGTATCCCTCGGTTAATAATAATCAATATCTGGGAAAGATGATAAATGGTGCATTTTTCACGTTGGGCACTATCTGGTGAAACCTGGAGTTTTTTGGCATAAAGAGATTTACAATGATACATAAAGTACGATGCGTAATTACGGAGGGGTCGGCCCAATAGGACATTACAGTCAGATAGACGCCATATTGAAAAAGGGTGACGTTAGAAGCACGAACCGCCGAGTGTGTATGAGTCAAGCGAAAGTGGTTTGTCAGGTTCGGGACAGATGGGGATCCGTGATCTCTGCCTACCCCTCTACAGGGAATCAGGCGTGATGTGTATGTATGAACATTTTATGCGAATGAATGAAGGTATACTGACAAAAGGCATAAATGTATATGTGAGGTGGAAGGACGGTTACTGATGGGTCGCCGCAATAAGACATATGACAGTCAGATAGACAACATACTAAAAGACGGTAAAGTTAGTTTGTAAAACCGTCAAGTTGTTTGTCGGGGTCGAAATAAATGGGAAGTCGTGATCTCTGTCTACTTCTCTGTAAAACGACGGATATTGTATATATGTATGTAAATATATAAATTATAATATGTCAAATCATTAATGTATAAGCCAATTAATTACACACATACAATAACGATTATTTCTAGAATGATCCATTGGTTGTCTAATACCCGGAAAATGCGGCTTCAATTAGTGTTAAGACTTAATACCATTTCCCATTCATTGTAATGTGTTTTGCCCAAATAAACAAACAGATTAATAGTAATTACTACGTTAGTGTCATGAGTAATTAGTAATTGCTGTAATTGCTAAATCTGAAGTTCTGTCCATCCGGAAAAGACGTAAGGACTTTAGTATATGCATGTATATTAACAAGGAATATACATGAACAGTTATTATTCACCATTTCATCCTTTATGAATAAGTCTAGTAGTCTATTTTATATAGTCATTTAGACCAAGGTGACTATTACATCGTTTTGTCAATTGTACAATTAGCAAATATTTATGTACCTGTAGTCAACTAAATGTTTAACTTACCGGGAAGAAAGATAGTAAATTTAACTACGATACACCTTTGACTAATTATTATTGGATTATGTCGTACGAGGTGTCATTCTTCTCAAGGCGGGTGTACGCAACGTGAAGAATAGAAGAGCATGTATGAGAAGGTTAATGGTCGTGAGTGAAGTAAGGGAGATTTGTCAAGATCATTCCAATTAGCGATCGATAGTCTCTGCCTATCCCCTAGAGACGTAGAGGCGTCAATATATCTATGTATGTCGAAAAAGGTGTTTTAGACACTGAGTTTTACTTAACTGCTAGGCTATTTGTACTCGAACTACTTTAATGCGACTATCACAGTTATAACGATTTTAATTAGAAATTTTCTGATCTACCGCTAATAGATACCATATATCACTGAACTCAGAATAGCTGAAAGAACCTCAAACGTTGCGGGCTTGTCTTTATATGAAAATGAAAACTTCTGATTTTCTATGTACGTTTTCGCAAAAAAACATGCATTGGGAAAACATCTTGAGGAAAGCATTCGTAGTTAGTGCTTGTAACCTGTCACATTGAGTACTGACTATCTTCTCAATACTTGGGTTCGATGTTGCCATAGAATTACTACCTTCGCAATTGCATAGACGGACACCTAAACCTATGACTATCCCGCTCGAAATAATCGAAATAACGTTTGCCTATTGTCAAATATTGTATACACATTTAAGGTGATGTTTACCTAATGTTCTGATTAGGACGTGTGACACTTAATGGCTACAAAATGTGATGTGTTCTGAAGCCGTGTGTATAGTCACGTACGCTGGCCATCGTGGTATTAACGCAAAGTGCTTGTTAATAGACCCTTAACGACCTGCCTGGAAGTCGTTAGAAACCACCAAATTAATTAACAGGAAATGTATACAATAAATACGCGAATTAGTATTGTTTGTATTTTTTTTGTAATCGGTTCTTTTTTTATGCTAACAACCTGATATGTGGTATGTTATAAATATTTTTTTATGTTAACTAGCTGTTATATGATATGTTAAAAATTTTAACTTACGTGGTAGAGTTCAAGATAGTCTCTTGGTAGAGGAGTTAGTAACTAGCGACTAAGGGACTAGGGATGAATGGAATGTTTATGGTGATGGGCTAGCAACCTGTCACCAATGTTACTTTTATTCCATATACCATTACAGTCCTTTTTATAAGGTTTAAGTTTATAAGAACAAAAGACAATATTTTACATTTTAAAACTGGCGCCACTATGCATTGTCATGGCCACTATACGTTCGGGTGCTTCGAAACGCAAAATATTGTCTTTTGTTTTTATTAACGTTAACCTTATAAAAAGTTACTGAGACTGCACTTTTAACGTTGACTGTACTTAATAATATGTATTATACATATTGGTTAGAATACTCAAATCCCAAACTTGCAAGGTACGGAAGGCACATTATTTATGGTTTTTAAAGTACCTCACGGTTGTCACATGTCTATTTACCCGTTTACAGATGGCGGCGATCAATCAAAAGCACCTCTGGGCACATCTTTCAACCGTTTCTAAGGGTGATAGATGGATGATGAAAGAGTGATAAAAAGTTATTAATGTTGGGAATTATTATGCTTCTATTATTTTTACATATGACAGTCATATAGACGCTGTGACATATATTTTGTGCTGCTGTTTTTGTCAGAAAGTTGTAAGTGGCGACTAAGGTACTATAATTCTATTCTAATAAGACTTATGACAGTCAGATAGACGCTATATTGAAAAAAGGTGACGTTAGGAGTACCTATAACTGCCGAGTGAGTATGAGATGATGTATGAGTGTCAATGAAGCGAAAGTGGTCTGTCAGGATCGGGACAAATGGGTATACTTGGACATTCTGTTACACATATTCAATTATTACAGTCAATATATTCCTATACATACATACACATCACGCCTGATTCCCTGTAGAGGGGTAGGCAGAGATCAAGAATCTCCATTTGTCCCGACCCTGACAGACTATAATAATAATACTATAAAATAATAATATATTTCTATAATCTCTGTATATCTTGTATTATACTAGTGACCCGCTTCGGCTTTGCACGGGTACAAAATATATAGCCTACTCCACTATTTAATGGATGCTATTATACATATAAGCCTTCCTCTTAAATCAATCTATCTATTAAAAAAACGGCATCAAAATCCGTTGCGTAGTTTCAAAGATTTAAGCATACAAAGGGACATAGGGACAGAGAAAGCGACTTTGTTTTATACTATGTAGTGATTATATTCTGCCTACCCCTTTCCTTATTACAAACACGAAGAGTATGAAACACTGTCCACCCCTTCACGTATTACAGTCGTGGACTTTATCTTAAAGCCATCATTTCTCAAGGGAGCGATCAAAGCACCATTAATCATAGAGTCGAATTCCTGACAAGTGTGTCTAAGCTTTTGATTGTCCCATTGTACTGTTTGACCACCCCGGAACAAAGTCGTGAAGACGATCGATCGATCTCTAGAGAGTGTTTGATGTTATGTGTCCTAGGTACTGTATACCTCTAAAAGGGTGAAGGCGTGATGGTTAGTGAGATTTTGTTTTATTCAATACAAGGATTGTGAATAATACATACATACACATCACGCCTGATTCCCTGTAGAGAGGTAGGCAGAGATCACGGATCCCCATTTGTCCCGATTCTGACAGACCACTTTCGCTTCATTGATATTCATACATCCTCTCATACACTCTCGGCGGTTATAGGTACTCCTAACGTCACCTTTTTTCAATATAGCGTCTATATGACTGTTATATGTCTTATTAGGCCGGCCCCTACGTAACCGCCCTTCCACTTCACTCATATATATTTTCCTTTTGTCAATCTGCTATCATTCATTCGCATAACATGTCCAAATAATAATATCATTTATACAAATATATATATTTTCGTATATTTTTTTAACCTATATTAGTTAATATAATTATTTTTTCGAATGTAAGTGGAACGAATATTCACCTCCTTTTATCTCATTTTATTACATTTATTGAAAGTGAAAAAAAAAACATTTTTCATATACTTACATATTTTCTTAACCTTTTTAATAGTTTAATATAAATATTTGCTTTACTTTTTTAATAGTTTAATACAACATACATTTTGAAAACAATTGCCGTTATATTATGTTTTTATATAAATGCCTATGTACACATTTTAATGCTTCTTCTAAAATGAATTATATTATATATATCAGAGGGGTGAATAGAGATAGAGCATCCCTATTTTTCCTGATCCTGACATACTAATCTCTCTCCTCTGAAATCTGCACCTCCTCACACACACTCGGCAGCTATACATTACGTCATCTTACCAAAGTGAAGCCATATTTATTTAGTCTGCAAAAAACAATGTGTTCCATACAAAACTAAACAGAGTGCGCGTTTCCATTGTCCAGAGCGCGGGTCCGTTAGCTCAGCTGCGGCGGGAGCAAATAAATAGGCTGACAAATGTGCATAATTGCACTAGATTCAATATTGTGTCAGCGCGGGTTAATTTTGCCTACTTGTTGCTTCCATGTACGTAATTTTTATGTTGTGCTGATGTTTTCGTTAGAAAGTTGTAAGCGGCGACTAAGGTACTATAACTCTATTTTAATAAGACATATGACAGTCAGATAGACGCCATATTGAAAAGAAAAAGGGTGACGTTAGAAGTACCTATAACTGTCGAGTGTGTATGAGAATGTGTGAGTGTCAAAAGCGAAAGTGGTCTGTCAGGATCGGGACTAATCCGTGATCTCTGCTTTCCTCTACAGGGAATCAGGTATGTAATTCTATTCTAACTATTTACCTAGTTACCTTTTAACGTCTTTTCTTACTAACAGAACATTTAAAAACTATCGGTCTCCCATCTAATTACTACCCACGCCTGCGTTGCTTAACTTTTATTATAACGCGGCTTTGGCCTTTATTCAGAAGAATACAATCCTAAAATATATTGTTAGGATGTATTAAGTATGTAAAAAGAATGCTAACTAGCTGGCATTCTTCCTAGCATGTCGTAGGAGGCGACTTAGGGATTTAGAGTTAATGGAATCCATTGGGTGATGGGCTAGCAACCTGTGACCAATGTTCCATGTAACATCGCAACCCAATATTCATGCTAAAAGTGACAGGAAATGTTATAATGTATCTAAGGTTCTGTCCACCCCGAAAGGAATTTAAGGGCGTTTATATGTAGGTAAGAGTTGTAATTAATGTATAATAAATTTATGTAATTCATGTAATAAATTTGATCCTTAATATGTTACTTTACTAATATTCCATTACTTATGACTTATGTATTAAGTAAAAACCTAAAAATACATTTTTAATGTGATTGGAATCACTACATAGTATAAAACAAAGTCGCTTTCTCTGTCCCTATGTCCCTTTGTACGCTTAAATCTTTGAAACTACGCAACGGATTTTGATGAGGTTTTTTTTAATAGATAGAGTGATTCAAGAGGAAGGTTTATATGTATAATAACATCCATTAAATAGCCAGAAGTGCGAAGCCGGAGCGGGTCGCTAGTTACTAATATTCCATTACTTATGTCATTATATTGGGTGAAAACCTATAAAAATAAATAAATAAAATAGTACACCATCGCGAATCGAACCCGGAACTCTCTTAGCAATCAAACTATTGCACCACTGTACTGCTATAGAATCAATGTTCACAATATGATGTAATAATATTATCTTACTGTGTCACTATATATTACATATCTTGATTTAGATTCGTGATATAATATTAAAACATACATACATACACATCACGCCTGATTCCCTGTAGAGGGGTAGGCAGAGATCACGAATCCCCATTTGTCCCGATCCTGACAGAGCACTTTCACTTCATTGTCACTCATAAATCTTCTCATACACACTCGGCAGTTATAGGTACTCCTAACGTCACCTTTTTTCAATATAGCTTCTATCTGACTGTTATATGTCTTATTGGGCCGGCCCCTACGAAACCAATAATAATATTAAAACATACATACTTTTTTTCCTTGCAGGGTAGTCAGAGGCTTGAGTGAGTCTTCATATAGTCAACACACAGTGACAGGTGGTGTTTAGTATTACAGGTTACAGTTGACTATTGCCTATTGCGATGAATAGGCAAGTTTCTTAGAAATATTCTTTATCTCTAACCCAAAAAAATTAAGTGTTACACAGATATTAAATAATATAAAAATGTACATAAAACATACATACATACACATCACGCCCGTTTCCCTGTAAAGAGGTAGGCAGAGATCACGGAACCTCTATTCCGATCCTGACAATCCATTTTCACGTCATTTACACTCATACACACTCGGCGGTTATAGGCACTTCTAACATACATATAAATATTTGTAGTAATCTATAGGTACATACATATAAATATTTATAGTATATAGACTATAGATTATATGTACATATTTTGGACGGGATTTGAACCCGGAACCAACGATTTCAAATCTTAAACCATCTGGGCCACACCCGTTTATAATTTTATCATAATCTCTAATTATCTGCTAAACATAAATAAATATGTTACAAAGATAAAGTACAATTCATTATTATGTATTTAATGTTCTGTTTGAAGATAACACAGTATTTAATATTGATACTTATTGGTATATACTCACGGCATTTACCCCATTGAAAGGTTGGCAGAATCACGGATGCATATCTTTTGATCTAATTCTGAAGGATAATATAAGATTGACTATGTTTTTGTGTATTGAGTTACAGTTTTATTGATGTTTATGTATAAATAAATAAATATTTAGTACTTATTTCAAAAAATAAATAAAATCATATCATTACAAACTAAGAATAATATTTACCTAATTATCGAATTGAGATGTATGTTATTATTGTGTAATATTGTAATAACCTATAATTATAATGACGCGATGAATAATTGTATTAGTGTTAAAAGTATCTAAAAGAAAAACAAGTCAAAATGTTTTTTGTACTTGCAGTATTAATTTTCACACAAAATCACTGTAATTATAATTGTGTATAAAACATACCTAATCATCAACTATTTTAGTTTTTTGCAACTGTGTAGCGTTTATTTAGAAAACACTTTGAGTGTAATGCATTAATTGCGTAGGCTATTTAACTTCGTTAGGCCTAATAGCTACTCGGCCGCTAACAAACAATCCTGCGATTAAAATTAATGTCACTTTGTCTCCACATCTTTTTAATGTCTAAATTAGCCGGTTACCATGCATACATCAGTGAGAAGCAATTACTACTTCATTGTTACTTGTAAAGGTAATGTAAATATTCCTGACGGTCGTCCGCCGGACAAAGTAAAACCTCAAAATCACTTTAGGAACAACATTTCTCTTTATTTCGTCTCCTTAACCTAGCTTAGCCTACCTCATTAATAAATACTCTTTGACATCTATTTACATTACACATAATTCAACGAGAACTTAGGACGCTAACTAACAATTATAGATCTCTTACAAGATTACAGTCTTGGAAACGTAACTAACAGATCAGCGGTGGCCCGCGCACTATCGCCTATCACAGATCACAGAATGTCTTGGCCCAGGGCAGGGCTCAGTGCCTCGAGAGGAGCGGCAGGGGCTTGTAGAGCGGCAGGGGCGCAGCGTGCGGCAGCTCGGGGCTCAGCGAGGGCGGGGAGCGCGCCAGCATGGGCGGCAGGAAGCCCGGCAGCCGCTCCGCAGCGAACAGCGGCATGGGCGCGTACCTCTGGTACAGCAGCTGCTGGTACAGGCTCAGCATGTGCGAGTAGGCGGGCGGGGGCAGCGGCCGCTTCAGGCAGGCGAGCCTCGCGCGCCCGCCCAGCGCAGACCTCCGTCTCAGCTTCCCGGTGGCGCCTCCGATGAACACGTCCTCGGCCGAGGCGTCCAGCATCCAGTAGTTGCCTTTGCCGGGGTCGTCGTAGTGCCTGGGCACTTTCACGAAGCACTTGTTGAGACTGAGGTTGTGTCGGATGGAGTTCTGCCAGCCCTGTCTGTTCTCTTTGTAGTAGGGGAAGTTGTTCATGATGTATTCGTAAATGCCGTTGAGTGTTAGTCGCTTCTCGGGGCTGTTCCTGATGGCCATCATGATGAGGGCATTGTAGCTGTAGGCGGGCTTCTCGTGCTTGGCGTTGGCTCCGCTCTTGTCCGCGGTGGCGGAGGCCGTGGGCGTGGCGGAGGCGCGTGGCCGGCTGCAGTCCACGGGCTCCACGCTGGTGATGTCGAGGTCCGCGTCGTCCTCCTCCTCGGCGGCGGCGGGGGAGGGAGGGGTGCGCCGGTCCGTCTGCCCCGTGAGGATCGCGTTGATGCTGAAGTCTCCTTCGAACTTAACCATGGTGCACTGTGTCACGGGCGACGTGCGAATGCTGTGCGTCGTGCGAGTGAACTGAGGAGCGCGGAGGCGGGCGCCGCGTTTTATACGGCGCGCCGCAGACTCCACCTTTGAGCGCTGGCCTCCGCGCTAGGCCAATGGGGTGCGGAGCTTTCGGATTGGGTCCCGCCCTCGCCCCGCCACCGCCGCAAAGCTCCCCTCGGCGACTCACTGCGACCGCGGCCTTGCGCCTCGGCCCATGCCGCTCTGCGACATGTAGGGATGCCTGTATGCCGACCATGTGATGCGTCTGTACTTTAGCTGGCACTTATCACGGCATGAGCGGCGGTGGTGCCTGGCCACGCGCAGCCCTTCTGGCCGCTTCGTGCGAGCGATAAGTGCGCGATGAGGCACGATAAGATAGCGCGTGGAACGAACGAAAATATCCGTTTGTTTTGTGTTGTTTTGACGGACGGCCTTGGCGCAGATACGACACTTTGCGCCGCAAATGAACTCATTCTAATTGTTGCCATTTGGCTGGAGGGCCGGTATGTCTCTGGTCTCGCGCAGGGCTTCGCGTCGTCAATAGATCGCCCCAAAGGGATTCGTCATGGTGATGCTCGGCGGCCTTTATCGGCTCCGACGATTCACTTATCGAGCATCGATATAAAGACATCGATACGATGACTTGCACTTGGCGGGTCCTTTTTCAATTACTCACTTATTCGATTCAAATTGACAACAATCAATAACTAATATCTCAAACAGATGATCACAATTCTTCTCGTGTCGATATCGGCCCCGTCCGTCGTCGTTTTATAATTTCATTATGACTAATGCCATCAGTAATGGCTCTATTAATGCGTCAGATTACATGTCACTTCACAATTAGATGCATTTGTATATTTTAACTAATATCTCCATCAATATCCATTTATGAATAGATGCAGAGATCTCTCTTCACTGATAGGCAGCCATTTGAGTGTAATAAGTGCATGTTTAAAACATTCCTCTTAGACTATTAGTCATGTTTTGAAATTCACCTACAATTAGTTTATAGTCCAAAACTCATAATGACACTTTAATAGACTTTAATTAGGGTTGGTACTTACATTGATTAAAATTTATTTCACCTTAATTTCTTTCAGTAATGTTGAATACTCATAATTCAGGATGTTTCTAAAACCCTATGTCACCTTTTACGAACATTGAAATTTATGACCCACTGAACATTAATATACAATGTTTTACATTACCTTATTGAAACAAAAAATAAATTACTGTTATGTTGGAAAGTGATATTTGCAGAAGAAAAAATACTTGAAAACTGAACATTCATTTTTTTATAAAAGAAGTTAGCAAAAAGAAACTGTTTCCAAAATATTAAACCAGCCTTTTTACTTCCCTTCTAGTTTTCTATACTATTCTGGCCATAAATGTTTTTTTATTATAAAATTATTTCTAAGTTTAATTCCATTTATTTCTTTCATGCAATTTATAAATATCATACATCTTGTTGCACTAAACACGTAGATGTGTTGTAAACGGGTCATGCTATCACCATACAAATATCTGAAACATCTACCTACCCTGAAAGCGATCACTTCGACACATATCAAGAACATAGACTTATTAGGAGATTCTCTATGAATTTTATGCAGTTAATACATGAACAAAGCCGTAACATAGTTGAAACGTAATAAAACCCGGTTTCTCATAAAATGCTAATTGTATTATAGGAAACCAAACTGCCGTTATTTCAGCATATTTTTGTAACAAAGCTCATCCCTTATTATAGATACAAACAATATGTTCTCTAACAATGTTTCACAGTTATTTCTTGTGAAGTGGTCAGATGAAAGCTGGTTTAGTTCTACTGAAGTCCCATACAGATGAGCATTGACAGAACAATGAAATAAAAAAGAGCAAAAAAATCGAGGTTTTGAGGTATTTTGACTATCAATAAACAATATACATTACATTTCTATGTTCAATCATACAATGTATATTATAAAAATTAATAAGGTTTATAACATTCCCGAGCCTATCTCTACAGAGAAAAAGGCAGAATTCATGATTTGAAACTTGTTATTGTAGGATTACTCTTTATTACATACATATATTATTATCACATACACTCATGGCTACATCGAAGCCATTTTTCACCAGGTAGTTAAATTCTGTTTTCTGTTAACCATTATATTTGTCTATACATAAGCCTCCCCTAAAACAAAACAAAAATGCAATATACATATGTACATATTTTCAAATGTCAATCTGTTATAGTATGGATTTGCTACACTTTACTTCATGTTAATTAATATTCACTATAAATCTACAGACGTGATCGTAAGTCGTTAAGATTAAACGTTACCATACCATGCTACATGGTCAATATTGAATAACATTATCATCTATACGTGAGATACTTAACATGCATGTCAATTTATGTAGTTTAGAAAACTCTACTGAGATTATATAGATAAATTTCTAGAAAATAAAGATACATAAACAACGCATTACAATATTTATCAATTTTAAGATAGTACTCGTAAGATATTTGTAAAAGCAAACATAAATATACGGTTCACGACTTGTAATTATAGTACATATATCTTTCCTAACCATATAAAAGAACCATTAGTATCTCATACTGTAGAGAATTGGCCGGATACAAGAATCGAACCCGGTACCTTTCAAACATGTTAGTCCATCGCAACACAAAACACCAGTGCGTCCTCTTCACGGCTCATTTACAATAGCAGGTAGCCAAACATAAGTAAGCGAAAGAATCGATTCATTAGATTTATATCAGACTAATCTATTAATAAATATACAAATATTAATCATCTTTAAATACATACATATACATCACGCCTGTTTCCCTGTAGAGGGGTAGGCAGAGATCACGAATCTGCGTCAATTACAATACTGACAAAACCACTTTCGCTTCATTGACACTCATACGCCTCCTCATACACACTCGGCGGTTATATTTACTTGTAACGTCACTCTTTTGTTTTTACTAAGAATTCTATATTCCCATGTTATTTAGCATCCTACGACATGTCGGGAAGAACGGCAGCTAGTTAGCATTCTTTTTACGGCCTATCTAGCACGGGACAGTTATATAGGTTTGATTTGTCAGTTATAGGTTTTTGTTATAGTAAATTTTATATGATGTAATAAATATATATCAGTCGTCTATGGTTCGTCAACAAAGTCAGCAGCTCAGTGAAAATTGAAATACAAATACTTATTTTCGGCTGAATATTTTGTCAATTGTGATGCCGAACTGGCTAAATATGTTTGTTTTGGTATTATATTTGGATCCTCAACTGGAACGAACTGAAAAACAAGGAAGAGCAGAATAAGAGCTTCGACTTCGTTTTTCTTCGGTTGTAGCGGCTGGCGGCGTTGGTGTTACCATGGCTACGGAATAACAAGAAGTGTAAACGCCGTGGCATCAGTGTTTGTACTTCAGCCGACATAACCTTAGTGGTGAATAGCTTAAAGAGTAAAAAAATATATATGTATAAGATTTTTACATACATACACATCACGCCTGATTCCTTGTTGTCCCGATCCTGACAAACCACTTTCGCTTCATTGACATTCATACATCTTCTCATACACTCTCGGCAGTTATAGGTACATCTAACGTTACCTTTTTTCAATATAGCGTCTATCTGACTGCCATATGTCTTACTAGGCTTGCCCCTACGTAACCGCCCTTCCACTCCACTCATATATATAAGATTTTTATTGAACTATAAACTTTATATGTATGTGTATATATATTTCGCGCAGACACACATTGCATCAGCTGAGATTATGTATATATAGAGTTCACGTAAATGATGTGTGATAAACGGTGATAGGTGGATGATAAGAGTGAATTGTTTCCAAACATGCGTAGTGATAAGGATTAAACGGCTTACTACGAGTGTAATCAGAATGATATTCACATACTCATCATATCCGTAATTCGTATGCTTTACGACTTTTGTGCCCTGTGGGGTAAACAGAAGTTTGCTCGTGACCTTTTCTGTAAAAATAAAATTGACATATACATACGCTTCACGACTTGTGTATACATACTCCTGTTTTTATTACTCTTGTTTTAATTGTGGCGGGGTAGTCAGAAGCTTGAGTGCCCATCTCGATCGCGGATCCCCATTTGTCCCGATCCTGACAGACCACTTTTGCTTCATTGACACTCATACATCTTCTAATACACACTCGGCGGTTATAAGTACTCCTAAAGTCACCCTTTTTCAATATATATTTAGATACATACATATATGTATTATAATTAAATATATTTGTGAATACAATTTTAAATAGAAATTAGCTTAATAATGTAAAGACGATGAATTTATATGAATCAGATAGACGCTATATTGAAAAAAGGTGACGTTAGGTGTACCTATAACTACCGAGAGTGTATGAGAAGATGTATGAATGTCAATGAAGCGAAAGTGGTCTGTCAGGATCGGGACATATGGAGATCCGTGATCTCTGCCTACCCCTCTACAGGGAATCAGGCGTGATGTGTATGTACGATGAATTTAATACAACATAGATACTTTACATACCAAAACCTTTAGGGACGTAGGAACAATAAAGGCTTACCAAACAAAGAAAATACCTGCTTATCAATATTCGAAATTCAAACTTTGGAGGCTATGTCATGCGAATATTGCGTGTGATAGCTGTGCTAGTTGGGGATTCCAGTGGCGATAAGCGTGTTATCAGCTGATTTAAAAATAGGGAAGCTTAGTTTGTCGGCATGTTGCGTAATTTCTTTGTTTCGATGACCGAATTTTGTGGATTGCTGAAATAGATACTGTGAATTGAAATGGCGATGATTATTTTTTCTGTCGTGTATATTTATACTGTATTAAATATTGGTTACGTTTGTCTTAAGATTGTAGGGGTTTAATATTAAAATATACGAGTATATAGTATTGTACTGACTGCATATCTGTCTATATTTAACTGTTGCCTATCTTTACTATATATTGTAGAGTAAGAGTTAAGGATTATCAACAATATACTATATTTCCAATAACATAATTATCGAGACTATCTCATATTAAAGCTATTGCTTAATAAAACCAATGCTAAATATAACCGAGAAGATATCATGCACCTGAAGTTCTATCCATTACCAATATTAAAAATTAACTTGAATATATGTATATGCATCCTCATAATGTCCCGTACTACTCGGGGACGTAAAACGAATGCTAACTAGCTGCCGTTCTTCCCGACTTATTATACAAACCGACTAAAGAACTAGGTTTTAATGGGATCAATTGGGCGATGGGCTAGCAATCTGTCACCAATGTTCCCTATGACATCACAACCCCTATATATGCTTAAAAGTGTCTAGGAGATACTAAATCAGTTCATACCTAAATGGAACGTGAATGTAAATATATATAAACGAATAAATGTACATTAAACAATATCATTGTCCCTATTTGTGTCCAAAACTTTCACTATTGTCCAGCGTCCATAAAAACAGAAGAAAGCTTCATCCGCTACCACAATACCTGCCTTTCCTGTATCTTTATCGCGCGTCAAAGCGTCCTGTCGCGACGTAATTTACATTGTCTTAGACTGCGGTACCTACGGTTGTGTGTAAAGCATTTTATTATTGCTTGTTATGTGGAATGAGCTTTTTGAGGTGGCGGTAGGGTGGTGTCTTATAGGGATGCGGTTAATTAAACAACAAAATAAACAAACGCTTTCACGTCCATTTACCCTTACAGGATATTTGGAGAACCGGGTATCAGTCTCCGAATGGTGTAGCTAGAAATTTTATAACCACCTCGCACCTACGTGTTGACCATGTAGTTAGTACATTTACAAGCATAGTTATGAAGTACTATTTTTTATTAATTTGATGAGAAATAATGGATCAAATAGCGTAAATAAAATCAATTAAGCGTATTTCAAGCTTTGATTAAGGATTGGTAGTAACACACACAGAGTAACAATTAGTATCACAACCTGTGGCACTCATACGATGTCCTGAAATAGATTAGAAAAACCTAGAATAAGAGATCATGTATTCAAATTTATATCTTTCTTTAGAGATCCTTGTGTTTTATTTACTATTTTGTCGTACTTGAACTAATATATAATTTATTGGTTTATGGCACTCCAGTAAGAAATGAGTGGAGTCATTTCAAACCAGTATGACACGATATGATATATTATTATATAACACATATATAATATTTTCTACGTCAAACATATTTACAAGACTTTATAAAAGAATAGTTTCCCCATAAGAAAAGAGTCTCATTCAATTTAATTTCATGCATTGAGATGTCAGGTGGCATGAGCGTTTCCTTGAGAAACGACACGAGATTGCAAATGTAAAGAACGCGACAACACCTTCACAAACACAGGGAAGTTTCAACCTTATACTTATAGCAATAGAGTTGAGAATGTTAAGATAGTGTAACCATGGATGAAGTAAGAAGAAAATTAATAAGAAAATTTTAACAGTAGTCCGTATAGAACGGACTTCATAGGTGTAAGTTATTTATGGCCGGGGCAACATTAAAATAAAATAACAACGTTTTACATACGAATAATGTTGTTGAGTGTAATAAAGTTTTATGACGATTCGTAATTGTGTATAAGTATGCGTTTTTAAATGTTTAACGAGCGCTGTTGGTTTGGGATTGTTGAATTTTTATAAGGTGTACAGGAATCTTGTAACAGGGGATACTTTGCTAATCTGGTTCAAAAATTACATCACCAATCTTATACTAAACCCATAGTGACCAAGAATGTTTTCGAGGTTTGGTCCAACCCTAAAAGGATTAAAGACGTAAATGTATGTATCAGATACTCAGAATAAGTCTCCAAAACTATATATATGTACGTACGAATGTACATAACATTAACATGGACTATTACCTGTTTGGTGAACAGGTAGGTTTCCTCACGATGGTTTTCCTCATCGTAGTTTTTTCATTACTCAAATGAAAGTTGTAAATCACATCGTATCTACGAGGTTACATGTACTTTAGTCTATTTACCAGACATATATGTATGTAATGTATGTATGTATGTCTAAGACAGGTGCCCACATGTACGAGTGGCATCTGGGTCCGGCGTGGGCCGCATTGTTTGCTTGTGACCCGCAAGTCAACTAAGGTTAACTAATTGAGTCTCGCACTCCATCAATTTGCCCGCCGGATCACGATGCCACGGCTAGGGATGGGAGGACTGTGTCGATATCGATAAAATATGAGAAGAGTGGCTATCGATGTCGATGTAGGAACATGGATCATGGTTTATAATATTGTAAGGCAATTAATATTAGATGAAATTTACAGAAGCAAGGTTTTAACGCACCGGGTTTAATTAATTTAATTTATCCTCAATTAAAAGAATACTTCTAAAATTTTAATTATAAAAAACTTTTTTTTTCTTGACATTAACTAACAGTTTTCCTTTTATTAATGTACATTGATTATTTAAATACCTTGGATATTGGTACATCCAATGTCACCTATTTGCAATATGTCGCTTATTTGTGCGTCATACATCTTAGAGCTTCGTCGCCATTTTTTAGCCAACATGGAAATATAATTTACACACACTTGCAGGGATAGTCGCAAAAATAACCACAAAGAACATATTTAAGCGTCGTCTATGGTGCGTCAACAAAGTCAGCAGCTCAGTGAAAGTTGAAAATACAAATAATTATTTTCGCCCGAATATTTAGTCAATTGTGATGCCAAACTGGCTAAATATGTTCGCTTTGAGATAAGGTTTGGATCCTCAACTGGAACGAACCGAAGAACAAGGAGGAGAAGAATTGGAGCTTCGATTTCGTTTTTCTTCGGTTGTAGCGGCTGACGGCGTTGCTTTAACCATGGCGATGAAATAACAAGAAGTTCAAACGCCGTGGCATCAGTGTTTGTACTTCAGCCGACATAACCTTAGTGATGAATGGCTTAATAAAGAATTAAAAAAAAAAAACATATTTAAGTATCCGCCATTTCTTTTACATATTTACTTACCAAATTAAAAACATCGATACAATCACCATATCTTACCCCATCCCTACATCAGTTCTGTCGCGTGGGCAGACAGTCCATGCTCTTAATGGCTATTTATTTGTCGACACAACCTGCTCTTGTCACAATGAGATGAGTCTCAAATCATCACGCTTATATCTGTTGTGGGATGACAGACATAAAGCAATAAATAGGAATAGCTTTGACTATTACGTTAAGTGGTGTCTTCATATATACATACTGGTAACGTTTTCTGGGTGGCTACATATTTGGAGACTTATTATCTTCTACATACATACATTAATAGCACATATTCCTTTCGAAGTGACCAGAACCTTGAAGATATAAAATCTACGTTGTTACATTTTAGCAGTAATAAGTTGGTATGGAATAATAGTGATAGATTGCTAGCCCATCACCTAACAGATTCTTTAAAACACATCACCAAAAAAGACTGGTAGAAAAACAGCTATTTATATCTCCATTAACGTCCTAGACTATTACAGTAAACTTCTTATATATATCTCCTTATAGTGACAAAATATCTTTCGATCTATTAAATTCTGTCTACCCCAGTAAAACTGTCACACCTGCAAGCTGAAACCAAAGAGGGTAAGCAGAAGGGACGATGCGTGATACAAAGTGCCAATTAACACCATAATTAACGCTTACATGCCATGTGGGGTGGTCAGAAATTAATATTTAAGTGACTGAGTTATTTAATAAACATAATGGTTATGTGTTCTAATTTAATCAGTAATGCTACTGTTTTTGTGGAGTGTTAAAAGGTTGTTTCTTTTAGTTGTACGGGTGATTAAGGGATCTAGGTAGGGTCTACAAGCTAGTATACAAGTCTTTTAATCTTTTTCGGGACAGACAGAAACTTGGAATAGATATCCGCTGAGTGTGTAAGAAGGTGTATGAGTGTCAAGGAAGCGAACGTGGTTTGTCAGGATCGGGACTGATGGGGATCAGTGATCTATGCCTTATTCCTTTACAGGGAATAGGGTGTTGTATGTACAGAATTTAGGTGAACAAAAATCTCCTAAGTCACTTTTTAGCGTGAATATTTGGTTTGTAATGTCTTATGGAATATTGTTGACAGGGTGCTAACCCATCTTCTCATAGAATCTATTTACTATTAGTTCCTTAGTCACCTCAAATGATATGCCGGGAAGAACGGTAGCTAGTTTGCATTTGAATTTAGTTCCACACCAACGCAGACATAACATACTCGACTATTAAAGGTACCTCTACGTACAAATAGCATACGCAGAGACTATTAGATCATCTGGAACGATCCTGACAAATCTCTCTTACTTCACTAACAACCATTAAACTTCTCATACATGCTCTTCTATTCACGCTACGTACACCCGCCTTCAGAAGTATGTCTCCAATTTAGTAGGTACTTCTAATATCACCCTTACTCAAGACAAGATGTAACTTTTTCTCATAATCCCCTCAGATTGGCGTGGACACTTACAGAGTCAATGGGCTGACAACCCCCGCTGCGGGGGGCTGAAGTCAAAGGAAAAGGTGAGGTACTAGCAATCCATTAGTTTCCTAAGAGCTTGTTGAAAGTGTGAGAAAGATTTGGTACTTGTATGTGCAAAAGTAACTGTGAAGTACTTCCCATAAGTTTTGGCATGTTATCGATCAGCCTATACTAGTTCATTGCTGGACGTAGGCCTCCCTAAGTGTACGCCACAAAACACGATCATTCGTTGCCCTCATCCAGCCACTACCAGCGACCTTCTTGAGGTCATCGGTCCACCTGGCAGGGGGCGTCCTACACTACGTTTGCCGAGACGCGGCCTCCACTCGAGAACCGCTTGGCATGCATGGCATTTTTGGACATGTTATAGAACGTGACTAAGGGACTAGGGGTAAATGGAATCTATAGGGAAATGGGCTAGCAACCTGATACCTTTTGTCTTAACCTATTTGATAACCTATGTCACCATAGACTCACGACCTTTATTCCTTGCAGGATAGACAGATGATCGCAGATTCGTAATTCTCTGCCCACAAATACAGGTGTTCAACAGATAGTCAGCACTTAATGTGACAGGTGATCAAATGTCACAATGTATAAAGACTATTGCCTATTCCGATAGTCAGGTATCTTATCTAATGTAGACATATTTCATCATGTGGTGAACAGTGGCGCCCAATTAGAAGTAAAACAAATAATATTGACGTTTGTGGTTCAATAGCAATTAAGGAGACCACAATAAAATAATCAATTCTTGGAAACTGATACTGATGTGATAGGTACTATTAAAAATAGAAGGAAATTAATGATATAACATCTATTGGGCAATGGGTTAGTAACCTATTAGTAATGTTTCGTATTAATGGTATTTGGCACTGGGCGAAAACTCCCTGAGGCCGGAGTTTCTTGTTGGTTCTTCTCCAAGCTAGGGCTTCCGAACCAACGGTACAGTCATAGTTGTAAGACAACCAGTGCCACTCAATATATTTCACTAAATGTACTATTACTGTGCTTATATTGAATACCATCGTAACTCCGTTGCAAATGTTGTATAATAAAAAGACACTGAGAAAATATTATGAGATAAAGTATGTGTTTTTCATTTACGTACATAATTTACAGTCGCTAACGGTGAGAGAAAAGATCTTGAGGTAACCTGCTTATCACTTGTGAGAGGTAGCCAGTGCCTATATACAGCGATACGGTTCACTAACTATCACGTTGGGTGGTGACTATCTAGTAAACGCGGGCTTCGAGTGACCCATACCTAACATGCCTTCGAAATTTCGTAGTGGGCACTCAAATCTCTGACTACCCCGCCACAATAAAAAAGGGAACGCAAAGAGGAAAAGGGAAAATACCCACATGGCCGCATATAAGCGCTAAATTATTGAAGCTATTTTGTGATATGGTTACAATTGGACCACTGCTACATATTTTGCATTGCCGATTTTTTTTAGGTTTCATGCATGTATTTAAACATCATACTAGTATACTACAGTGAGTTGAGGTTAATGGATTATATTTCGTTCATCTTAGTTTACCGAGGAAATATGTCTCTGAAGCTTTGTCTTCTCTGAAAGGGATATATGTCGTAAGTATACATATGTACCTACATCCAGATCAAAACCACGTAGTTTTAGTGGATTGGACGTACCTAACTGAAAAGACCTTGTTTCTGGTATCTTATTGATTAATTCTTAGCGTGAGGGTTAAAAATTAATGCCGAATTTTTGGATGTATGGCCAAATATGTGATATAAATGAATAAACGAATAGGTAACTATATATTTTTATAAGCACACCAAATGAACCTTTTATAGACCACTAATGCACAAGTGGCACCGCGTTCACACCGCAATCTAGTGCCATCCTTCGACAGTCGTGTGAACTAGCGCAGGTGAGGCGAGCCACCCTGTCATAACGCATTGATCACCGTTTACTAAATTACAGAGGGCCATTACCCCACTCCCCTCTAGCGGCTTAATTATACCCAATTAATGGGAAATGAACAAACTTTGTCAAATATTGAAACTTGATTTTACATTTGTTTTTCAACCTGCTTACTGCTTGTGGAAATTTTTAGGTGGACTTTGTAAAGTTATGGAGGTTTGATGAGTAAAGTTGTATATACTTACTAGCTTGGTTTTTATTTGTTACTTCTATTAGTTCAGTAGCATCTATAGAACTCTAACTTCGTCTTTGCCTGTTTGTGATTATCTTATACTGTGCTACTCTATCTAAACAGCCTTTTGATTTGTCAGATAAGTTCTAATGGCTACTAATATTAAATGTACCAGTGTTCTCATACCAACGGTTGAATGTCTTGATGCTCACGTCTTCTGTATAGAATTATCACGATGAAAGAAAAAATATTCAAACTTTATAGCTAAATATAAACTAATGTAAACCTAGTCAAACCAAAATAAGTCTCTATTTACAAACCCGAAATCTTCCGCTCTAAATCAACCAACGATTATCAATGCGTAGTTATGTGTATGTACATAACTACGCACCAATACTATACAACAACTTATACCTACAGAATATCCAGTAGCCATAACGCTACCACCATATTATCAGGGTAATGGTGCCTCCACACCACCTTCCTATGGCGTCGTTTAGTCCCATACCTTTCGAGGAGTTGGAGGCGTGCCATTCGGTGCATGTTTGATGAGGTGGCCACTCAAGTCAATTACGCATCCCTCAGCCAACAGATGGCGGCTTTCCGACTCTGGACACGCAGTGGTTTGGATACGCTTTTCTCTATATATAGTAAGATTCATAATGACTATCTCGTAAGCTGAGATGAGGGTTTGGTGTGTCTTAAAAGATGGCATAAGAACTATGCTAAAAACTGGCGGGTGATGTGTTGACAAGTTGTCATCAATGTTGCTTTTTAATAGCATCGTAATTACCATCAGTGATAGCTAAATATTGTCTCTGAAGGCCACCTATATTTATACTCTGGTAACTTATAGAATGTATTAGTTATTCTCTTCTTAAAAAAGTCATTAATAACTTCGTTTTTGAAAAGCACTAATACGAAATACTATATTGTAATCATTGGCAACTATTAAACAATTACGAGGAATTTCACGACCTTATATAACAGATTGTTTACGTATGATATCATAGTATCATCCATATAGCTTCAATTATCATACTAAGAGCCTACAATAACATACTAAGACATCGTTCAAAAATATACCTAAACCCTCCACATCCTCCTGTTCCGAAGCTACAAAATATTTTCATAGCAGTGACATCGCTATTACGCCACTGCCTCATTCATTATTCACTCGCTAATGGCAGGTTGATCGCCGCTTCTAAGCCACCGCGATTTGCTCACACGGTGGGAATTTCACAAATATTTTTCTATTTACTACCTTAGCTACTTCTTTGTTTCATTACAATATTATTCGTAAAGGAAAAGGTATTAAAATGGGTTCAATATTACTTGTAAAACAAATGGCAATAGCTACTGTTGTAAGATTGATCAGACGTTTGGAATTTGTCTGTTTTAGTGGATATGGTGTTCTAATCACGTCTGAAAACGTACTAATAGAAATGAAGTTTTCTGATTTTCTATGTATCCTTTAAGACTTTTTCTTTTCGTTATAAAAATACTTTTAAGAAATGCACCAATTACAATGCCGTAGAACATTGTCAGTGCTTGCAAATGGCAGCTCGGTTTACCACCTGTCACATTAGACATTGACTATCTGGTTAACTCGTGGGTAAGGAGTGACAATTAAATTAGTATTCGATATCCTTAAAATGTATTCTGCACAAAATATTAAACACTGACTGATAACTTCTAATTTAATCCCATGCTAAATATTTAGGATAATAGGCTAGATAAAAGTTATCAACAAACAATGTTAAGACACATTGGACTATCACGAAGTCACAATAAACCTAATCAGACAAATAGCCAATAAAACAACAACCATTCAAGAACACAACATACATATATTAAAATAATCTTAAAGAATCAAACATAATTATGCTATAGTTAAAACAAGTCAATGCATATAAATACAACAACATACGCTTCACGACTTATGTATACGCACTCCTTTTTATTGTGGCGGGGTAGTCATATCGAAAGCATGTTAGGTATGAGCCACTCAAAGCCCCCGTTTCACTAGATAGACAGCACCCAACGTGATAGGTAGTAAACCGTATCGCCGTATACAGGCACTGGCTATTACCTATCCCGAGGCATAGGCAGGTTTCCTTTCTATGTTTGCCCTCACCGTTACCGACTGTAAAGTATGTACATACATAAATGAAAAACTATTTAAATTACATTCATTGGTACATGTCAGAGGTGGGATTCGAACCTTTGACTACGAAATCAGAGGTCTGTCAACTAGGCTACAGCCGACTTATAATCGCTGCTAAATATAACAATATTAATCTAAATAGACAGCAAAAATCGTGACCTGAACAAACGCAGAAGTCAGCACCTTGTATACATCGACATACCTATCCCTATCCGAATCCCATATAAACTCTATAGCATTGTTATAACTCTGACACCTATTCTGGCCTATAGTACACACTGATATATACCTGTACCTATTGAAATTCAAAGCCTTAACCGCCCTTAAAGCGTCCCCAGCGATTCGCATGGACATTGCAGTGGAAACATTTTCATTGTACTTGTGATTCAGGAATAGTTCATCTATAACGTCTTCTACGGCTATTGTGGCTTTGGTGACGTCAAACAGAGGCTTAGGGTCCAATTGGTAGGTATTCATGTATATGGTGACAGGTCTGAATCGGCCGTCGGCTACACCAAAAGAGTTTCTGTCAATTGGTCTGACCCCGGCAACTGCACCGAAACTGGCGACAATTTTCTTGCAACTCGCATTGTTGTTAGTGATGGCTATTTGGGATCGAGATGAGACCAGTTTTTTGTCAGATATGGCCCCTGTTACCTTGCCTCGCTTTGGGTCTTCCTCCGCCATTTTTATTAGGTATTTATGTTCCTTTTAATTTGGGTAAATTGTGTTTTAAAGTGTGCTGTTTGGCAGAAAATATCACAGGTTAGGTCTTGTTAGAAAGGTAAATAAATATTGTTACACAAAGTCATTTGAGGTTGTCTATGTAAATGTCTTTTGTGGTTGTATAATAACCTGTTAAATCGATTTGATACGTTTTAATATCAAATAAATGCCTATATCAGAATTGGTTCCTAATCTAGTTGTTACGTTAATAAATATCACGCGCTCGAAGTATTAAAACCCAAGTACAATTCCAAACAAAGCATATTAATAAAGGATTATCAATCAATAAGGAAGTTCGATTACATTGTCATCATAAACAATTAAGAAACCTAGCATTTAATTTATAGTCGCGATGTCAAGCAATAAATAATTAGTTGCCATCAGTTGATAAGAGTAATGTTTTCATTACATGATAATAATATTTACATTAATAATTTATTTACATTAATCAACAATTCAATTGCAGTTTTTCTACGTTATAAGTTTCACAATGATAGATAGTCCCTCGTATCATTGAAGAAAAGAGCATGCAGACATCACGCGTATTATCACGATTTGAGTACTTTAGACAGATATCACGAAACTCCGCATTTTCCTATCATCGCCAAATAGTTAGTAGTGTATAGTGATCTATACACCTCCATATACACACTCGGCTGTTAAAGGTACTCTTGATATCACCCTTCTATTTTGTATAAGTTATTTACGTAAGGCAGTCCTGTCCAGAATTCCTTTTTTTCAATTGTCATCTTGCATTCCCATCTAAACCATCTAATTACTTCTTCTATCTATCTTCCACTTCATCATAACATTCAAAAATTATCCTACTAGAAACAATATTCGACTCAGGTTTAAATTACAGCACATTTAATCAAATATTAATCTAAATAAACAGCAAATACCGTGACTTGAAGGAACGCTGTATTTTCCTTCCTGTTCACATTTATATATCGATCCCTTTCTTCGTCCCAAAAGAATTCCACAGCATTGTTGTAGCTCTGACATTTATCCTGCCCTATAGTACACACTGATATGATCCTGTACCTATTAAAATGCAAATCCTTAACACCCTTAAGGACCTCATTGGAAATCTTCATAGCCAGTAAAGAGGACAGTTGCTGCATGTATATATGCTCAGTAAATAGTCTATCTACAATTTCTTCTATCACTTCGATAGCTCGTTCCTCGTCAAATGGCGTCTTGGGGTCTAGTTGGTAGGTGTTAGCGAATAAAGTTACCTTCTTAGCGTCAGGAAGCTCCACGCCTTTGTCTTTTATGCCGTGTACGAGGCCAAAGCCGAATGATAGACGTCTGTTCTTCCCGCGATTCATAGCACTCATGTTTTGTCGGGGTAAATCCATAGCGTTGTTAGTCTTGCTTCTCTCGGGTGCGATGGAGACACTCCTTGGCTTTATGGTGGCTGGATCTTCTACTTCCTCCATTTAAGCGGTTTTTGTCTAGTTTCCTTTATTTTGTTAGTTTGAAGTGAAATGTAAAATGGTCTACTAAATTAGTTGTCACGTAAAACTGTTTGCTGTTGTTTATAAAGATAGATAAACTTTTTTCAGAATATAAGTGGCGCTAGTTTCTATGTTGTTAAAATACGTCGTTGAAGGTTTAATACTAAGTTGAAAATAGTTTCTATTTCTACTAAATATATATTATATATGAGTATATCTAAAAAGAGTTTACTGGTACTTTAGAGTATCATATAGTTTGCATATATTTACTAAGAGGTTTAGTTTCCTATTGTAATGTAAGAGTATTTTACATTCATTCTATTAAATATTGTACAACTACGCTTATTTACATATAATTTAACTTTATCTTAAACACATAAGGTCTTGTTTACTCGGTTACGTTAACTATAGAATGAAATTTATATTTGCTGTAGTAAAATGCACAACTATAAATACTAAACATATTACAACAAATAATTATTTATGCAACACTGTTAAAATGTATTCTGGATTTCAAACACGTGACCTTATTAATACTTACCCATACACGTATCAAAATTTATTAAAAACAGTTTAAAAATAATCAGTTATAGACATAACATACACTTCTCGACTTTTGTATACATTTTCCCTTTTTATTGTGGCGGGGAAGTCAGAGGCTTGAATATTATTTTATTATTATCAATCATAGCTTTCTACAATATTAAAGATTTATATATCTTTACAAAGTACAAGCTCACACAATTCTACCCTTCAAAACCCATAATCCCTAAGTTACCTCTTACATACTAGCATATACATGCGCTTTAATAATAATAAAATTAGAAAATTAAGCTTCAAAGGCGGTCCATACACTTCGAAATTTCAATGTCAGTGTATAATCTCGTGGGTTATCAATAGATAAACATGATAGACACGTTCTTAAAATAAAACACAGTCCAATATCGTGTACTAGTTCCGAATAGATAAGCTACAAGTTGCGGGAAATATCTAGTAGCTATCTGTTAGTACGGTTGGCAGACAATGTATTTATCTATGCTTTATTTAAATCAGCATATTGGTAAGTGCACTAAAATGTTAACTAGAAAATACACTTTGGTCAGACAAGATTTCATTATTAATTCCTTACAGAAAAATAAAGCATAATCTTTTAGGTATCTACATAAATATAGGGTGAATTATAATAAATACAATACTGCACTTTATTAAAACTAGTCACAACATAAATTATTATACATACGTTTTCAGAATGATACTTTCATTCACGTTTTAATTCACGTTTCGCTAGATAGCCAGCACCCAACGTGATAAGTTGTGAGTCCATTCTAGTCTTACTTAATTTACTTCGAGAAGGCAAAAACTAGCCCCTGTAACTACAATATTTAATGATGAAGTCTTCTATTTGGTTACAACCTTATATAAACCCCAATAATATCTTAATATGTACGTGTTATTATTATAAACCCTATATTTTCATATTTTTAAGTGAAAAAATATTGAAAAAACCACAAAAGATTAAGTTTCATTTATTTATTACGCCTGCAATAATATTTCTCTGCAAACCCTACCCTTAAACGTGAACCCATAGTCACCCTATCAGAGCAGCTATCACATTAAACACAAATATGAATCTACAATCACACTCGCACGTTTCCTTTGATTGGCCAGCCCTTTATTTTGAGTAGCCTCATGGACTGTCAAATGGGAAAAGAATAAAAAATAAACTGTCAAAATGATCAGAATAAAAGTGACAGGTGGCCACGCTCTATCACGCTGTGATGTGGAGCCTCGGTGGGCGCTGTTGTGCGGACGAAAAGAAATGCCTTTTTAAAAAAGAACACTTTATTTTCCCTAAGCCGAATACAAGGTATTGTTAGCGAACCGTCTTAACCATTTGATGGTTGGAAGAGAACTCCGATATGAACGCACGATAGTAATAAAGAAATGTTGGCTGCAAAGTCAGCACTTAAAACGACGCGGTATGAGGAGGCTTACGCGAGCAAAACTTATATATTATTTTAATCTATAACAGCCCCCCCTATAAAATTGAGCTTTATCCCTTTAAGAGGGTGAAGCGAAATCAAAACAAAAATAGAAGTTAGAATTCGAAATTAGAAAATCTCAAATAGTTAAAACGGTTTTACAAACATTAGTAATTAGTCTAAAATAAAACATTGAAATTTACAAAAACTTCAGCATCATAAAAATACGTAAACAAACATCAATGTTAATGATTACTTAAATTTCTAAAATCTACTTTACTGGAAGTCGAATCAGAATCATCTGTTATCTCATGTAATTCAATAGAGACCTTATGCTTTTCCCTGGAAAGCTTTTTATTATAACACTGGTTGTATATCGCAATACAACAATTTGAAGAATCACATCTTTTAAAGTACTTATATAATTTGAAAGCAATATATGCCAAAATAAGTATTACAATAGTATATGTTGTATAAGAATAATAAGTTCCGTATCTTATAAAATGCGAATTACTTTCAGCATTATTTATTTCTTTTTCTAAATTGTGTAAATCATATTTTGCGAATTGTAAAGATTCTAAATCGATGTTCGATAACGTTATAGGAGCTAAAAATGGAATAGTATGATTAAATTTTTCTTTTCGACAACAATCATCTTCAATTATATCAAAATCAGTTTCAAAGTTACTGGACATTAATAAATTTTTAGTAGAGCTTGGAATTATCTGTGTGGTTTTTGCATAACCAATACAATTTTCATTTAGGGTTAAAATGCCTGTGGCATGTATAGAGTAATCTGTAATAATGTTGTTATCACATTTCACTGTTAATTTAGTAGGAGAAGATTGAACAAAAATCCATCTGTTATTAAGCAGTTTCTGCCAAATATCAATATTTCCAAATAGTAATTTAGTGTTACATTCTTTTGGCATAGACAATATTACATCACAAATAAGTTTACTTTCACAACAAGGGTTGTTAATAGTAGAATAAGAATTTAATTGAGGACAAATAGAATAATTACTATAAATCTTTTGACAATCTTGTAAATTATCTAATAATGCGTATTGGAGTCTATCCTCTGTTAATGCTATATACGATTTAGAAGGTTGAACCAAAGAAAAGGTATTTGGTTTATTTTGATCATGAGGAATTGGTAAAGGTATATTCTTATACACAGTATATAATTCTGGATAAACTAATGGAATTTGTAAAACAAATACAATTTTCTTATTATAAAAATAGGAGACCAGCTTTGAGATATCCATTAAGTTATGTATATTATCGATATTTAAAACGACAGGGAAATCGAGACGACTATTCAGTAAATTACTATGCTTAGATAATTCTAAATATAAACTAGAAGGACTTATGATAGAAGGGTGTAGAATATTAGACTTAGAAAAGAGAATAGAAGATAGTTTGTACTTACTTATAGTATATATCAACTTAATTAAAATATTTAGAATTAATGCGGAGAACAATTGGCAGGTTTAATTTGGTCAAAATGATATTTCACGTGTTTACGTCCAATAGCTAAAATAACGTTATGGTTATTGTTAAAAACTTTGATAATCTTATAAGGGCCTTTCCAAACAGGCGCAAGGGATTTACCTTGTTTATGATGACATTTCAAGTAAACTAATTCTCCCGATTTATATTCGATCCGACGTGTGGATCTATCATAATAAGCTTTGGAATTTTCCTTACTATTATTAATATTTTCTATTGCCTTATCGCGACAATACTTCATGCGATACTGTAAATACTTAATATATTCTGGATAAGTGTTATCCGAACCAGAATCGTATAATGAAGATGGTATAGATGGTTTATAACCGTATAAGAGTTCATAAGGTGTGAACTGAGTAGTGCTGTGTGGAGTAGTGTTATAAGCTAAAATAGCTGTAAATAAGAATTTATGCCAATCATTTTGATTCTCATTAACATAAGATTTTAGATACTCTTTTAGAGTGGAATGACTACGTTCTAACGCGCCATTTGTTTGTGGATGATACGGAGTAGTAAAAAGATTCTCAATCTTACAAATTTTGGTCACATGTTGAAATAATTCCGATGTAAAACATGTACCTAAGTCTGTCAAAATTGTCTTTGGGAAACCGAAAAGAGACATGAAATGTATTAAATTAGAAGCAATTTCTTCGCTTGTTGCACATACCATGGGATAAGCGCATGTAAATTTAGTTAGGTCATCTTGCATTGTAAGCATATACTTAAACTGTTGATTACCGGAATTCGGTAAAGGTCCGACTACATCAAGTGCTAGTCGTTCAAAGGGTTTTGTGCTCGTAGTAGTAATAATCATAGGTGATTTATTCTTATGCCTGTAAGGTTTATTGACCTGACAGAGCTTACAGTTTTTAACATAATTTTCTATGTCGGTTGACATAGATTTCCAATAAAAAGATTCTTTAATTCTATTTAACATACGTTTGACACCTGGGTGTCCGGCAATTGGAGAATCATGATTGTCCTTTAATATCTGCGGTACTTCCGCAGGAGTAGGATATCTTAAACTGTTTTTGTATATATGTATCTTAACTTTAGTGTTATGAAATATGTAACGTATCATATTATGTACTTTAGTATAAACGAACTTAGAAAAAGGTTCAATAAAGTCAGTGATAGCGAGATCAGTAAGAGAGGGGTTATTTGTTAAAATAAGATCTCGTAAATTCATTAGTAAATTAAAAATAGTTTTATAATTACTCTCTTCGAAATGATGAGTCTTTGTAAATAAAAAGAAATAAGTTTTATTACCATCTACATAAGGTAGAATAGTAAAAGGTTCACGTTCATTATTAAGTAAAGATTCAGAGTTAGATAAATTGGATAAAATTTGGTTAACATTTGGCATACTCTCATCAAAATCTAGAGAAGTAGGTATAGCAATGAAATCGAATTTAGTAGTATGAATACTCTGTGAATGTTCCTCAATTTGTGTATTAAGTGTAGTTAAAGTGTTAGTAAATTGATATTTGAAATATGTTTCATAAGATTCAGAGTAAGGACTCGTGTCCTGATTACGATTCGAACGTGTCGTAACGTGAATAGGATATCTAGATAATGCGTCAGCATTTGAGTTTAGTCTGCCTTGTTTATAAACAATGTCGTACTCGTATTCTTCGAGCTTCAAACGCCATCGAATAAGGCGTGAACTTGGATCTTTAACATTAAAAATGTACCTTAAGGGTTGATGATCAGTAACTATGGTGAACTTTCGACCATAAAGATATGGTCTAAAGGATTTAACGCCAAAAATAATAGCTAACATTTCGCGTTCCGTAGTGGAATAATTGCATTCCGCCTTGTTTAAGGTTCGGGATGCGTAAGCGATGGGCTTATCTTTGCCGATATCGCCTTGAGATAAAATAGCGCCTATGGCGTAATTAGAAGCATCAGTAGTTAAAATAAAAGGTTGTTCAAAATTAGGATACTGCAATAAAGGTGCAGTAGTTAGTTTTTCTTTTAATAAATTAAATGCTTGGTCCTGTTCAGGATTCCAAACGAAAGTAATGTTTTTCTTTAGTAAACTAGTAAGTAAGAGGTTTCGTAATCTGGGAGAAATTTGGAATAAATCTACGATAATAACCAACTAGTCCTAGAAATGACTTTATATCTTTAACATTACGTGGAATCGGAAAATTGGTAATAGTCTTCACCTTATCTGGGTTTGGTTGGACCCCTTGGTCGGTTATGACATGTCCTAAATACGAAACTTCACGACGTAAAAACTCGCACTTGTCGGGTTGTAACTTGAGGTTAAATTTACGAAAACGATCAAAAATTAAACGTAATTTTTCCATATGACTAGGGAGGTCATATGAATAGACTATACAGTCATCTAAATAAACATAGCAATGTAATCCTTGTAATCCCGTAAGAACCATCGTCATAAGACGTTGGAATGTGTGCGGACTATTCCTAAGTCCGAAAGGCATTCGTGTAAATTCGTAGTGCCCTGTTGAAGCATTAGTATTAACAATTGTAAAAGCGGTTTTCTGAATATCTGAAGGATCGACTAATACTTGGTGAAAACCGGAAGCAAGGTCAAGTGTGGAAAAATATTTAGCTTTGCCTAATTGATCCAAAATATCACTAATCAATGGAATTGGGAAGATTTCGGCCACTGTTACGTCATTGAGTTTGCGATAGTCAATGACTATACGCCATTTCTTTTTCCCAGAGGCATCTGCCTTCTTAGGAACGATCCACACAGGGGCGGACCATGGGGAGATTGAATTTTGAATAATGCCTTGTTCTAACATGGAGTGGATTTGTTTATCAACTTCCTCCTTGTGGCATTCCGGAAATCTATATGATTTGACGTGGATGGGAGCCGCGTCTCCCGTGTTAATGTTATGTTTCAATGCATGAGTGTGTGTTAATGGTTCGCCTTCGAGATGAAATATGTCAGCGTAATCTGCGCAGCAATCCAAAAGAGCCTTCTTCTCTTCTGGATTAAGATGCTCATGACGAACGAGTTTTAAAACTTTCTCTCTACGAGAAAGGTTGGAATAAATGTAAGTATTATTTATCGGAAATGAAAAATTATCGTAATCAATAGGACTTAAGTACACGGAATAATTATCTACCTTTACTGGTGTTTCAGTGGTGTTCAAAATTGAGACGTTCACACGCTTGTTTTGTTTAATAGTGGCGATGCAATTTGATACGTAAACACCATCACAAATCCTGTGATCGAGTATCAGGCCTTCCTTTCGTGGAAATAGACTTTGCAAATCTTTGTCAGCATTAGTTAAGTTACATTCTATCACGGCTTCTGAACGTGCGGGAATAATGTATGTAGGTTGCGTGTACTTTATTTTAAAAATATGATCATGTAAATACAGTTCACTTGAATTAAAATCAAGTGTGCAATTGAAAAATCTCAGAAAATCTGACCCTATCATGCCATCATAATTAAGGTTAATATCATCGTTTATGACGTGAAATTTAAAAGAATAATTACTATTCTGTATGCAAAAATTTAAATTAAACGAGCCAAGAGTCTCGCAAAAGGATTCAGAGTCATTGATACCTTTCAATTTAATGATCTCCTTAGAAAGTTTCGGTAAAGTATCGAAACATGTAATTTTCATGACGCTTACGGAAGCGCCGGTGTCAATTAAAAAGCACAAAGGTGCGGAACAATGTCGCGGTGCATTAATATATAAATGCGGTAAAGAAATACGTAACAAACTTTTCGTTTCGAAAATAGGAACAGAATGAATGACCTTCGGAGCATCTGTACAAACCACAGGCTCTTTAACAGGTTTAGACTTGACGTCATTATAAGTGTTAAACTTAGAAAATTGATTCAATTTAGAATCGAAACTCAACTGCTGGGGTTGAGATGTAATAAACTCAGTGAACTCAGAGGGTTGTCTCAAGTCTTGTGACTGGGACGAACTCAACAACTTTGGTTGAGATGAAAAATTAGAAAAATCAGAGAAATTATAAAAATCAGAGAAATTAGAAAAATTAGAATCATCTTTAAGTGTGTCCTTAAGTTCTGTATACGCCCCCGGGCGACACACAACAGGAGCGTCATCTAATTTAAAGTCTGCTCTGTGGCGGACTTGCATACAACGTGTTGTACGGGTGCAGACACGCGAGGCTCAGGTTTCACCTGATAAGGTGCTCGCTGTGCTTGTTGGGGATTAGACTTGTTCTTAAACTCCAACTTTCGGCATTCTTGTATCGTATGCCCCGGATTCTTACAATACTTACAAAATTTGGTATTAGCATTAGAATTATTGTTATAAGAATTAGGATTATTGTAAGAATAGTTATTAGGCCTAGAGTTATTAGCCCTGTAATTGGATTGAAAATTAATTGGGTAAAATTTGGATTTATGCTTAAAGCATTCATTGGAAGTATGCCCTTGCCTTTCGCAACGGTTGCATACCTTCGAAGGCCTTGATACCTTCGTGAGGTTGAAGAGCTTTTCCTCTTCAATAGCGTGAGTGATAGCCTCACTCAACGTATTGGGGTTTCTACATCGGACTATATGAGAAAAACTAGGGTTTAACCCTAGGAGGAAGGTGTTGAGTGCCAGATCCTCCATGGCAGCTATTCTGCCAGGCTTCTCGGCCTCCGAACATCCCGAAAATTGAATGTCAGATAGGAGTCTTGTTAGGCAAGCCTCTATCCGCAACGAGAATTGAATGACCTCTTCGGTCGAGAACTGTTTACAGTTCTGAAGTTCTAGAAGTAAGTGGGTGGAGTGCTTTTTCTCCCCGAAATTAGTTTTAAGGAAATTCTTTAGATCCGACCATTTGTCGAATCTCCGTAGGGAGCAAGCTAACTGAGCTTTTCCCTCTAATTGTGAAATTATGTATTTGCATAAGAAGCTCAACTGGCTATCCTCTGCCAGTTCAATGGCGTTCTCACAATTTGTGAGAAACGCGGGAAGAGACGCCCTATCCCCATTATAGGGTTTTATAAATTTAGTAAGGAGGTTGAGAGACAACTTTTTTGTCTCGACTTCCTCTGCGTCTGTGAATTCATCATTCTTTATGTCCTTTTTAGGAGCCATTTTTAAAAAAGGGTAAAATCAAAGCTAGTCACAAAAACTAAAAAAAAAACTAAAAAAGTAACGATAAAATATAAAATCTCAGTAGAAAATCCTCTTTAAAGATGTTTAGGTGTTCTTCGCTCTCCCACAAAATAAGAAAAAATTCACTTACAGTAGAAACTGCATCACTTTAGTCCTGATGTTGTTACCGGGTTTCTGCTGGACAGCAGAGGACGACGTCGGTTCTCGGGGTTGCAGGGCTCTCTCTGCAACGACGTCTGCGACGGCTGCTACGCTCGGCTGGTCGAGGGCTGGCGTGACACGGCCTGTGTCACGACTGACGAGCTTCCTCGGGAAGTACTCGGTACTGGCGTGAGGTACGGCTCCTCACGGCTTACAAGCACACCGAATTTCGTTCGCGCTTTGTTCGGAATACCGGTGGGCATATATACGATATGCCTCAAGAACGGTATCCCACCGCTGCCACCAATGTTGTGCGGACGAAAAGAAATGCCTTTTTAAAAAAGAACACTTTATTTTCCCTAAGCCGAATACAAGGTATTGTTAGCGAACCGTCTTAACCATTTGATGGTTGGAAGAGAACTCCGATATGAACGCACGATAGTAATAAAGAAATGTTGGCTGCAAAGTCAGCACTTAAAACGACGCGGTATGAGGAGGCTTACGCGAGCAAAACTTATATATTATTTTAATCTATAACAGCGCGATGGTTCGTGAAAGAGATATCATATCTAATGAGGAATTTTGTTTGGCGGATTGTGCTATGAGGTGTGGAATTAAGTTGTTTAGGATTAGGGGTTAGGGGAAATGGGCTGGCAAACTTTAGCTGTATTCTAAAAATTTAAGCATTTAATGCCTTGTGAAAAGTTAAGTGAAATTCTTTATTAATTTGTATTACATTTTTTAGGAACTTAAATATTAACTTAAAACTTCCTACAACATAGTTTATTTTTCTCAACTCATGAAAACTGCTCGTATCATATGAATACTGCAAATAAAATCCTTGCCAATATGTTACGAGTATCTCCTACCTTTATTTGCATACATACATAAACATTTACGTCCTTTAATCCCTTTCGGGGTGGACAGAACCTCAGAGATATTATATCTACATGACCCAGGCTCACTTTTTAGCACTATTAATGGGGTTTCGATGTCATGATGGAACATCGGTGACAGGTTACTAGTTCATGGCCTAATAGATTCTATTAACCCCCGGTCCCTTAATCGCCTCCTACGACATACCGGGAAGAACGGCAACTAGTTATCATTATTTTTACGTCTCAGAGTAGCACAGGACTATTTTTATACTACTGGAATAGAAAACAGGTGTTGTTTTATTTAATTATAAAGTACCCAATAATATTTGGTCAAAGCACTAAGCTCTACGATATACTACTAGTAGAATCAGCCCATTGCTTCCGTATATACTTTTGTTGTTCTGTTTGCCCTCTTGTTGTGGTTCGTGGTGACCTGCGGAGGCTCGAACGCGCTACCTCCGAGGTCAGCGTTGCAATGAACCACCGCTCACTTCGAGTGGGGTTGCTATAGATTTGGAAAAAGATGGGATAGTTAGTCTAGGGAAACAATATTATATATTGTAAACAAAATTAAATGAAATTGTGATTTTATTACTATTGCTTTAAAATTTTATATCTGAATTTTAGTTACAAAATAAACATTCCATTAAAAACATAGTGAAATACATTTGAATGTATTATATAAGTATTATTATAGAACCACAGTAGTATTAGATATGCCTGCAATCTTTCAGCCACATCTTAATTATAACTGAAAAGTATTAAATATACATATTTTCACCAAAAAACATAGAACATCAGTTCATTAAACAACTTAAAAACAAAATTATAATATTCAACTAAAACCAACAACCATAGTCACCCCATTCAAGGTGTCATAATTTTGACAATCCTATGTACACCGAATCAGATAAGCGGACGCATTACTCCACGGGGCAGACACAAACGCACCGCCACACGTTGTTTGGTAAGAACATTTATGGTTGGATGGTCTAATATTAATGTGTAAGTTGAGCTAGAGAAATTTGTCTAGATCGTTCCAGGTGGCGGATTAAAGCACGTAAATGTATATCTATGGCCATATTTCTAACAAAACTAGACGAACGGGCTTTTCATCTACTCATACATACATACACATCACGCCTGATTCCCTGTAGACAGGTAGGCAGAGATCACGGATCTCCATCTGTCCCAATCCTGACAAAACACATTCTCTTCGGCTTCATTGACTAGAACGCTAATCGTGTGTTTCCGGGTTCGATTCCTGGTTGAGGCAGAGTTAAGAACTACGCTTTTCTTCTGCTTTCCAATCTGAGTGTTGATTATGTATGATATAAATGTATTTATCTATACATAATATGTATCTATTTCTTACATTTATACATTGACTATGTGGTCAACACGTCAGTTCGAGGAGGCCATAGAATTACTACCTTCGCAATTGCAGAGATCAAAACTTGAACTTCCGACTACCCAGCAAGGATTCGTTCGTGAACGCGTTTGTCTTTAGACTTCATATTTCTTAAATATACGTAGACTAGTACCCTTAACACAAGTCTTAAATTTCCTTACCAAGGGGCTAGTTCAATTGGTGTAATAGTGTCCCAAATATTATTATTCTTACTTCCAAGACTAGCACAGCACGTCTATCGTACTAGTATAAGCCAGCACGTGTTCTTCACGTTGCCAACATTGTTTGCCCTTGTTTACCATGCAAACAGCGCTGTAAACAGACTTAGGTGTGGCATAAAACAAGGCAAACACCTTAGTCGACTCTTACTGTGACGTAATGGGGTATAGGTGACTACGGAAATCACTACATAGTATAAAACAAAGTTTATCTGTCCCTATGTCCCTTTGTATGCTTAAATCTTTGAAACTACGCAACGGATTTTGATGTGGTTTTTTTTTAATAGATAGAGTGATTCAAGAGGAAGGTTTATATGTATAATAACATCCATTTAATAGTAGAGTAGGCTATAAATTTTATACCCGTGCGAAGCCGGAGCGGGTCGCTAGTAATTAATATAATTGATAAGTCCCGTTAGTCATTAATCATGAGTATAAATCGCGAATCTCTTAAAACTACGTCTACGGAAATGTATATATAATAATTACACATGGGTAGGGAGAAATCACGGATCTTTTTAGTCTCGATCCTTATTTATTGAAATTCAAACACATTGACATCAATACATCTCTGCATACACTCTTGGCAGTTATAGGTACTTCTAACATATTTTTTTAATATGTCGTCCATCTGACTGTAACTGAAATTATTGTGAAAGTTAAAAAAACAAATTAAGGGAGTTGCTTTTTAATATTTCATTAAAATATTGTACATAAATATGTATATCCACAATTTTAATTCGAGGTAGGCGGAATTTCAATGACCATATGAAAACCCTTTTTGTCATGTCGTAAGAGATACCTAAAATTATTTTTGGGCCTAAATTCTACTATCACTCGATTTCTTATTGTTTGCCTCCAACCAAACTAATTAAAAAACTTCTAAAAAAACAAATACTTATTTATAGTAAAAGTGACCTAGGAGAATATCTCCAAGGTTCTGTCCACCCCGAAAGGGATTAAAGGACGGTAACGTATGTGTATTCTTCTAAACTTTTTCCTTTGCCTCACCATATACATTCTACACAACAACTATTATGTCAACTGTACATCGAAATACAATAGATTTCACACGTCACTACCATTTCATATAATTACACGAAAGCGATAGAAACTGCTTACTAGAAAGACATACAAAGAACACCAATATAACATGATCTACTTTCACCAGTTATCTAAACCAAAAGACAGGTCTTACTAAACTGGCCAGCACTGTTTATTTAATAACATTAAATGACTATGTGATCTTGGTTTCATATAAAGGGAAACGACAAATATAAATTGACCTCCTCTCTATTCAAAAAGGTAAGAAATGAGAGTTCGTATTATACTGGTCTGGTAAGGTTGATGTGAGATGTTTTGTGTAAACGTATACTGTTGGATTAATGTAGCATTAATATGGAAAATATGGCTTTTAAAGAAATTGCCAGGACACGCCCCCTGGCGTAATATCGATTTGTGTTAAACTGGGATTTGAACTTTATGTAACCAGCTGCTTTTTACACTGCATGAGATTAAAAGAGTATATGTTTTCTTATATACTACAAATTTATCGGGTGATAGGCTAGCAACCTGTCACCAGTGGAATATGACCCACCTCGATAATATTCATGCTAAAAATAAACCTAAAGTAGGAGTTATTATAATGTCTTCGAGTTCCAGTCCATCCTGATAGGGATTGAAGGACGTGAATGTATGTAAGTATTAGGGTGATAGCCTAATCACCATTATTCATTAAATAAAGAGATAATGAAAGGATATGTTTTTCGGTACATCTTATTCTGTTCACGCTTTTCGGGATTATAGTCGTGAGTGTGTATCTATCTATTTATATATCGTTTGTATGTATATATAGCAAACATTTAAATGGCTCAGGCTTTGTAGAAATTAAACAAAGAAACTAACCTATTCCTAATAGTCAGTATCTATGGACGACCATAGACTATTCTATCAACAATGGATATTTACTATCAGATGAAGAGTAGACTTTGAGTAATCACCAAACCTCAGACTACCCCGAAAAGGGTTAACGGTCGTTATTTATTCTTCTCAAGGCGGATATACGTAGCGTGAAGAACAGAAGAGCATGTATGAGAAGGTTAATGGGTGTGAATGAAGCAAGAGAGATTTGTCAGGATCGTTCCAGGTGGTTATCTATAGTCTCTGCCTATGCCGTTGAGGACGTAGAGGCGTGAATATGTATGTACTAAACCTCAGGCAGATTATCAGGTAAATTATATAGTGAGGAAACCTACCTGTTTTTCGAACAGGTAATAGTGCTTGTAAATGGCGACATGGCTGACCACCTGTCACATTGAGTACTGAGTATCTGGTTAACACGTGGGTTCGAGGTGTCCATAGAATTACTACCTTCGCAATTGCGGAGATGGAAACCTGAACCTCTGACTACCCCGCAAGGGTTAATGGTCGTGAATGCGTTCGTTTTTAAACCTCAGACTACCCCAAAAGGTTAACGGTCGTTATTGACGTATTATGCTATCTAAAGATTATGTTATCAAAAGATATGTATCTGAGTTATTATTAGAATTCATATGCAATAAAACCAAAATATTGTGTTCAATATACAAACATAGATAGTCAGACACTTCACGACCTTTGATCTAAACGGGGTAGTCAGGAATGTTTGATTCTATGTTTGCTATTGTAAGTAGCTTCTTCAACATTATTTTTTAGCAGATAGTTTCACTGAAAGTGATTAGTATGTAGTTTGTATGGTCTGAAACAGGCGCTAACTATTGGATATTCAATACCTGGATAATTCACTAGAATACCTTTCTTCCCGGCATGTAGTAAAAGTAGATGGAACTCAAGAAGAAGGTTCAGGCCATCCCCTATACGAACTTCTCCTCAAATACATTAATGAGAGTGGAGATATTGTGTCCCCAATGTCTGTATGTATGTAAATAAACCCGGTATCTAATATTTATGTTACCAACATTTGATTAACTATTTAAATCGATGTTTTATAAACACAAGTTCCCTTATTATATACATCCATGTTCATATATGTACATTACGTCCTTTAATCCGTTTCGGGGTGGACAGATACTCAGAGATATAACATATCCTAGGTCTTAGGTCACTATTTAAATAACATTAGGTTGAGATGTTATAATGGAACATTGGTGACTGATTTCTAACCCATCACCCAATATATGCCATTAACCCCTAGTCCCTTAATCGCCTCCAACGACACTCCGGTAAGAACGGCAGCTAGTTAGCATTCTTTTTACGTCCGCCAAGGGTAAAATTGTCCCACATTTATTGTAACTATTAATAACGATGTTTTATAAGCACAAAGTTCCCATATGTAGTTCGTTACAATAAGTTGTATGAAACTCAATATTTATTTTATTAGGCCATTGTCAGGAGCCGGGGGTTGCTATCTCTTCATCTCTGTTTCGTCAACAAAAGGCGAAAACTAGCAAATATCGTTATAACAAAACTATCGAGTTACCCATTCTTCTGGCGACCATTTTGATTTTATCTACACTAGGACTTTGGTGGGAGTTTGCTTGCGTTGACGATGATTTTTTTACTGTTATTATTTATTTATTTAATTTTATTTTTTACTATTATATATTTAGTTAGTTTTAGAAATACCTATTAAACCAATACCAACCTGTAAATACCCATTAAATAAATTACATTTATTTTCTTTTATATATGAAATTTACAATAATACCTATTAAATAAATAATATTACATAACATAAACATAGTATAGTAGTTTCAGGTTTAGTTAGTTAGGAAATAGATAAGAAATACATTTAATTAAGACTTACAATACAACAATGCTAAAACGCTAAAAGACTTGTATGTTTTACCAGTCACATTGAGATTAATTAGAACCAAAAAGTAGGTATATATACCTAATTATGTCCTGTGCTAGTCTGGAACCTAAATAGAATGACTATAGCTGCCTCCGAGAAGTATATATACCAACCTAATTATATCCTGTGCTAGTCTGGAACAAACATCGATAGAATGAATAAATAAGGCTTTCTAAGTGTGTCGTTAGATAAAGTCGTTTCAGTGATGGACTAGCAACCTGTTACCAATATACAATAATACTTGTATCAACTCTGATAAAAATGACCAAGAAATTACATATTATTCTCTTCAAGGAGTATGTGTGTCTAAAAGTAAACTATTCTCTACATCAAATAAACTGACTATATGTTTGTAGCCTATTGTTATAAGCCACAAATGCTATTCCCATAAATACTATAATAACAACCGAAATTTATAATAAAACCTCAAAATATCTCAAATGACAATACTCTCTGTGGCTAATCTATGGTTTTTGTGCAAGTGTCAAATTCAATTTTCGAATGACAAAAGAACGTATTTGTTGTATACATGTTATTGGAGAATTATAAATAAATATTAGGTGGATTAAAGTATTTTTTTTCTCTTTTGGAACAGAATTTTAGCTAACTAGCTGCCATTCTTTCCTTAACAGGCGATATTTTGTAAGACAGTACGATAAATGACATATTGAAAAAGGGTGACTTTAGAATTACCTATAACTGTTTTTTTTTATTATTTATTAAGCCATTCACCACTAAGGTCATGTCGGCTGAAGTACAAACACAGATGCCGCGGCGTTTGAACTTCTTGTTATTCCATCGCCATGGTTACACCAAAGCCGCCAGCCGCTACAACCGAAGAAAAACTAAATCGAAGCTCCAATTCTTCTCTTCCTTGTTCTTCGGTTCGTTCCAGTTGAGGATCCAAATATAATCCCAAAGCGAAAATATTTAGCCAATTTGGCATCACAACTGACTAAATATTCAGCCGAAAATAATTATTTGTATTTTCAACTTTCACTGAGCTGCTGACTTTGTTAACGGACCATAGACGACTGTTATTAGGTAACCTTATTGATACAAAATTACATTAAACACTTGACTACTTGACAAATTAAGTAAATTCAATTTCTTTCTAAATTGGTGCTACTCTCAACATATACATATATAAATATACCTACCTCAACAACAAACTAAACATGCCAAAAATCCTCGAAACCTTTAACTCTATCCACCTCCTACAAATTGTGTACCCAATCTCACGGGTGAACAGATAAAGATCACAGTAACGAAACTCCCCGTGTAAACCAATATGTTTCGATGCATATCTTCGCTTTTGTGTCTCTGCTTACCCCTGATTAGCTGTTTAAGGTGTCCGGTTACAATTTGGCTGTATACTCAATTGCTGTTGTCACTGTGTATTTGTGTTGCTCTGTGTTAGTTTGGGACGTAAAAAGAATGCTAACTAGCTGCCTTAGCCGGGAAGAAAGGCAGCTAATCACACTAGGGGTAAATAAGGTATTTTAGGCGATGGACTATCTACCTTTTAACAATATGCTATGTTAACTAAGTAGTTGCAGTATGGGCTAGCAATCAGGCACTATTTTAATAATAATACCAAATAGAAATACTAAACGAGAGAAATAAGATATCATATCTGAAAGGTTCTGTCCACCCCAATAGGATATACATTCTATTGCAGTAGTATATGTATATACAATACGTAAAGTATATGTACTTAAACATATCTATGTATATTTATATATGTATGTCATCTTATCAAACACAAATCTAAATCTCTAACACACGCTCAAGCCTGGTGAAAAACCTAAATTTACATACACATACAAACAGATACACATATAAAAACACACACACATATATATATAACTTTAGTATATCTCGTGAGAATCCCGCCTGATCATGTACCAATGGAAATGAAGTTACAAGTTAGTTAGTTGAATGTACATTTTCATGATTAAAATACATTTGCGAAATACACCGAATACTACGGTGAGGGAAAACATCGTGAGGCAACATACCTGTTCCACGAATAGGTGATAGTTAGTGCTTATAAATGGCGACTTGACTTACCTTTCACATTGAATACTGACTATCTGGTCAACACGTGGGTTCGAGTTGGAAAGAATTACTACCTTCGCGATTGCGGAGATGGAAACCTGAATCTCTAACTACCCCGCAATGGTTAATGGTCGTGAACGCGTGTCTTTTGCCTTTATCTCGTTTCCATGGGCTATCGAAACACACAGATAATTGTTCCTACGTGACAGTATACATATATATGTATGTATTTTAGTGTCTCGATACATGTCTGCTAAAGATAAGGTGATAAAAGTATTGAAAAGGTATATTTATGATTATTTTTATTACCTGATAGTCTAATACGTAAATAGAATCAGCTGACTTAGTTCTCGGTGTATTATATGATAATAATATATAATAATAATTATTAGGACACTATTACACCAATCGAACTAGCCCCTTGGTAAGTTTATTTAACTTGTGTTAAGGTTACTAGTCAACGTATATTTAAGAAATGTATACATAGTACATATAGATAAAAACATGAAAAGAATACCCCTAGTCCCCAATATGCCGTGCAGAATGGCAGCTAGTTACAGTTCAAAGTCCTAGCTAGCACGGGACAATTTAATCTGACATAACGTATATATCGCCTCATACGTATATATGTGATTAAATCATATTTTAAGTTTAGATAAACAAAAATGATTAGAATAATCTATACCGTTTCTAATCGTATAAACTGATGTAAGAATCAAACGATTTTCACTCAATGACGTAGTGTAGGAGATGACTAAGGGATTTAAGCATTCATATTATATTGGAAGATACTTGGAAGCATTTAATCAATGTTATGTTGGATATTGGTATATGTACATACATATACATTCGCGTCCTTTTATGCCTTTTAGGTTGTACAACCTTGGTGATATAATATCTCCTAGGTTTTATTCATCTTTTTAGCATGAATATTGGGGTTATGATTTGTCATAACATGGTGAAAGGTTGCTAGCCCATTGCTAAATAATTTCCATTTACCCCTAGTTGTAGTCATCTTCTACGATTTTCTGGGAAGAACGGCTGCTAGTTAGCGTTCTTTTTACGCCCTTGCTATATATTTTAATCTATAACAAAAATAAAATGGTGCGTTAACAAAGTCAGCAGCTCAGTGAAAGTTGAAATACAAATAATTATTTTCGGCTGCATATTTAGTCAATTGTGATGCCGAACTGGCTAAATATGTTCGCTTTGGGATAACATTTGGATCCTCAACTGGAACGAACCGAAGAACAAGGAAGAGAAGAATTGGAACTTCGATTTCGTTTTTCTTCGGTTGTAGCGGCTGGCAGTGTTGTTGTAACCATGGCGATGGAATAACAAGAAGTTCAAACGCCGTGGCATCAGTGTTTGTACTTCAGCCGACATAACCTGTGGTGAATGGCTTAATAAAGAATAAAAAAAATATTATTATTGCTAATTTAAACTTTGTTTTTAGATCCCAACTAGCGCGGTAGCACGTAGGTACTTAAAACATTTAGTAGGTACCGTATCTATCAATAAAAATTCATATTCATTACGTATTTTAAATTTCTTTTCCAAAACAACATTATGATAAGAGTCACCTATATATTTTTATTACTTAAAATTTTATTGGGAAAAGAATTGTGTCCACTGTCGATATAGTAGCAAGAAAGAAGTATTTTAAATACACATGGATACAGATATAAAAATATGAATCCACTCCAATCCATATTTATATCCATAAAAGTTATAAAGACATCTTTTCGTACATAATGAACATGTACATGAGTACACTTATATTTTACTTGTATTGACTTTAACGTAATATTATTAAAAATATTCATCTCATATTCATTCATCTTATTAGATTTACCTGAATCATCATAAGTCTTAATATTGGAGTTATGGTCACATATGGAACATTGGTAATAGATTGCTATCCCATCGCCCAATGGATTCCATTGACCTCTAGTCCCTTAGTCACCTATTAAGACATGCCGGGAAGAACGGCAGCTAGTTAGCATTCTTTTTACATCCCACACTCTCACGGGACCAAATAACATACTGAATGATTAGTAATTAAGTATATATAATATCGAAAATCGCCTCAGCTGGGCTAGTGTTGACTTTTAATATATCGACTAATATCCGTGGAGAATTGGTAGCTAATGTGTTGGAGCCATAACGCCCTCAATGTTGTTCTCTTAATAATTTGATTCCGACACTAAAACTGTTAAGGCTACGATCTTAATTAAAAAGTCATGAATGAAAGGTAAGATACATTTTTTAAATTTTAACTGTAAAAGTTCCTTAAAATCCCTTAAGAGTTGGACAGTACGTTGGATATCGGTTTGAAAGTTGCTCATAAATTACAAACCATGGTTTTTTAGTATGCTTTAGCTTTTTGAATAAAAGAAAAAAAATCGAAAACAAAAGTATTGACAATTAAGCTCTAATTAATTTAAAAATCGTTAAGAATTACTAAAAAATCTAAAGAGATTATTTTCATTTTTTAGCTTCTACCCTAGCTCTTAAGTCAATAGCCCATTTTCTACATAGTATGTATATTTCACACAGTGACAAATTCCTCATACATTTTTAGATCCACCTCTTAACATCGGTGGCTGCGTCGGCGTTTCTTAAGAAGCACTTCATTACGCATATCTCTTAATATGGGCACAGTATGCTAATACGAGCACCGATTTAAGTGTAACAATATTGTACCAACAGAATATTTCTATCCGGAGGAATGTAGCTGCCTTTATGCCCTAATGTCGTAGGAGACTAGAGGTAGATTGAAAGGGTCACCAACATTCTGTTTATGTACATACATATATATTCTCTAATTCTTTTCAGGATTGACAGAACCTTGGTGACGATAATATCTCCAATGTTACATATTTAATGACAATTCAATTTTGGCGTTGTGATGTTATATGGAACATCGGTGACGGGTTGCTAGCCCATCATTCAATAGATTCCATTAAACCCAGTCCCTTAATCACCTCCTACGACATGCAGGGAAGAAAGGCAGCTAGTTTGCGTTCTTTTACATACTAGACTAGCACGGGACTGTTGGTTATGTTAATATAATACCATTAGTTATGCAAAAGACGTACATGAATGATATATTTTCGAAGCCCAACGCAAAATATGTGAATTTATGTATTGCACAGAGATATTTATTTTTCATATTCAAAGTTATTTTTCATACACCCATACTAATAGTCATATTTATCACGACTGCTAACCATTCCGGGGTTCTCATTCTGATTGAGTGACAATTTTTGACACTATAGGTTTTACTCATTCAATTTTTAACTACCTGGGTAACGTGCTATTTGGTTTCGATATGAGAAAATCTAGGTAGGTTTTTCTCATATCTAATAGGTATTCTAAAGTGGCAAAAGTCATTATCTCTGGACGGCAACAAAACCACCTATTTACATTAAGTAGGTATTGACTTGAAGTTACCGTGGCAAACAGTACCCAAAAATGTTAACAGAGAGTAATAAAACTGTGCTAGTCCCCACGCTTATGCAAAGTAGTGAGTGCTGGGTTTGGCAGAAGAATCATGAATGCAGAGTTAATGGTGTGAGTAAAGCAAGAGATATTTTCAGGATCGACCAGATGGCGATTGATAATCTCTGCCTATCCCGTCGGAGACGTAGAGGCGTGAATATATGTATGTAGTTGTAGCGTATCATTGTATGTTTAATCCATGTATCTCAACATTATCACTCGCCGGTTATAGCTACTTTGGTGTAGTGACATAAATGAGCTGTTCTCGATGCAAATTAATTCTAGTTTGTTTTCATACACGCCGTGTGGACGCTATTAGCCGGATATCGAATCAAGTACCTTTGGACGAAAGCGGATTTGATTAGCCTTATGGCATTCGGAGATTAGTGGTGTGGGACTGAGCGGGGTGTGGGATTTTGTACCACTTTTAAGTGGTGTAACGGTACTCTGTGCTGGGTATATAATTGTAGAATTAAGGATATAGGTAGATATAAGGTATTTGGTCGCCATATTAAAGGAAGATAATAAGCAAGTTTAAGATAAAGGGTATTTAATCCGATTATGGTTTGCATCCTAAAAATTCATTGGGAAAAAGCAAAAACCTCTTATTTATATTTCTATTGCCGTATTAGTCGCGATAGATTTTTCATCCAGAATAGTTATTTTTTCCATTCTATTCACCGTGATTGGCATCAAGTGACCTTAGCATGAAAATGATAATCTTTTTTCAATTTATAGACAAAAATCCCATTTTTTTTCTACAAGCAATGATTTCTACGTAACCGGTCCTAAAACCACAGTCCCATTTCGTCTCAAACCTCCGCTACCGACTGAACCAATTAACTTATCGTGTTGACGTGTGTTTTCCAATTCTAACCTTTTAGACTTTTATTTATAGTAATTTAATTCCAAAATCACTTTGCGGTAGCTTTGAGTTGCCCATTACGACTACTTAGGATTCGCTGCCGTGTGATACCCCGATAGGTTAGGCGACGTGTAGATTGGACCATAGATACACAGTCGTGAAAGTTTATCCTTATATACATACATATATTCATGCCTTTACGTCCCTAACGGGATAAGCAGAGACTACCGAACGCCACCTGAAACGATCCTACTAAATCTCTCTTGCTTCACTCACACCCATTAACCTTATCATACATGCTCTTCTGTTCTTCACACTACGTACACCCGCCTTGCGAAATATAAATACGTTAATAACGACCGTTAACCTTTTCGGGGTAGTCTGAGGTCTGGTAATTACTCAAAGTTCACTCACTGCTTCACTCATTCATCTTCTCACATATGCTCTTTTGATTTTCACACTACGTACACCCGCATTTAAACCTTTATATACCCGAATAAAAGTATGTAATTTATATTATTTATACTTCAGTAGTTTCTGTTAGCAAAGGTTTATTATTAATTTTCCTATTCATTGGTAATAAGAAGTCCAAGTGGCTACTGTAATGGCGAATTAAGTAAATTATGAAACACTGCAACCATTTTTACTAGGTATTCATTTTTATAATATCTGCCTTTTAGACGTGTAATTGAATATTGCCTATTAAAGTACTTATTTAGATATTTATTATAACACACAAATCTATACACAGCCTAATATAAAACTTTCTCTATATTAACACATCAAAATTAGCAATTGTTTTAACATGGTAGCTCACATATTTCTATACCTCTACAAGTAGACAGAATGTCCGGAACATATTATAATATACATTCTCGTCCTAAATCCTTTTCTGTGTGGACAGAACATCGAAGACGCGATAATATCTTCTAGGTGACTATTTAACATTCATCTTGCGGTCGTGATAGCATTTACAGAGATCATCAGTTATTAGCCCATCGACCTATAGATTCCATTTACCCCTTATCCCGTAGTAGCCTAACATACAAACATGCCCAGTATATCTTTACCCGTGTCCTACTCGCTACGTCCCAGACTAACACTGTCACAGAATGATTGCCAGTCCTTTGAAATTGGCATTAAAAGCACCGCAAACTAAACGAGGGTGAAGCAAGAGTCGTGCCCACGGAAATGGCATGATTTATTTAATACAACACAAAAGCATAGTCACCCTACAAGTTACAATGCGGGATTGAAACATCACATTCGTTACAACGTAATTCAGAGGTCTATAAAAAGTGATAAATAAGGAATTGTGGTTTTCGTGGTTGGTGTGATTGAGTATGTGTCTTATTTATATGGTTTAATGGGTAGAGTTTTACTTTGTTTCTAAATTCATACATGCATATATTTACGCCTAAACGTCCGTAAGGATAGGTAGAGACTATGGATCGCCAGCTGGAACGATTCCGACAAATCTCTTGTGCTTCACTCACACCCATTAACCTTCTCACACGCGATCTTCCTTGAGAAGATTTTTTTCGTAAATGAATATTTTCTAAGTTCATATGAGTAGAATCCAACATTGGCTTCTTAAATTCTATCACTTTTCTATATTTGAATCTATATGTTTATTAGCAATACCAATATTATTATATTTCTTACACCATTGTCCAAAGATCGGACTAAATGAGAAAACCTATTCGGAAAGTCTCAATCTATCTATCCTTTTGGAAATTATTTACGTTAGTTTTTTTCTAATCTTTATATACCCATTTTAGGTTATCAGTTTGCTAAACTTACATATTACACCTAAAATATAAGTCAACGTAAATTATCGTTTATCCCGCTATAAAAAAATAACCTTACTATAGCTACCTAAACTTAACTTAAATTAACTTGTATCTTTACCCATAAACTATATGTGTGTTTGTATTTAAAAAAGGCATATGGCAACATTAAAACTGGTAGGGTTGCGAGACTAAACGTCTACCTGACATTTCGATACGCCAGTCAGATTTTGTAACCGAAGAGAATGTGTAAATATAATGAATCATACAAAAAGTGACATTTTAATTTCACATCTTATAAAGGGCTGTTTTTTAAGCGTTATTGATCTGTTGAAGTAGTATAACGAAATTTACGTTATTGAACTTAAAAAACATACATCGGTAATTATATTTAGATTTATATATATGTATATATTAAACGATATGTAGAAGACATTATGTATATTCAGTTACCTTAGCATTATTAGAGTAACGGTTGCGGAGGTATTAAAGTGAAATATTGGTGAGATTTTCCTTGCTTATTTTCTACATATACATGCACGTCCTCAACCCCATTTCGAGGTGGACAGAACTTCGGAGATATAATATTTCCTAGGTCACTTTGAAGCTTGAATATGGGATTGCAATGACATAATGTAACATTGATAACAGGTTGCTATCCTATCGCCCAATAGATTCTATTTTACGCTAGTCTCTTGGTCGCCATCTACGACAAGTCGGGAAGAACGGCAGCTAGTTAGCTTTCTTTTTACGTCCCAGAACAGGACATTTTCCCATTTCCTAATATATCCAATTTAGCCTTAATCCCTTAGTCCGACTATACGACAGGACGAAAGGCAGATAGTTAGCTATTTACGTCCTTTATAACTCGACATTATCGTAGAATAAAGTGTTAATTACCAAATCCATGTATGTTTATTCGTCTCTAAATAAGGAAACCGACAGAACCACATTTAATCCTCTGACTTCAAAATATAATCAATTTCAGAAGCTTAACCCCAGCCGGCGGTTTTAAATTTGGAAAAGAAATGCCCTTTAATCTTGTGACAACAAACGGTATCAATAAACTAGCATAAACTCTGCATTTTTGGAATTTCGTGAAAGGGTTTCCTATTTTAGAATGGTTCTTATGATCGTAGCATATGTAAATGAAGCAAGTTATTTATATAATATATTATAATCGATCCAATATATTTAGCGAGATATCTTGAGGTTAGTCATCTTCGAAATTGTAGAAAAGGAGCATTAAAACATATGTAAAGTGCTCAATATGGTCTAGGATATTTACTAAAATTGCATTTACAGAGAGACAGGATATTTATTTATTTACCGACTAAAATTGCATTTACGGTGACGCTGTATTACGATAATAATTGTAAAAGTATATTATACTTTTAGTAGCATACAAAATTATTAACACAAATTCATACATACACATTACGCCTGATTCCCTGTAGAGGGGAGGCAAAGATTACGGATCCCCATTGGTCCCGATCCTGACAGACTACTGTCGCTTCAATGACACTCATACAACTCCTCTTACACACTCGGCGGTTATAGGTACTTTTAATGTCACCTTTTTTCAATATGGCGCCTATCTGACTGTCGTATGAATTATATATTCATGTTTCTAGTAATTGATCATCATACTAGCAAAGTCACGTCCTAACATCCGAAATCATGTAAGATAACAATTCGCTCTTATCATCGATTATGGAGCAGATTGGCAGATGTACGGATTACGGTAAATCTTGGACTTTGAATCACTCTGTTTACTAGAAACAAATTGTGAATACACTTGATTGAGGGATTATGGGATTAAAAGCGGATGATTTGCCTTGAAAGGTAAACGTGATAGTATTTCTATTCATGATTAATAACTAACGGGACTTATCGCGTATGTTTTTATATAATAAAGTTACCTTTATTAACCCCACGTTTCGACGTTTCCCGACCGTTTTAGCGATAAGTCCCGTTAGTTATTAATGATGAGTATAAATCGCGAATCTCTTAAAACTATAGTATTTCTATTGTTACTAGTGGTGTGGTCAGAAGTTTGTGAGCTCGAGAAATCATCATACAAGTTTTCCTAATACAAGTTATTTAACTTAAAAGGAGGGAATCAAAAAATCAGTAATTGTATAGATATAAATAAAGAGAGTTTGAATTGTAAGTAATAAGAAATTTGAACTATATAATCTTTCTTGATAGGTTTTTTTAATTTGCCTCATCGTATTGGTTAAATATCAATTGCTTGGTATCTCATAATCGGGAAAATATTATAATGTTGAGTCAGACACAATTGATATGTATTAAAATATTCACAATATATACAATCCAAAATAAACTTTATATACTTCAGTCGTCTCTTACAACTATTGTAAATTTTATTCGTTTAAAACTAGTGTCTTCAGTAACCAAATTTTTAAATAACCTCCTATCCTACTAGTTTAACAGGGTCAGTATTCCACCAAAGCAAAACAGCTTGTAGATTAAATTAAATCAAAACTAATGTTGGTGTGTCACAACAGCCATAATGTAGAGTGAGGCAGCCGCACCACATTCGACACGGCATACGAAAGCTCCAGCAAACAAATCAACAGACAAAATGGTTACCACCGCTACATGTTTTTACAAGTTTCGTTACGCCATTGTTACAATTCTTTTACACCCACACGTTGTTTGTAAAAAACGGAATGGGGACTCAAAATGGCTGCCACAAATCATATTTCAAAACGGGTGAAATCTTTTGTTATTAATGCATTATTATTCGAAAGTCGAGCGAAGGGGGTTGTTATCCCACCGGCCATGTTGCCTAACATTGCCAGCATGACTAACAAACCGGAGTCACAATCCTGGAGTTATAATCTTCCTAATTATTGGCTACGTGGGGTTGAATTTATGTATTCCCTGCAGGTTTGGAAAGCTGGCTTATTAAAATTCGGTTTGAAATTAACTTTGCGCGACCATACAATTTAAATTATGTATTTATATTTATGCAAAGGCGTCAAGTAAACTGATTAATATTTTTGGGTTACAGGTATGGTATATTTTAGGGTCTTTTTCTGGATTTTGGGCCGTAAGAATCAAAAGTAATGTTAATATGTTGCAAATTTGATAAAAACACGAAAGGAGTCGAAGGCATTATAAACCTATACTGATAATATATTTTGTTCATTCTTCCAAAACATAGTTTTAGATAATAAAATTTACGAATTTTGCAAACGAACAAAACCATAGCTTTAAAATAGTGCCTATCACGTAGTATTCTTCTATATACACTTCCGTTGACTTATGTACATACTGATTTGACTGGTAATTTAATCAGAGTATTGTAAGAATAACATGTATAAAACCTCATTCTATCGACTTTATACCTAACAACCTGCACCTGCTTTTCCATATATAGACTCTCATAAAGTTATATTTATGTTGAGCATACCAAATCATATCCATTTTTACCTAACATTTTTTAACAAGTTAATGGGTGTGAATGAAGGAAGGGAGATTTGTCACCCGTTCCAGGTGACTATCGACAGTCTCTGCCTATCCTCTTGAGGACATTGAGGCGTGAATACATGTATGTATGTTTGGATTTTGTAAATTGCTATTATTATTTTTCGCTAGAAAAACACAAAAAAAAATATTGAGTACAATTAAAACTTTTGGTACGAAATTAAGTTGTTTTCCCTAACCTTAACCCTCTACATACAACTCTCACCCATTTACCAAACCATACATAGCCCATCCCACTGAGGAGATAAATCTCTCGGGAACAATGGTCCTAGATGGTTTGGACTCTGTGTCACCCCTGCCCCGCTTTTGCGCCGGGTGCATACGCATAATGCCGCCAAATATTTATAAATGTTTTATTCCTCTCCGCAACTATTGGGTGTAAGGGCTGAGCTACACTAGGAAATGTGAAAGAAGGATATTTGTAGCTGATTTAAATGGTATGGTGATTATATACAAAATAATAGAAAGAAAAAAACTTTATTCACTACATTAACAAAACACAAATATAGAAAAAATATATGTAAAAAAACCATTGATGCAGTGAAAAGGTGCTGCCTCAGTATACGACGCAGCTAGGCTACTATTTTGAATAGCGATCAAAATAGCTATAATCGGCATATTATGAATTAAATTAGCTTTGATTATAAAGTTAGAATAATATTTTTTTTGTTGTGTTCGGATATTTTGGTGTTATATCATGAACGATGCAAACCTTTGTATCGTTCACGCTTAGTTTATATGAATGTAGACATTCATTACATAAAAGTATGAAGATAAGAATATCTTAATCGAAGAATAATTCCTTAAAACATAGATACAACACGCTCTTAAATTTATCAATCTAGTTTTTTATTTCCAATAATTTGTCGATATCATATAAGAACGTACGTAAGCCTTGAATGACATTGCATTAATATCTAACTTAAATAAGGTAAATTAGTCCGCCATATTTATATCTTCCCAGGTACAATTCCTCACGTGTAGCAAGCACCTAACAACCATTATTCGCACCCCACACCCGGCGTGGCCTGCATTCATTGTGATTGAAATTAGCCAAAATGTTTATTACGTTTCAATTGAAAGGAGGGAGTCATTTTGGTAACGTTTTTATTAAGAACACTCTTTATGTAGCTATGGTCGTAAATTTAAAATAAACAGACGTATGTATATTGAAAGGAATGTGATTTTGTGACTTGGGGCACTCATTTTATATTAGACGGGATACGATACGTAGAACTTATACAGATCAAATTGGAGACATTCTTCTCAAGAGTGTACGAAGTGTCAAGAACAGAAGAGCATGTATGAGAAGGTAAATAGGTGTGAGTGAAGCTAGAGAGATTTATCAGAATTTTTGTAGTACAATATCCCGTAGCTAATGCAAAATTTAACAAAGGAAAAACAAAGATTTGGCCAATCTAAAAGAAATAAAGTACATATGTCAATTACTATACGTATTATATCGACATTAAGAGTCATTTTTATAATTCTTTGTTGATGAAAACACTTGTATATTTATCTGTTTTCGTTCTAAAATCCCTGCCGACATGATAAGCCGATGTTTAGTGATAAGCGACGAAGAGTACTGCCTCGGCAAATATTTATGAAACAACACTATTCACTTGTTATTTGGATAAGATCTACCATACACGGCCTTGTCTGTAATAGGGGGTGTACACACTTCAGTTATTAAATATGTAGGTACATACGGAAGTAGGTACATTGATCACGTTTATCCATTTGATTTCATGATTAAATGTGGGATAGAATTTATTATAAGTCTTATTTTATACAAGAAATGAATTCACTTGAAGTTATTGTTATTCCTAAACAAAAGAAGGTAGAGATAACAGATCTTTACGTTTCCAATCTTAAGAAAAGGTTTCGATTATGAGTTTGCTTAATTAGAAAACAGTAGGGTGATGTGTGTCCGGAACTAAAGATTGTAATTAGCTGTTAAGATTTCTACTAACTGTAACATGTAATAATTAGAATAATCCATAGGATATTTTTGCCAGAAAATCATGATAATAACGACTAACAGTTAACATGCCCACTAGTTCTATTGATGACTATGTATATGTATGTAGGACAATTAAATATATACTTTATTTCCGTGATTGACAGTGTACAGTGCCCTTAGGAGAGGCTGTGTGATTCTCACGCGCGGCCGTGTGAGGGAATCTTTCGGAAGCCTTATCACTAATGCTGTAGTCCAATCGCGAAAGCGGGTAAAAATAAAAAGAATATTTATTTATTTTATATATTATAGAATATGGAATATAACCTTAAAGTTACACGTGAGTCTTACATACATATATTCACGCCTCTGCTATTCTATCGGGATAGGCAGAGACAGATTGCCACTTAGAAGGTTCCTGACAAATTTTTTGTAACCCAGTTACAAACAATTAATTATATGCTTTTCTGTTCACGCTGCACACATCCGCTTTAAGAATAATAGACTAGGAAAAATATACATTTCATATTGTGTTAAAATATAATGTACGAACATATAACTTTCTACTTTAGTATACTCGGCGAAATGTAAGAGATGTAAAGTAATAATTAAAGTAGATAAATTAAATGGAATGTTAGCTGACAGACTATAACCAATAAACTATATTAATGTCATAACACCTTTAATTATTTTAACGGTAGGTACCCTATGTGAAAAACTTTCTTTTCAAAAACCTTATTTAACCACATGAAAACAATAATGAATTGAATAAAGGACTATGAGTTCAATGTTCTGTCGATAGCTTCAAAAATAAATATGTATGAATGATTTTTACAATTAAAAGCCACCCTTTATTATATTTGTTATTTCTATATCACTTACGACACATTATTTAATAAATAAATGTATCCCATGTCAGTCAAGCTTTTTTACCACTTGGCTGCCTCAATTATGACGGCACATTGTGTTTGTCTATGCTCCGACTGACGTGTCACCCAAATGTCACTGTCAGACATGCAAATGTCACAAAAGGACCCGCAATGACACCTAATTCCTTACGCTTCTGCGCTTCCTATGAATGCAGGAAACTATTGAACATTTTCAATTAGATTTCGACCTTTAGTGATTACGTTAAGAGTGATTTTTCAGTATAATTGTAATCAGGAAGTACTGACTTCCCTATATCAGGGAAAACACCCGCGTTATAGCTCTCATAAACTGTCCCATATGACTTTACAACGCTTCATTACCTTCCCGAGCTCGTAGAGATGTAAATATGATGGGAATTATATGGGTTTCTTACCGGTACGTTATAGAAAACGATTGTAATTAGGCACTTCTATATAAATTCATTCGGGATCAAGCTTGTATTTAAGATGCGGTCAATCATAAATAAAAAAATGAAAAAATATTTAATAGGAAACTAACTTTTAAAACTGACCGAGGAGACTTACATGTGCTGTCATACGGTTCTGTCATTCATATAAGGGATAGAAGGACGTCAGTATATGTGTGTATGTAGCTTGTCACGTCGATTATGACCCTTCATATCATCATACACTTAAAGGTTGGAATTAAACGTTCTTGCCGATACAAAATCCCTTCCGCCGCGATAAATCCCGCAGCGTCTTAATAAAACCATCACTCGGTTGAATAATATGCCCATTGGTCCCTTTAAGCGACCCGCAACCGGCGTAATCTGTTTGTCGGCGCTGCATTACATATTAGAACAACTTAATTCCAGTCTCGATAAAAGGCGTGAAGAATCGCCTCGAACGCACCAACCCGGCTGCTTTTCATGGCCTGCTAGCACTTCGCCATACGTGTGTACGCCATACTTGCATTGGCAATAGGCCAATTCGAGGTGGTCCCGGGATTAGTGTCTTGGGATAGGGACCGGCGCAAATCCATCTAATTTAGACCCAACAATGGAGAGGCCTGAAAGAATGAACCCGAGCGAACGCACGAGAATAACGTGATTAGAGTCCCGCTATGCAATTCGCCTTTTCGCCCGTGTTTACGTACGCGTCTTTGTGTCGCTAAATAAATACTCATCTGTCGCTCGATGTGCCATGAATAACTAACGCCGATCATGCGCTTTGTCAACAGAAACATATTGTCCATTGATCGCTTTTTGCGGCCGCTCTAATCCGGATCAACGCTGATTCGACTTCAGACGAATATGTGCGCTATACTTTGGTGTTAAGAGCTGGTTTGTCGTGCGTTGGTTTGTCTTTGCCATTCGCAGCCTCGCCTAATCCATCGGCGCTTAGTTTGATGTCCTCGAGGGCTTTTTTCTTGAGCGCTCACTTTCTTCGCGACATGTGTCCATGTGCGTGCGGGTGGGCCTTCGCCTGTGGTCCCGCCGAAGCCTCCGCGACATCTCTCCTATTAACATTCTCATTAACGGCCCTTTGTGTCCCTGTTTTCACTTTCCGCAAATCCCTGAAAGCAAACAAGCCGTTCCGGGGTGCGAGCGTCGCCCGTCCGGCTGTCAGCGTCGGGCGAGGCCTCTCATTAGAGCGGCGGCCGTTGTTTGGTTCCGCCTGAGAACCGATACGTGTATTACGGCGGAGGCGTAATGAAGGCCCGCGAAACGCACCGCGTCATGCGTTCTAATAAGCCGCGAATAATTGGGTAATTTGTGTAATTGCAGCCGAATTCTGATCGCGGTGCGTCCGCTGCGGGCGCGGGGGGCGGGGCCTCCTTTGACGCACCTGCCGCCGCCGCTGCGCTCTAATAGCAAAGTAAATAATTTGGAAATATTATCGGCGGCGTGATCGGCAGCGCCATTGTCCGCGGGGCGTATTAGACAAATTGCGGCGGCAATTAGCGGGTGCCGTGTTCAAACACCGCCGCCGACACCTATCATTACATCATTATTTCCAACGGCCGCGCTGACTGTCCGTTCTGTTACGCGATCGCACAATATGCGAGTGCGAGGGCCAATCGCCGGCCGAGGTGGAGAGGCTCCGACAGGCCGCTTTCCTGACAAAGGGGCGATGATGTTGGCAAGAGGCTGCAGGGGATTAGTGGTCGAGTGGCGTGCCGAATCGCGCCGCGCCGTCTCGCTCTGTAAATAAATAAGTGCCGCGGCGGCCTTTAATGTTGGTTCGCGTGGCCGTGGCTGGCGGTGGCGATTTGTCATCGGCGAGTGTTCTCACAAACACCGCTTAAGCCGCCCAATGACTTAATTAGCTATTTTTGGCTTAATGTTTTCTATAATCGATATTTTATTTGACTGGTATTTCTGCGGGATTAATTTGCGTGGCGAATCCGCCGACAGCTTATTGCCAGTGCCGTGTTAGTCGATGAGGCTCTTAATATGAGATGTTGATATGTCGATGGCTGCTCCATTAATCTTGGAAAGCAACGGGTTGTTCTACACGTATGGAACATAAGCCGATGTTTGTGGAATGTTGGTTAATATGATTATTTATGTACATGTCTATGTTTTAAATATTATTCTTTTTGTATACACTAAATTAGCCAAAATCAATGCAATTTTACGATATGAAAATATGTATGATTCAAAAGTAACTTAATTAATTAAAAGATTGTTTAAGTTCAATCATATAATATTAAGATCAAGCATATCATATAGTCCTAGTTACCTATGGTTAAAATGTGCAAAAACTTGGTATCACACCATTAATTTACTGCACAAATGTTAACACAATTCAGATCGTATATCTATCCAACTCAAATGAAATAAAAATCCTTGAATCTACACGCATGTTATAATATCTAAATACAATACTCCACTATAGACTAAGTAACCAAATAGTCTTCTTTTTATTACACCAAAAAGTAACCCTTTAAAGAGGTTTTGTTAACCAATATCCTTACAAAGGAGCTCCGTTTACCAAAGAGTACCGCTTAAGGCTTAAAGGTGGCTTCACACGCACCTGGGATTCCTCCCACCGCCCAACGATCCGTGACGAGGGCCCTTTATATCAATTATCAAATTACGGATGTCTTAAAGGTGTAGTGATGGGTGTGTAGTTATCGATAGTAGGTATTATACTTGTGTGGGTTTAGAACGGAACAAATTTATAATACTTTGTTTGGAATTGTATAAAAGGTATTAAGGCTTCAAGTAGTAATTAGATTTAGGTCGTTCTTGATTGCTAAAATACTTTGAGAATGTAACAATAATTTAGGTACGTCCATTGCATAGTAAGTAAGAACCTTTCTATTAATTACTAGTCCTTATTACGTACATTTTAAATATTAAATTTTGTATGTCAATTTTTTTGTTTGTTTATTGAAATGGTTTATAAACTTAACACTTGCAACTGATTATTTTTCATACATGCATACACAGCACGCTCGTTTTTTCTCGATTTGTCTCGATTCTGACAAACCAGTTCCTCCTCAAACACAAGTAATTATTACACGTTTTTATCCTTAGTTGCAAACCTTACTCATACTCGTAATTACTATATTACAGTAAATAATCTAATCCCAACTCTACCCCACATATGTTACCACTTTTATTCAATACGTCACTTTTCGTAATGGTGGAGATAATCCCTTCCTACTTGAAGATTATGGTGACTCACACTACCGGCGAATAAATTGGATTTTGAGAAATATTGTTTCAAGTTGGCATCGAAACCTTATAAGGTGTAAATTAATTGAACTAGTTGTTTAATATGCTAAAGCTGTTTTAGTTGGACAAATTAATAGTCAAGTTTTATGAAATATTTATTTGATGCTTTATATTTAAGGATTACTCTTTAATGGCTTAATCCGTAATGGTTACGTAGCCCTTCATAAAATTAAAAAGAAACACTTTAAGGAGAGGTATTTGCAAAAGTATGATGGTTATTAAATCCTCTAGTTATTTTAAAAAGTACTAGTTTTATATTATGCTTCGTAATAGTCAGTGACTTTCATAATTTACACAAAATGATTTTCGTATTACATTCTAGTCATGAAATGTACTACCACATTTAAATTTTGATATTTATTTGGTTTCGATTAATCACATGCAATGTTCTATAAAAAATCGAGTTTTTAAGAAAATAGAGACACAATTATGTATTCGTATACATATTTTGTTTTAAAATCAATCTAATAAAAAAATTTTTACACACCTTATAACGTTAAGTCGACAGCACACATAAGAAAATATCTAAATTAACTATAAATATATAAGATCCAAAAGTAACCAAAATCCTAATAACACATTAAACCCTTCTCAAACACAACTCAGTTCCTTTACAAGGGTAGTTTAACCCTTAAGAACCCTTAACGGAACTAAGGATTTCATTTCGACTCGATTAATTCAAGCGCTCGTCATGAGGGCTTAAGCTTATTACAATTTCTACTCTACTTAAGGACTTCAGTTGAAGTACTTTTAATTTTCTAGTGTTAGAGAATAGAATGATAAGTAGCTATTTTTCTTTCCTGTATGTTAGGTTAGGGAATAATGGAATCTATTGGGTGATGAGCTAGCATCCTGTTACTAATATTACATGTTAATGGTATCAGAACCATGTTAATTATGCTAAATATGACAGAGGAGATATATCTGAATATATGTGCACCTCAAAAGGACTTGAGGGCGTGAATATATTATGTTTTTGAAGGCTTCTTGAAAAGGTACTTTTTATATAGTGCCAGTCAGAGATGTAGCAATAATTAGGTGTATTTTTTCTGTTTTGTCATTTTAGCACAAAAAAGTAGTTATATTTATATTCCTGACTAACACGGGGTTTATTATTGCTTAAAAGTATATAAAATGACAACTAAAGTGTCTATGTTAAAGAAACCTAACTCCTACTTACTATAAATAATCCATCAAAGCTATCCCTTAGTCACCCACGAAAGAATAAAGAAAGACATAGCCTACAGTATTTCCTATTCCTTACTAACTAATGACAGAATGAAGAAAGATACATAGTCAACATTCAATTTAAAATCCACACTAACAACTCAAAGACAAAGGACAAACGCGTTCACCACCATTAACCCTTCCTGGGTAATCAGAGGTCCGCAATTGCGAAGGTAGTAATTCTATGACCACCTCGAACCCACGTGTTGACCAGATAGTCAGTACTCAATGTGACAGGTAAGTCAAGTCGCCATTTACAAGCACTAACTACTTGTTCGGGGAACAGGTAGATTTCCTCACATTTTTCGCTCATCGTAGTATTAGTAGTAACAAAATACACTAGCAAAGCTCCATTACAAAAACCTTTCTTGTTAACATATTAACATGCCTCACAGTCGAAAGTGTTAATGTGGCGTGTCACCTTCCTTACGCGATGTGCCCCCTAATCACTTCCACACTGGTGGGGTCCGATGCCTTTGCAGCATCAGACCATGGCGGCATAATTATGGTGCTTTGTACCGCCGCCGCGCAATAAATTCCGCCCCGCCCGCATTTTACAAACATCATAAATAACGTGAGAGACTATTGTCGTTTCGTCCTATTTAGGGAAAGGTAAGACTATATAAACTCGAAACTCTACATACCCTTAACAGAATACCGGCCTTACAAACCTCGGGAAGTCAACGAATTGTCTACTAAACAAAAAACAAGCAAAACTAGTTAAGACATTCGTTTGTTAATTAACTTTAGAGTTAAGTTCTTTAATAAATCATAACACGGTATAACGAATAACTGTTGGCTTAATTCAAACAAACTACCAAATCTAATATACATGCTAAACAGAAATTCAACTCGGTTAAGGGCTGGTTATACAAGATGTGAAGAAAAAAAGGAAACATACTTTAGTTAAAGATATTAATTGTTCTCAGTTGTGAATAAACGTGTTTTTTATTATGTACATTAGATTGAAATTAATTAATAATAATAATATTTGGACATTATTACACAAATTGAACTAGTCACTTGGTAAGTACATTTAAGACTTGTGTTAATTAGTTAGATTAGTTATATTATTCGTTATTCTATTGAGCAGTGAATTTTATGGATATTCTTTCACATGCCTACTATTATAAAACCGCTAATTCTCCAAAACTATGTAAAACAAAAGCATTTTTTTTTGCTATTTAGAACCATATACTCATTACTAAGTACCTTATCAGTAAGTAACAAAATACATACATTCGGTCAGGCAGAGATCACGCATCCCCATTTGTCCCGATCCTGACAAACCACTTTCATTGACACTCATACACCTCCTCATACACACTCATATATTCTTATAAATATGTTTTTGTGTACAAAAATTTTAGCTATATTTTAACCTATTTTTCGTAAGCCAAAAACCTGCTTTACTAAAACCTTTCTAAGCATACCCACCTTAAATCTTATGGCAAACAAGTAGTCCATTTATCATGTTCACAATGACTACATCACCTTTGGGGAAACGACTCCCATCTTCACCCATGTCAGACAGGACATCGTTATTGGCTTCTGAAATAGCATACATATGTGTGTAGTTGTTTGGAGTAGGCAGAGATTGGATGAGCACTGTGTGTAGAGGTTTGCATATTATAGTCTGCCCGTGACCATGGCTACTGCAACGTAGCCGAAACGTCGGGTTAATAAAGGTAATTTTATTATATATAAACTTACGCGATAAGTCTCATTAATTATTAATCATGGTTTGCATATTGTTTTAAAGCGAGGAAATCGGATAGGAAAATTGTCTATCTACGTACATATATAAATAAATAAGTCGGGTTTTACACTGGCTCTTCCTAAATTTCCTTTCTAGTTGGGGATGTAAATAGATAAAATAGCAGTCTTTCTTCTCATCATGTTGTTATTGGCAACTACAGGTGCTCGTAAATTGATATAGGCGATATGACGAATACTACCCCTATTGTTATGTTATTGACTAATGTTCCACCAAGATTCCCACCCCTGAAAGAATACAACTATGAGCATATACGTAACATCCATACATATGGTCCATCGCAAGATGTTTCTCGAACCGCGTGTTTCCAATATATTTATGTGTTCATTAAAAAAGGTTTTATCTTAACAAGCCACTTGACTTACCCTGGGTGGGCTTGAGGCTTGATGGCTCTAAAATTAGCGGATAAGAAACGACCCTGTTCCCTAACAGGGTAGATTTTGCTAATTGACTAATAGGTTACATAAGGACCTGTGCCTTTAAAGAATCTTAGGGCTTAGTTTTGGCTTTGAGTGATTATTGTTAACCTTTCGAATTAGTAAGCCTTTTGGTCCAGTCTAACAAACCATAATTGCTTCATTGACACCCATACATCTCATCAAACACCCTCGACGTTTATAGGTAATTCTTAGCCAGATAGTCAGTGGCCAACGTGATAAGTGCTAAGTCGTTTTTACAAGATAGTTACTTATTGCATATAAAAGTGATCATTTACTTCCTAAAGATATTTTCATTTATCTACAGTAACGCGTTCAGGACAATTGGGGTAGTCTGAGGTTAAGGTGTCCATCTCCGAAATTGCGAAGGTAGTAATTCTATGGCCACCTCGAACCCACGTGTTGACCAGATACAGTACTCAATGTGACAGGTGTAATTCTTGTGAAACAAAAGCTTTGAGCGACCTTCTTCCAATTTATGACAACGATATTGACCCAAGCCTCTCAGTACCCCGAATCAAAACCTCATGTAATATATACGCGTATATCTAGCTTTTTTCCTCCCATACATCATTCGTCATATAACGATAGGAGCTTTCCTAAAAAGCTCAAAGCTCTTGAGCTTTTTTGTCAAGTGCAAGTCTGGGGGTGGTCTGACGGCGCCATCCCCTTATCTAAGGGATAAAAGGCCGCGTGTTTACCGGTTATCTGTCTCCCTTAATTGGTGTTTTAGCTTGATGGTGTCGTGTTTTCGAAATTAAGTTGTTTTGGAATTACTAAGCAACGTACGCGTTTTTATTTGTTGAAAATATTATTATAGGGGTTGTGATGGTATTTATGTGGAGTATTGGTGAACGGATACTAGCCCATCGTCTTACTACACCTTGCATCTAGTAGTCACTACAATATTATGACAAGATGAATAGCATCTATTGATTACTTATTGGAAATCCTCAATGAACAATAATAGCCAATTATAATTAATGTTGGGAGTCTTAACAAAAATACGAAAACTGTAATAACTAGTTACCAATCCTTTCGCCGTAACCAATGCAATATATAGACATTCAAACTTGAGCTATAAAAATAACACGGCAAACTTAAAACGGATTAAGTTGGCTTTTTATGGGCATTTTTTGTGGCGGACCCTTCAGAGTTTGCGTAATCAGGTAGCGACATCTACGGTCAGATATTTAGAGTGGCCATCCCTTATTTGGGAGGAAGTTAGTAGATTTATGTTTAGGTTGGTTGGTAACCATTTATTGACTAGCCCGCACCGAAAGGATGCTAATCATTACATTGGCCACCTTTGAGAAAGGTTCCATACTAATATATTCAAGTAATTTTGTTGTTAAAAGTAGACTGAACATTGGAGATATAATATCTACTTGAACTCCTTCAAAATAAGAAGAAAATAAGAATTATTTAATGTGCATCGAGGACCTGAGGACCTAGAGTGTTTATATGTTATGGCGTACCCTTGAAGAGGCCTATGTTAAGCAGTAGACTACTACAGGCTGATTAATTGAGCTTAATTTGGTCAATGTGAGTGTATTGATATGTTTATTTTTACAAAAGATCATAAAGTCATCTTTAATGATTTTTAAGTTATTGTATATTATTTCCTAACTTAGTAAATACAATTAATTGGGTTTTAACGTGGCTAAAACTTAAAAAGATCCCCAAAAATCTACTTCACCACAAAATCAGAACCAAACGTGACAGTTAGTTAGCCCATCGCTCTATAACAAACAAATTAGTCTCAACGGAATCCTGATTATCGTATCACAGTATCGAATGCATCTAAATCAGTCTCCGATAATGCAAAGGTTGTCAGTCCATCATCACTGCATACACAGAGCCACTATCAAAGGCGCCGCCCCTTTGATCTGGCAACAAACGTTTATTTTCAACGAATATTGTAAACTATGGCTCACCGTGTATTACTATGTACTCACGTAGTTATGTCTGAAAAGGTAGGATAGAATAATGAGGTATATTGGATAGATGGAATAGGTGTAAGGGATAGGATTTGCAAGGTATTTGGGTTAATAGGTGTAAGGGATAGAATTTGTAAGGAATTGGGTTAAGTATTGGTTATTTTTCGCCTTATCTAGTATTAACAAAGAAAGACAGAAAAAGGCAGAAGAAAAGCTTGCCATTTTTAATGCATTAAAATGTAAAAACTAAGTACATAAAATCTTAAAATCTTTTTTACTTATTTTTGTGGAAATATGTAAACAACGACTTCCTTAATACCTACTTTCACTCAGTACAATACTTATTAACATGTAAAAAAAAACACCTGTGAAAACCCGTAACCATTTAGTCCCCGCTTTCAATTCACTAATAAGACATATTCTATTCAATTCCCAATCACCACACTTTTGTTTAATTCCAATTCCGTTACCATCTATACTCTAACATCAAAGGTAACTTCTATTTGGGCAAACACCCCCTCCCACTTTGTTTGTTGAACGAACCCGTTGGTCAAAGCATCCGATTGAATCAAAAGCCGTCTTTACACCGTCTAATAGACACATCAAAGTGTGAACGGCCACAAAGGCGAGGCTGGCCTGGCTTGCATTCCTTACAATAACATGCACCCAAGGCACAAAAGAAGCCGCTAATGACTGCGCCGAATATAAATAATATGGACAATTTGATACGACCGATTGAGCAATATCAATGCCATAGTTCACACTCGACTTTTTATCTCAATCCAACAAGGGAAAATCAATCGTAAGACATACGAGATAAGGTTGTAATTTCAAGTGTAAGTTAAGGGTGGTTTTGCAAAAATGAAGACATAATATCGGCAATAAAAGTGTTATCATTTATCACGCGGTGTTTGTTATGCGGAAAGCCGTTTGTTGCGGCGACACGCATCCATTAATAAAATGCACGACATCTGCCCGCGTCCCTTTGTCGCTTCTTTCGCTGGTTCCTCGCAGGGATTAGGCTTGGTGGAGCGTGTGGTGACGAACAGATTCGAGGTATCGGGTTCGATCTGGATTTAATGGTTAATGGTAATACCGTGTCGTGATTTTGAGGGGCGGCGGAAGTATAAATATGTATGTTATGTTTGTGAAATAATATTGGCTGGAATAGACAACCAGTATTATATAAAATACTGTAATGTGGAATGTTGTAAGAAAATTTATATCTTGTAACTGCATTAAAAGTTTGTTAATCGTTTTTTGTTATTAAAATACGTTATCAAAACTATAGGAGTTTAATTAAATCATTTTATTAGGTGTTTGCTTAAAAGTTTTGTCTAGTAATCGCTGAAACACTAACGCACAAATCTGCTTATTCTGAAATATTTTATACATGACTACCAATTATGAAACTGTAAAGCATGCCACATCCTAATCCTGACAAAAATACTTTAAACAAACATCCCTAACAACCAATTTCCGAACCCAAACAGACTATAATCTGTACACACGTTAACCTTTACAGGCCTAATCTAGACATTAATCAATCACTATTATTCCCAAATATTAACACGTTCTCTCACAATATATCTGTGCTTGCCGACATAATCTGCTTGTACACGACACAGCCGTGTTTACATATGTACAATACACGGCCATAAATCACGGTGTACAAAGGGCTGACGGCGCAGCTTTCGCCAATGGCGGGCTGTTGTGTAACCAGGCCTGCTTTAAATGGGGGAGGAATGTGTTAACTGAGACTATTACGAATAGATCTGTAGGTACGAATTGAAAAGAGGGATGTGAGATTGGGGTGGGTTGGGTAAAATGATGATAGGAAATGTGTAGTGGGAATTGAATTTTGCTTTGTTGTTTTTTATATGAGTTCTGTTGTTTTTTATAAGAGATTTAATGTATGTGGTTGTAATAAATAAATGTATGTATTGAATATTTGCTATCTAATTCATATACATTTATTATCTACAACATTTTTAGCTTATTGTTAATTGCTTGTTAATTGCTTACAGCATTTATATCCTGATATTCTATGAACCATAAAATAAAAAATAAGAATTGTGGCTCAGACATTTAACTCAGTGGTTTTCAATACTTACATGTCTACCGAAACGATAGACGCTAACAATATCGCGTAAAGAATATCGCCTTACTAATTCTATCCTAACCAA
>JAMBLF010000695.1:0-207625 GCA_030578115.1 Leucoptera coffeella | reverse complement strand
TGTATGTTTTCTACTATCTTTGGTCAGTAACCACTCATTACCTTTAACCTTAGAGAAAGTCTTAGATAAAACAACGAGAAAGCAACTTTCATTACTACATGCATGCAATATACTTATATCCACGCCTTTAGATCCCCAACGGGATAGGCAGAGACTATTAGGCCACCTGGAACGGGTGACAAATCCCTTGCTTCAATTGATGGACACTTAAACTTCCGACTACCTTAGGGGTTTAATGTTCGTAAAAGTGTAGGTTATGTCAGGTACAAAAAAATACATAATTATATTCCTTGTAAGGCCGTACGCATTGAAGAACAAAAGAGCATGTAAGAAGGTTAATGGGTGTGAGTGAAGCAAGAGATTTGTCACCCGTTCCAGGTGGCCTAAATAGTCTCTGCCTATCTCGCAAGGGACGTAAAGGCGTGAATATGTACGTAAGTGCTATGTTATTTAGTGAAAAATAAAGTTCAATGCACCCATAAACCAGCTCGCGCAATTGCGGAAACGGTCACACGATTCTCTGTCTATACCACGAGCGATAACAGCCGTGGTGTGTATGTAATTAGACGTACATAAAACGCATTCACGACCATTAACCCTTGCGGGGTAGTCAGAGGTTCAGGTGTCCATCTTCGCAATTGCGAAGGTAGTAATTCTATAGACACCTCGAACCCACGTGTTAACCAGATAGTCAGTACTCAATGTGACAGGTGGTCAGCCATGTCGCCATTTACAAGCACTAACCATTACCTGTTCGATGAACAGGTAGGTTTCCTCACGATGTTTTCCCTCACCGTATAATTCAACGCATTTCGTAAATGTGTTTTTATTACGAAAATGTACATAGAAATTCATTAAACTTCATTTCCATTGGTACATGCTCAAACCGGATTTGAACCCTGTACCTACTGATACAAAGCCAAGCCCCAAACAACTGAGCTACGTCGAATTACTGAGCTACGTCGAATTACGTACATAACTAAAAGTTAATTACCGGAACGCACATTATTTATGAGATGTATTGTCTAGAGTTTTTGACCTTATAGAAGATATAAACATATCACTACATAGTATAAAACAAAGTCACTTTCTCTCTCCCTATGTCCCTTTGTATGCTTAAATCTTTGAAACTACGCAACGGATTTTGATGCGGTTTTTTTTAATAGATAGAATGATTCGAGAGGAAGGTTTATATGTATAATAACATCCATAAATAGCCGGAAGTGCGAAGCCGGAGCGGGTCGCTAGTTACATATATTTAGTTAGATCCCAGCCCAATAAGACATATGACAGTCATGTAGACACAATATTGAAAAAGAGTGATTTTAGAAGTACATATAACCGCCGAGTGTATATGAGAGGATGTATGAGTGTCAATGAAGCGAAAGTGGTCTGTCAGCGGGATGAACAGGGATCTGTGATCTCTACCTACCTCTCTACAGGGAATCGGGATTGATGTGTATGTATATGTTTATGAGTACATACATAGACATCTCGTTCATTTTCCTTTAGAGGAGTAGGCAAAGATCACGGATCCCCATTTGTTTTGCATCCTGACAAACCACCTTCGTCTCATTGGTATCCATACATCATCTCATACACACTCGGCGGTTATAGGTACTTCTAACGTCACCCTTTTTCAATATGGCGTCTATCTGACTTCTCTTATGTATAATATATACTCACAAGATATACATATACATCGTTACAGAAATATGTTATATGCCATCACAACCCCAATATTGAAAAAAGGGTGACGTTAGGTGCACCTATAACCGCCGAGAGTGTATGAGAAGACGTATGAATGTCAATGAAGCGAAAGTGGTCTGTCAGTGGGACAAATGGGGATCCGTGATCTGTGCCTACCCCTCTACAGGGAATCAGGCGTGAGTGTATGTAACCCCAATATTCATGCTAATAAATGACTTAGGCGATAATATGGTCTTTACAAGGTTCTGTCCACCTCGATAGAGGTTTTAGTACGTAAAATGAATATATTTGTACTTATAAAGTTACTTCTATATGATTGTATATTAAGTTCTGTAAATTATTTTCGTTAATGTTTAAAAATAATGGTGGTGGTAAATTAAATTATCTAAAACTCGCTAGTAGTTAGTTGAGTTACTACAAATGTTATGAGCTATTACAGAACAAAGAAACAATGTTAAATAAGTGAATTTGATGACATCTTTATCGATTTGGCTGTATGTTAATAAGTTTTCCTTATAACTTATTACCACAATACCGTTCTTGAAATTTATTTTAATACACGCAATATTATAACTGTTTCTAATATTTTCTATAATAATAAGAATGTAAGTACCTACTATAGACTAATAAGTTGGTACTGCCTTGCTAGTAAATATCAGTAAATTCTGTGGTATTCATAGGTATGTAAACAAAGATTTTACTGAAATATTTTTACAATTTCATATCTAGGTACCTTTTGTAAACTGGTCTTCAATATTCCAAGAAAAAAGGCAGCTATATAGGTTTCAAAGTAGCACGGAAATACAATAATAATAATCCTATTACAATTAAAACACTAAATATTTACTTACATTTTCACGATAAATTTTCTATAAAACGGTCACTTTATTTTTATTTATCTCCTCACTCAACAGACGTGGATAACCGGACGCGTTCAGCCACAGACTGCCAAGGAGTATCAGTTTGAAAGCTTGTTTTTGTTGTAAAGTTCTTTATACCAAAAAGTAGGTATTGAAGCTAATTGTATGTGTATGTTACCGGAAAAGTACGTAACGCGCCATTGTATACAATTCCTAAGATGTACGTGATTCCTAAAACGCCCGGAAAGGTATGAATTTTAACATAAATATACTTATTATATAGTATTGTTATTTCTGTGCCTAGATTTTTTGCAATAACAAATCTAAAACATCTAAATACCTAACAATGGACAATTGTGAAGTGAATGTGTTTGTTTCTTCAATAACATACACATACCAAACATGCATAAATACATACACATCTCGCCTCATTCCCTGTAAAGTGTTTAGTAGAGATCACGGATCCCTATTTGTCCCGATCCTAAAAGACCACTTTCGCTTCATTGACACTCATACATCTTCTAATACACACTCGGCGGTAATAGGTACTCTTTTTTCAATATGGCGTCTTCTTCTTCTTCTAGTGGCACTCCATTACTGGAGGTCTGCCGTCAGCCTGCTGAAACTTTTCTTGTCCCTGGCCATCCGGAACAGCTCTTCCACACTGGCAATCCCGGTCCACTCCCGGATGTTCCTTAACCAAGATTTTTTCCTCCTACCAACGCATCTTTTCCCCTGTATCTTTCCCATCATTATGAGCTGCAGTAGTTGATATCGGTCATCTCATACGAAGTCGGCGGTTATAGGTACTTCTAAAGCCACCCTTTTTCAATATGGCGTCTATCTGACTGTCATATGTTTAATAAGGCCGACACTTACAAAATTATGTATACGCCTGTATTATATTACTTAATAGCTTAGGAATCCTACATATAGCCTAGGAATTGTATACAATGACTTTTATCATACATATATACGTAACATATGTATGTACATGGCATCTCTATTTATGTCAAACGTGATTTAGGGCTTAAATACGACCTATGAATAAGGTTTAAGCTGCAAGTTTCTATTTAAATTTTACTAATCAGTACTCAACGTGACAGGTGGTAAGCCATGTCGCCATTTACAAGCACTGATAAAACATTGAAGGAATAAAAGTATATTTATATAAATGCTTGTAGTTTTGAGTTCCACACTAGCATTGTAGTCATGGGACGTAAAAAGAATGCTAACTAGCTGCCGTTCTTCCCGGAAGTAGGAGGCGACTAAGGGGCTAGGGGTAAATGGAATCTATTAGGTGATGGGTTAGCACTGGCTATTACCTATCCCGAGGGGTAGGTAGGTTTCCTCACGATGTTTTCCCTCACTGTTAGTAATAAATTGTGTATGTAAATGAAAACACATATTTAAATCTTAATCATTGGTACATGCGAGAGCCGGGATTCGAACTTAGGACCTTTCTCATAAGAAAGAGGTCTTACCCACTGGGCTACAGCCGCTAACAGATTCAATTAACCCCTAATCACCAAGAAGAATATAAAATAATAATAATATTGTAGGACATTATTACACCAATTTAACTAGCCCCGTGGTAAGTACATTTGAGTCTTGTGTTAAGGGTACTAGACAACGTATATTTAACCAATATATACTCATTATACATAGATAAATACATATATAGCATATATAATCAACGACCAGACTGGAAAGCAGTAGAAAAGCGTAGTTTTTAACTCTGCCTCTGGGAATCTTTGGGACCTCACGATTAGCGTTCAGGCGTCTAACTGATCGCGCCACGGAGGTCGTCAAATGAATGTTAATCTAATTTGATTTTTTTATAAAAAAATGTTTTTTTTGACGTTCAATAAGCGATTTTATGATCCTTATATTGAATAAAAACATTTTCATTACATTTAATTTCAATGAATGGCAGCTAGTTAGCTTTATGTTTTCGTCTCTATTCGGTTGCTTATTTGTTCATAGCGTTTTCCCACAACGTTACTCAATATGCAAGTAGGTAGGAGATTGCCTAATCAGACAATCATACCACAAAAAAGTTCACGCTTAAGACCTATGTCTTACAGGGTTATAATATAAGATATTAACATACCTTTGGAGCAAAGCTGTTCTCGAATGGCGACCGCGTCTCGGTAAACGTAGTGTAGGACGCCCCCCTGCTAGGTGGACCGATGACCTGAAAAAGGTCGCTGGTAGTGGTTGGCTGAGGGCCACGAGTGATCGTGTTTTGTATACCCTTGGGGAGGCCTACGTCCAGCAATGGACTGGCATAGGCTGATTGATTAATCTATTGATATTCCTGTAATCCCTTTCGCGGTGGACAGAACCTTGGAGACATGAAAACATCTTGTTCACTTATTAGCATGTATATTAAAGTTTTAATGTTATGTGAAATATTGGTGACAGGTTGCTAGCCGAATGCCAAATAGATTCTATTTAACCCCAGTCTCTTGTCGCCTCCTACGACATGCCGGGAAGAACGGCATCTAGTTAGTATTCTTTTTACGGCCCAGACAGCACGGGAAAAACACTGATTAAATTACCTTAGTGAATAAAAGTTTGTTGTTAAGATAGTTTGGGCACATGGAGCGGATGGATGAAAGGAGGGGTTAGAAAGGAATCTATAAAGCCAAAGTGGAAGGTAGAGTTGGACGGGGTAGGCCGCGTAGAACTTATACAGATCACATTGGAGACATTCTTCTCAAGGCGGGTGTAGCGTGAAGAACAGAAGAGCATGTAAGAAGGTTAATGGGTGTGAGTAAAGCAAGAGAGATTTTCACCTGTTCAAGGTTAGCCGCTTGAACGCTAATCGGGAGGTCCCGGGTTCGATTCCCGGTGGAGGCAGAGCTAAGAGCTTTTCTTCTGCTTTCCAGACTGGTCGTTGATATACCTATGCTATATATGTATTTACCTATATACAATAATTATATATTTCTCAAATACGTTGACTAGTACCCTTAACACAAGTCTTAAATGAACTTACCAAGGGGCTAGTTCAATTGGTGTAATAATGTCCAAATATTTATTATTATAGTTAATTGCCCTGTAAGAAACAGTCCTAATCTCTAACTAATTTCAATCTTATACCGTATCTAAATATAGAATCACGAACAGTAAGTTCTAATGTAATCATTCACAACAATTTTGACTTGAAAAGGATGTTTTCGACATGCTATATAATACACAATGGTCAGACAAAGACAAACGCGTTCACGACCATTAATCCTTGCGGGGTAGTCAGAGGTTCAGGTGTCCATCTCCGCATGTGCGAAGGTAGTAATTCCTACCATTATATACGTGTATTCACGCCTCTACGTCCCCAACGGGATAGGCAGAAACTTATGGTTTTGATGTCATCTAGAATTTTGGTGACAGTTTGCTAGCCTATCGCCCAATAGACTTCATATACCTTTAGTCTCTTAGTCGATATCTACGACAGGTCAGGAAGAACGGCAGCTAGTTAGCATTCTTTTTACGTCCCAGGTAGCACGGAACACTATATAAAGTAATATCTTTCGTCAATCTACTATCATACATCAGTATAACATAGTCACATACATATAGTCAGTGCTTGCAAATGGCGACATGGCTTACGTGTCACATTGAGTACTGACTATCTGGTCAACAGCTGGATTCAAGGTCATAGAATTACCACCTTCGTTATTGCGGAGATGGAAATCTGAACCTCTGAATGCAAGGGTCCTGAACGTGTTTGTCTTTGTCTATTACATGCACGCTCTCATTCAATATAGCATAACTTTCTCTTTTATATTTAAAACAATTTCACGGTTCAAGTCCTTTTAACAAAGACTTAAGGGTATTGTTCGCGGAAATGAGCGAAACGAGTGTTTTCATTTTTCAGTTTAAACCTATTTAGAACTTACTGACACCTATCATACTTTCAAGATATCATAATGAAAGACTGAAATTGATGACTGAAGTAGCTTCAAGAGTTAAATATCAATAATGACGTTAAACGTATAAATTTGATTAAAAATCAGAAAAATGGCGCAAACAGGGTTTTGTATTTTTTCGTTTTTTTTTTCACGGCGTAAGATCTGAAATCAAAATATACAGCAATGGGTTCTCTAAATACTAATTTGACTAAAAACATATTTAGGTCATAATATTTTATTGTTGTGTTTGTTGTTTTATTCATAATACTGCAGTTTTCGTACGTATAAAATCCGCCGCCGCGGGCCACCATCTTTTCATACAGTATTGGCCCGCGCTAGCTGGGACGTTAAAAGAATGCTAACTAGCTGCCATTCTTCCTGGCATGTTAGAAGGTGAATAAGAGACTAGGGATAGTGCAATCTATTAAGTGATGGGCTAGCAACCTAGCATTGTGCCATATTATGACATCACAACCCTAATATTATGCTAGTGACCTAGGAGGTATTATGGTATCAAAGTTATGTCCACTCCGAAAGGAATTAAAATTAATAATTGGAGCTTGATTTAGTTATTCTATGGCCACCTCGAGCCCACGTGTTGACCAGATAGTCAGTACTCAATGTGACAGGTGGTAAGCCATGCCATTTACAAGCACTAACTGTTACCTGTACCCAGAATTAGGTAGTTTTCTCTTACTAAAACTAAACACGTGGACACCCATCTAGTTTACATCAGTGTTGCTTAACTTCGATGATCGCGCCAGGGGCCTCAGTCAACTAATGCTTTTTGCAACAGTTCAATATCAGATCAGTAAAAGTGTGAAATTGGTAGTGGATTAGCAAGTAACAAATTTTGCCATTTTATAAGCGATATTTGACACTTGTCGATTTCAATGGTGAAATTTGACACTTGATCATCCACTTCCAACTTCACACTATTAAAGACAAAGACAAAAAAGACTAACGCATTCACGACCATTAACACTTGCGGGGTAGTCAGAGGTTCAGGTATCCATCTCCGTAATTGCGAAGGTAGTAATTCTATGGCCACCTCGAACCCACGTATTAACCAGATAGTCAGTACTCAATGTGACAGGTGATCAGCCATGTCGCCATTGGTCAGCAATGTCGCTATTACACCAGTGTTGCTTAACTTCGATGATCGCGCCAGGGGCCTTAGTCAACTAATGGTTTTTTCAACAGTTCAATATCAGATCAGTAATAGTGTGAAATTGTAGTGCATTAGCAAAAGTCACAAATTTTGCCATTTTATAAGCGAATTTTGATACTTGTCGATTTCAATGGTGAAATTTGACACTTTTGTTCATATGCTACTTCACAGTATTACTGATCTGATATTGAACTCTAACTCTATAAGCGCGTCTCGATAAACGTAGTGTAGGACGCCCCCTGCTAGATGGACCGATGACCTGAAAAAGGTCGCTGGTAGTGGTTGGCTGAGGGCCACGAGTGATCGTGTATTGTGTACCTTTGGGGAGGCCTACGTCCAGCAGTGGACTGACATAGGCTGATTGATATTGAACTGCGTTTGTGCTAAAACGCATTAGTAAACTTATTAGGCCTCAGAATCAGCGTGAACGTGGCTACGGTTGTTGTCCTAAATTTATTCAATAACAACGGAAGTATGTATTGTTGGTAATAAGGTTATTATATTGTATTGTTAACATAGTTGGTAGATAAGAGACAAATGTACTAATACTGGGGTTTGAATTTAGGACACTGTTACACCAATTGTAATTGTAATTTCTAATTGTATACTGAGGCAGCACCTTTTCACTGCATCAATGGTTTTCATTCTTGATTTTATTGTTTATGTGTCTAATGTAATTTTAAGCAGTGAATAAAGTATTTTGTTTCTTTCTTTAATTGAACTAGCCCTTTGGTAAGTTTATTAAAAACTTGTGTTAAGGGTACTAGTCAACGTTAATTAAATATCCACTTTTTGTTGTACATATATAGTTTAATATAAGTAAGTACAGGGATATATAAATTTATATACAGCACCAATGGAAATGTTTTGTTTTATTTTCTATGAACATTTTCGCAATGAAAACACATTTGCGATATACACCGAATTATTCGCTTCGAAAACGTGAGGAAACTTACCTATACTTCGGAACAGGTTATAGTCATAATAGTCAGTGCCACATTGCCTTTACACACCACCTGTCATAGTTGACTATTGACACACATTACACTGTTGACTATCATTACGTAAAGTGGCTTAGACCTTCATAATAGGCAAAAGTTTCTCAATCTACTGACTATTTTAAAAGCTAAATAGTCGACTTAAGTTAATTACGTAAATACACAGGCACACATACATCGCGCTATTTTCTCTGTAGAGGGGTAGGCAGGGATCACAGATATCTGTTCCGATCCTGACAAACCACTTTCACTATTGACACTCATACACACTAGGCGATTATAGGTACTTCTAACGTCACCATTTTTCAATATAGCGTCTATCTGACTGTAATGTCTTATTGGGTCCCTACATAACCGCCCTTCCACTTCACTCACATATATTCCTTAAGTCAATCTACTATCATTCATCCGCATAACATGTTCAAAAAAGTAAATAAAACACATTTTAATTAATTATATTATTTATTAACTAAAATTATATTATAAATTAATACATAAACAAATCTATATACGTAGATTTTAAGCTACCTATGTACGGTCAGCGCTAAAAGTGCAGTCCCAGTAACTGTTTATAAGGTTTACGTTTATAAGAACAAAAGACAATATTGTACATTTGAAAACTGGCGCCACTATGCATTGTCATGGCCACTTTACGTTCGCGTGCTTCGAAATCTATACTAATACTATAAAGCTGAAGAGTTTGTTTGTTTGTTTGTTCGTTTGAACGCCCTAATCTCAGGAACTACTGGTTCGAATTCAAAAATTCTTTTTGTGTTAGATAGACTATTTATTGAGGAAGGCTTTAGGCTATATAACATCACCCTGCTACTAATAGGAGCGAAGAATAAAATATAAAAATCTAATTATAAGTACAGTGCCATCTATGTTTCATGTAATGAAAACTTCTGAAAAAATAAAAATGTGGAAATTATTTGATATTGCTTGAAACCTACTCCAACAGGTAATAGTTACTGCTTGTGTACAATATTGTCTTTTGTTCTTATAAACGTAAACCTTATAAACAGTTGCTGGGACTGCACTTTTAGCGTCGACTGGACGCTACCTAGTTAATTGGGGACTAAAATAGGAATTAAGAAGATGTTTTTCTTCCCATTATGTCTTAAGAGACAATTATATAATAATTTTGTTATATATGCTAACTAGCTGCCGTTCTTCCCGGCATGTCAAAGAGGCTAAAGGACTAGGGGTCAATGGAATCTATTGGGCGATGGGCTAGCAACCTGACAATGATATTATATATACTATCACGAAATAGACAGTGTTGCTATAAGTTTATTCAGGATAGGTTTATTCTGAGGTTCTGTCCACCCTGAAAGGGATTAAAGGACGTGAATGTATATGTATTTTGTTATTTTCGACACTCTATCTACCAATATACTAACAACTCACGTGTTGACCAAATCAGTACTCAATGTGACAGGTGCTAAGCCATGTGGCCATTTACAAGCACTGATAAAACATTGAAGGAATAAAAGTATATTTATATAAATGCTTCTAGTTTTGAGTTCCAGACTAGCATTGTAGTCATAGGACGTAAAAAGAATGCTAACTAGCTGCCGTTCTTCCCGGCATGTCGTAGGCGATTAAGGGACTAGGGGTATATGGAATCTATTGGGCAATGGGCTATCAACCTGTTATCAATGTTCCATATGACATCACAACCCCAATATTCATGATATAAATGACCTAGGAGAGGAACATTGGTGACAGGTTACTAGCCAATCGCCCAATAGATTCCATTGACCCCTAGTTCCGTAGTCGCCTCCTACAACAAAGATAAAAACCTACTTAACATTCTGTGTCCGAACGGTGAACCACCTGAACATTAATCGCGAGGTCCTGGGTTCCATTCCCCGTGGAGGCAGAGTTACGAACTACGCTTTTCTTCTGCTTTCCAGTCTGGTCGTTGATTACATATGCTATATATGTATTTATCTATATATAATTAGTATATATTTCTTAAATATACGTTGGTTAGTACCCTTAACACAAGTCTTAAATGTACTTACCAAGGGGCTAGTTCATTTCGTGTAATAATGTCCAAATATTATTATACGCTTTTCTTGTTCCGGGAAGAATGGCAGCTAGTTAGCATTCTTTTTACGTCTCAGACTAGCACGAGTATTTATTTACAGTTTGCATTGAGCTCCTTTACGAGGTATATTAATGAATGGCGTAACGTGGGGACACAACTTTCTTCTCAGTTTAAAATCGACTAGGTCCAATATTTTCGTTGGTTTCTGAAAAGAAAAAAACAACATTATTATTATAACAAATACGTGAACAGATCATCAACAGAGGTAAAACATCGTGCAAGCATTATCCTTTACCTATAGGCTATTCGCGTTAAGTAAATAGTGACGTCATGAAAATCTGAGGTTAAACTAGCCAATGAGATGTGAGTGAATGAGAAAACAACTCACATTGACCAATCGCAGACAACCGTTGTCACGTCTCATTGGTCAAATCGTTTGGGTAATGATGACGTCACTATTTTCTTAATGCGAATACACTATAATTCATTCATTTCCTCAAACCATAAATATCAAAATTAATTTGGCATAGCTCAGTTGTTTGGAGCTTGACTCAGTATCAGTGGGTACAGGGTTCAAATACATAATACATTTTCGTAATAAAAATAAATATGCAATATGCACCAAATACTACGGTGAGGGAAAACATCGCGAGGAAACCTACTTGTTTGTTTAGGTAATAGTTAGAGCTTGTAAATGGCGACATGACTTATCACCTTTCACATTGAGTACTGACTGGTCTACACGTGGGTTCGAGGTGGCCATAGAATTACTACCTTCGCAATTGCGGAGATGGACACCTGAACCTTCGTGGCAAAGGTTATTGGTCGTTAATGCGTTGTGGATGTAATCATACATATAAACCTTCCTCTTGAATCACTCTATCTATTAAAAAAACCGCATCAAAATCCGTTGCGTAGTTTCAAGGATTTAAGCATACAAAGGGACATAGGGACAGAGAAAGCGCCTTTGTTTTATACTATCTAGTAATGATATATATTACCTTCTCGACATCCCCGTTAAGGCAGTGTTCCTTAGAGTCGTTGGTGTTCCCGGCGCCGCCCTCCGCCGTCGAAACTATATGTACCGACAACTTCTGTCTTTCGGTTGAATGAGGCGATATATGTTTCTGTGAGGAAAGAAAAATGTTACAATCTATGTAACACGAACGGTTAATCACATCGCAGCTCAATATCACTTCAGTAACAATGTGAAGTTGTTTACGGTGAGGGAAAACATCGTGAGGAAACCTACCTGTTCGTCGAACAGGTAATAGTTAGTGCTTGTAACTGGCGACATGGCTGACCACCTGTCACATTAAGTATTGACTATCTGGTTAACACGTGGGTTCGAGGTGGCCATATAATTACTACCTTCGCAATTGCGGAGATGGAAACCTGAACCTCTGACTACCCCGCAAGGGTTAAAGGTCGTGAATGCGTTTGTTTTGTTTTTTTTGGAAATAGAATAAAAAAAGGAGTTAATACCTTTGACGACCCCAGCGTTAAGTTTATCATGATCTAGAGGTATTGGGAGACAGTAAATATACGTTGACTAGTACCCTTAACACAAGTCTTAAATTAACTTAGCAAGAGGCTAGTTCGATGGTGTAATAGTGTCCTTCGAAATGAAATGAACTGCTTTTTATTCAACATAAGAATCATAAAGTCACTTAAAAGTAAAAAAAACAAAAAAGTAATAAAAAAAATATATACTAATCTAATTAAACTATTGGCATTTTGGTTAATGGGTGTGAGTGAAGCAAGAGATTTGTCACCCGTTCCAGGTGGCCTAATAGTCTCTGCCTATCACGTTGGGGACGTAGAGGCGTCAATATACGTATAATAATAAAAAGCTATCCTTACCTTGTAATAGTCCATGAGGTCCTGTTTGGAAATAGTCTTCAATTCTTCCGCTTCTGTATGGGGCCGATCGAAGTCGAAAACCTAGAAAACATAGCACTATATGTAATAGTTAGTAATTATATGATACTGGCTATAGCCCAGTGGGTAAGACCTGTGACTAAGGTACTATAGTCTATTCGCGTTAAGTAAATAGTGACGTCATGATATATAGACGTTAAACTGACCAATGAGACGTTAGTAAATGAGAAAACAATTCACATCGACCAATTGCAGACGACAGTTGTCACGTCTCATTGGTCAAATCGTCGGGACATGATGACATCACTATTTTCTTAATGCGAATGAACTATAGAGGTAAATACAATCTATTGAGTGATGGGCTAACAACCTGTTCACAACGTGTCATTACATACTTACGATTCATTATTACTACGGATTATGTTTTTATTATATAAAATTTTCGATTATTGATAAAAATAATAATTATTGTCGTTTTTAATTTTGTAAATATTATATTATTTGGCAAATTGCATAAATGTACGGAATCTGGATTATTATTTTGTATTGGATTGGGGTAACCTGTAAGAATTTCAAATTCAATGTATGAAATAAATAAAATAAATTATGACACCGCAACCCCAATATACTTGCTAAAAAGTTCATAAAAACATAAAACATAAACATAACATTCGCTTCACGACTTGTGTATACACACTCCCTTTTCTATTATGGCAATAAGTCAGAGGCTTGAATGCCCATCTCCGAAATTTCAATGTTAGATATGGATCACTCGAAGCCCGCGTATCACTAGATAGACAGCACCCAACGTGATAGGTAGTGAACCGTATCGCCGTATATAGGCACTGACTATTGCCTATCCTGATGGATAGGCAGGTTTCCTCACGATGTTTTCCCTCACCGTTAAAAACTAAAAAGTTCCTTGCTAAAATAATATATCTCCGACTAACTGTCCAGCTCGAATGGAATTATAGGATGTAAATATGTATGTAAGTGACCAAATATAAATATTTTGGCCACTCCTTGCCCATCAGTCACCATCTACTCACCTGTGACGTGATCTCTCCCCATATCTGTGATGCCTTGGCGTTGAGGCGCTTCGGCTTCTCCAGTTTTTGGGCTATTAGAGCCGAGCGGTGACTATTGTACTCCTCGTCCGACATTTTGTCCAAATAGTCCTGGAAAGAAGTTATATAAATTAATATTAATAAATTTATGTACTTTAGTTCTCTGGCGTATCACCTCATTTCTGATGCGATCTACCAGAGAAACCCCGAGCATCTTCCGTTCCATAGCACGCTGAGCGACCTTGAATTTGTGGGCTAGTCCCGCAGTGAGTGTCCACGTCTCAGATCCGTACGTCATAACGGGGAGCACACACTGATTGTAAACCTTAGTTTTCAGGCATTGTAGTAAAAAATATGGAATTGTATAATTTAATTATTATACAAGCAATACAAATAATTTGTTACATTTTTATTTTTTCAGAAGTTTACATGAAACATAGATGGCACTGTAATTATGATTGGATTTTTATATTATATTCTTCGCTCGTATTAGTAGCAGGGTGATGTTATATAGCCTAAAGCCATCCTCAATAAATGGTCTATCTAACACAAAAAGAATTTTTGAATTCCAACCAGTAGTTCCTGAGATTGGCGCGTTCAAACAAACAAACTCTTCAGTTTTATAATATTAGTATAGATACTCAGTTTTAGTAACGTATTGGGTACAAACCTGAAAGGATTATAAAGATAGGGCTACATCGAATGACATGTACAAAAAATACATTATCTCTGGAAAAGGGCCCATGTCTACTAATGCGTTATAACACAAACGCAGTTCAATATCAGAACAGTAATAGTGTGAAGTTGGTAATGGATTAGCGAGTGTCAAATTATACCATTCATGACAGCAAAAATAACAAATTTCGTCTTAAAAATACCAAAATTTTACACTTGCTATTCCACTACCAACTTCACACTATTACTGAAGTGATATCGAACTGTTATTTCGCTAAAAGCACTAATTAACTTAGGTCCCAAGTTACAGTCAGTACCTATAACAGTAACAATAAAATACACATGATTAATAAACTAACGGGACTTATCGTGTAAGTTTTTATATAACAAAATCACCTTTATTATGGATTAACAAAGGTAATTTTATTTTATTATATAGTAACTTACTTAACAAGTCCCGTTAGTTATTAATCATGAGTACAAATCGCGAATCTCTTACTATAATAAAACACACTACCCCCACCGAGAATCGAACCCATTTACCTGCATAGAGTCCAGAAACGCCTCGATCCTTGCGTCTAGAAAGGCAGGGTGTCTATCGCCTTGCACGAGAACTCTTAATCCTTGTACACCATTAACTCTGCGTACCCCGCTAAACACTATGTACCCTAGTTGCTCCTGAAAGCGTGAATATATAGTTAGTTATATAATAATATTTGGACTTTACACCAATTGAACTAGCCCCTTGGTAAGTTCGTTTAAGACTTGTGTTAAAGGTACTAGTCAACGTATATTTAAGAAATATATACATATTGTTATATAGATAAATACAATATATTATATAGCATATATAATCAACGACCAGACTGGAAAGCAGAAGAAAAGCGTAGTTCTTAACTCTGCCTCCACCGGGAATCTTTGGGACCTCACGATTAGCGTTCAGGTGGTTAACCAATCACGCCACGGAGGTCGACAATGTCTAAATGTATTACAATTCTGAGTATCTTAACTGTTTTTTATACAGGGAAAAGTACTTTATTACCTTAGACGACCTCCGTGGCGGGATCGGTTAGAGTTCAGGTGGAATGCTAATGTGTGAGGTCCCGGGTTTTATTCCCGGTGGAGGCAGAGTTAAGAACTACGCTTTCCTACTGCTTTCCAGTCTGGTCGTTGATTATATTTATCTATATATAATATGCATTCATTTCTTAAATATACGTTGATTTAATCTTAACACAAGTCTTAAATGGACTTACCAAGGGGCTAGTTCAATTGGTGTAATAATGTCCAAATATTATTATTACTTAATGTGTTTTTTTTTCTTTATTAAGCCATTCACCACTAAGGTTATGTCGGCTCAAGTACAAACACTGATGCCATGGCGTTTGAACTTCTTGTTATTCCGTCGCCATGGTTACACCAACGCCGCCAGTCGCTACAACCGAAGAAAAATGAAGCTGCAATTCTTCTCTTTTTTTCTTCGGTTCGTTAACAATTGACTAAATATTCAGCCGAAAATAATTATTTGTATTTTCATCTTTCACTGAGCTGCTGACTTTGCTGACGCACCATAGACGACTGAATATATAGTTATATAGGTAGTAATTCTATAGCCACCTCGAATCCACGTGTTGACCAGATAGTCAGTACTCAATGTGACAGGTGGTAAGCCATGTCGCCATTTACAAGCACTGACAATTCCTGTTCAAAGTTAATTAGTGGAGTAAGGGCCTAGGGAATCAGGCGTGATGTGTATGTATGTATGTACCTATATCATACACATTCTTACCTTAGTCCTCAACGTATTGAAACACGGCTCCGATATGATATGCGTTAGTAAATCCAACTTCACATTCGGAGCCGAACTGGCTAAGTTGACGCAAGCACACGAAGAGCGATGAACGGCGTTCTCACCCTCTTTCAAATACCAGGAACCTTAGAAAGAAAGAACTTTCTTACTATATGCATAAAGCTATCAATCAATCAGCCTATACTAGTCATTACATAGTATAAAACAAAGTCGCTTTCTTTGTCATTGGTACATGAAATTAAAATGTGTTTTTCATTTACGTACATAATTTACAACGGTGAGGGAAAACATCGTGAGGAAACCTGCCTATCCCTCAAGATAGGTAATAGTCAGTGCCAATATACGGCGATACGGTTCACTACCTATCACGTTGGGTGCTGTCTACCTAGTGATACGCGGGCTTCGAATGACCCATACCTAACATGCCTTCGAAATTTCGGAGATGGGCATTTAAACCTCTGACTACCCCGTCATAATAAAAAAGGAGTGTGTATACACAAGTCGCGAAGCGTATGTTTATCTTTCTTACTACATACATATTAAATAAATCAATCAGCCTATATTAATCACTACATAGTATAAAACAAAGTCGCTTTCTCTGTCCCTATGTCCCTTTGTATGCTTAAATCTTTGAAACTACGCAACGGATTTTGATGCGGTTTTTTTAATAGATAGATTCAAGAGGAAGATTTATGTGTATAATAACATTCATTAAATAGTGGATTAGGCTATATATTTTATACCCGTGCGAAGCCGGAGCAGGTTTATAAGTATTTACGTTTATAAGAACAAAAGACAAAATTTGACATTTTAAAACTGGCGCCACTATGCAATGTCATGGCCACTATACGTTCGCGTGATTCGAAATGTCAAATATTGTCTTGTAATTTTATAAACGTAAACACGCTTACACACACAGTATACCTTTCTGCATATCTTATTATTTATTTCTCCATATCTTCATTACAGTACATTGGGTGCAGTAGAAGGGTGGTTATGTAAGGGCCGGCTCAATAGGACATATGCCAGTCAGATAGTCGCCACATTTACAAAGGGTGACGTGATAAGTACCTATAACTAAATGAGTGTGTTAGAGGTGTATGAGTGTCAATTAAGCGAAAGTGGTTTGTCAGTAGGACAGATGGGGATCTGTGATCTCTGCCTTTCCCTCTACAAGGAATCAGGCGTGATGTGTATGTATGTATACCTTTCTCCAAATCGATTTCTCTGTACAACAATAATTGTTGTGGTTGCAGCGGCGTCGCGTCCTTTGGTATTCTGAAAAAAGATATTACGATAATATTCACGAACAGTAACCTCTGACTACCCCGTCAGAGGTTCAGGTGTCCATCTCCGCAATAGCGAAGGTAGTAATTCTATGGACACCTCGAACCCACGTGTTGACCAAATAGTATTCAATGTGATAGGTGGTAAGCCAAGTCGCTATTTACAAGCACTATTATCTGTTTGGGGAACGGGTAGGTTTCCTCACGATGTTTTCCCTCACCGTATAATGCGACGCATTTCGTTAATGTATTTTACATTGAGTACTGACTATCTGGTCAACACGTGGGTTCGAGACTACCTTCGCTATTGCGGAAACGCGTATGTATGTACATATGTTATGCAGTGTATGTATGTATGTATGTACGTACCTCTTCTCGACAATGTCGCCGATGGCATTCGCCCTGTCTCGGGTCATGTTCCCAAACACCATGGCTTCGACATGCAGCTTCCTTATGAAGCTTTGAATGAATTGTTTCAAACTATCCACTGTCACTTCTGTAAGAAAATAGTAAGTTAGCTAGTAATAATAGGACAATACACCAATTGAACTAGCCGCTTGGTAAGTACATTTACGACTTGTGTTAAGGGTACTAGTCAACGTTTGTTTAATAAATAACCTTCATTATTCATGATAAGGATTCATTATTCATGATCACATGATAAGGATGGGGTCCATCAGGAAATTTTTTAATGTAAGATTGTGTGATAGGGTATGGAATATTGTGATTCGTATATTGTGGTTTGAAAAAAGACGTAGTGACGAAAATAGAGAAAGGTATGTTAAGGTGGTTTGGGCACATAGAGCGGATGGATGAACGGAGGGTTACGAAGGAATCTATAAAGCCAAAGTGAAAGGTAGACTTGAACGGGGCAGGCCGCGTAGAGCTTATACAGATCAAATTCTCAAGACGGATGTACGTAGTGAAGAACAGAGGAGTATGTAAGAAGGTTAATGGGCGTGAGTGAAACAGGCGATTCGTCACTCGTTCCAGGAGACTTAATAGTCACAGCCTATTTTTTTTCTCCGTCTACCTCCAACATTATCGGAGAAGTTGTGTACCTACTACTACTCTTTCAGACTGTCTCACTTGTATGCCTCTCGTACTTTCATGCTTCACACTGTTGCCTATCCCGTTGAAGCCGTATAGTCATAACAGGCGGAGGATTGGCGTTGTGGGCTTTGGCCTGCAACATATGCTGAGCCTGGGCCCTTTCACAGTGACAGTGCAGTATCTTGTCTATTGTAATAAATGTAATTGTAAATGTTTTTTGTACCTGTGCTGTTTTTTGTGAATAAAATGTTTTTCTATTCTATTCTATTCTATAACTGCATACACTAACCCTGAGCGGCGTCCAGTAACTGTCCCTTGGTCCAGGCCAGCTCCGCGAGGCACAGTGCCTGGTGGTAGACTGCGTGCTGGTACGGCTGCTCTGCCTCGAAGTTCCTGCAACGGGCACAAGGGGGTTAGTGGCGACATCTATTGTTTGAGAGGGGGAGGTGGGTGGGAGTTGGTGGTGACATCTGTGGTTTGTTACAGAGAAATCAAAGAAAGTAAAGAATATTTGATTCTAGCTTTTACAAACACTAGTAGGATTAGTATTATTTCAAAGAAGCGACATTATAAGTAGGTATAAAAATATTAAGTAACTGATATAAAAAAAACATAGAATTCCAAATATACATACATAAATTACATTCGAAATAAAATTTATATAAAATATTTGTAAATAGCAATTATGTTTTATAAAGATTTAAGATAACAATTAAGTAGGAGAAAAAAAAACAAAATATTAGATCAAATTAGAGACATTCTTCTCAACACGGGTGTACGTAGTAAAGAACAGAAGAGCATGTAAGTGAGAAGGTTAATGGGTGTGAATATGTCATGAAGTTCAAAGAGATACTAGCATATTACATGTCACCCTTTCGGAGTGGACCGGGAGATATAATATTTCCTAGGTCCTTGTGACGATCGATAGTTAAGCTTCTCATACACGGGGATCTTCTGTTCTGGTCAACTCATCGCTACACCAAGCTGTATGAGAAATAGGCAATGACTATCGAATGTTCCTCTTGCTTCAATTCGATCTGTATAAGTTCTACGCCTACCCCGTCCAACTCTACCTTCCACTTTCGTGCTTGTAAATGACGACTTGGATGACCACCTGTCACATTGAGTACTGACTATCTGGTCAACATGTGTGTTCGAGGTGGGTATAGCATTACTACCTTCGCAATTGCGGAGATGAAACCTGGGGCCTTACTCCACCAATGCATTGTAGGCACTATTTTACTTCAAAATCTTGTAATACTTCAGTAGTTTTGGCCTCCACTAAGTGTCAAATTACGGCAACTGAAGTATTGCTGTATTGATACTGATGTAATATTGTGCCTAAATGCATTAGTGGAGTAAGGCCCCTGATCTTTTTCTGGTGACTTCCCTACAAGGGTTAATGGTCGTTTTTGTCACAATCCTGGAGTTCCTATCTAAGCTACAACTCACCTTATAGACCTCAAGTGTAGTTCCTTCATGATCTCGAACCTTTTGGGGTCCACTTTCAAGTTGACCAATTGGTCTACTATCTTCTCTAACAAAACTCCTTGCTTGTCATCGTAACCGTCGACAGCTATCTGTTAAGGAAAGGCAGGGTATTTAAATGATACATACATAGATATACATCACGCCTGGTTCCCTGTAGGCAGAGATCACAGATCCCCATTTGTCCCACTGACAGACTACGTTCGTTTCATTGACACTCATACACACTCGGCGGTTATAGGAACTTCTAACGTCACTCTTTTTCAATATAGCGTCTATCTGACTGTCATATGTTTTATTAGGCTGGTCCCTACGTAACCGCCCTTCCACTTCACTAACATATGGAATATGTCAATCTACTATTTCGACGACCTCCGTGGCGCGATCGGTTAGACACCTGAACGCTAATCGTGAGGTCCCGGGTTCGATTCCCGGTGGAGGCAGAGTTAAGAACTACGCTTTTCTACTGCTTTCCAGTCTGGTCGTTGATTATATATGCTATATATGTATTTATCTATACATAATATGTATTCATTTCTTAAATATACGTTGACTAGTACCCTTAACACAAGTCTTAAATGAACTTACCAAGGGGCTGGTTCAATTGGTGTAATAATGTCCAAATATTATTATTATTATTATTACTATCATTCATCCGCATAACATGAATTTTATCAATACATATACATACATATTATAAGATATATGATATAATTAGTATTATAATAAATAATACATAACTACACATATACGATAAGTTTACAATAATATATAATTATACGATATTATCATTTCGTAAGAGGCGACTAAGGGATTACGGGTAAATGGAATCTATTGGGCGATAGACTAGCAACCTGTCACCAATGTTCCATTATGACATCACAACCTCAATATTCATGTTTAAAACTGACCTAGGAGATATTTTATCTCCGAGGTTACATTAAACCCCGAAAGGGATTAAAGGACGTAAATGTATATGTATGTATCGCTAAAAGTGCAGTCCCAGTAACTTTTTATATGGTTTACGTTTAAAAGAACAAAATACAATATTTTCCATTTCGAAGCACGCGAACGTATAGTGGCCATGACAATGCATAGTGGCGCCAGTTTTGAAATGTCAAATAGTCTTTTGTTCTTATAAACTTGAACCTTATAAACAGTTACTGGGACTGCACTTTAAGCGTTGACTGTACATACATACACATACACGAAAGGCAGATACTTAGCTACATTCACTCACCGTGATCCCGTACTTCCCATTCGCCAGATTCCAATGGAGACCTGCTAGCTCAGCGGCATAGGCAGTGGTTTGAAGCACGTCTTTGATCAGCATCGCGTATAAGGCTGTTTGGGCCACGTTCTTCGGCTCCGAATAGGCTAGCGGACTGGAAAGATCGGTAGCTAGTTAGTTTATATATATATAGGCTTCACGACTTGTGTATGCACACTACCTTTTTTATTGGTAGTCAGATGCTTGAGTGCCCATCACTCGAAACCCGCGTTTCACTAGATAGACAGCACCCAACGTGATAGGTAGTGAACCGTATCGCCGTATATAGGCACTGGCTATTACCTACCCTGAGACATAGGCAGGTTTCCTCACGATGTTTTCTCTCACCGTTATCACCGTGGGCATGCGGGCCTCTGACTACCCCGCCATAATAAAAAAGGGAGTGTGTATACACAAGTCGTGAAGCGTATGTTATGTTTATGTTCAATTATGTGAAATGAACTTTATTAAAATTACGTGGACCAATAACAAACCTATCAACATTTTCGGTACTCTTAAAAATCCTTCTTAAAAAAATAGACTAAAGTACCCTTAACACAAGTCTTAAATGTACTTACCAAGGGGCTAGTTCAATAATCAATTATTGGTGTAACATACATACATACATACACCGGGGTAGGCAGAGATCACGGATCCCCATTTGTCCCACTGACAGACCACTTTCGCTTCATTGACATTCTGACATCTTCTCATATAAACTCTGCGGTTATAGGTACTCCTAACGTCACCTTTTTTCAATATAGCGTCTATCTGACTGTTATATTTCTTATTAGGCCGGCCCCTACGTAACCTGGTGTAACAGTGTACTAAATATTATCATAAACAACCCACCTGACCAAATGAAACATAAGCGCTGCTTTAGGCATCTGAAACTCCGCGTCAGCTTTATACCAGAGCCTTATTAGGGGGGCGTCTCTTAGTATCAGTGGGGCGACCCCCTCCGCAGTGGGGTCTGACCCCACCGTTACTGACAGGTTAGTGGGGATGAACTCATTGGGTGCTGGTAGGGCGAGACACGGGTTTAGTGGGGCCGATTTCCAGAGCTGCAATTGAGAATTATAAGGTTAAAGACAAAGACAAATGCGTTTACAATCATTAATCCTTGTTGAGTCAGAGGTTTGGGTGCCTATCTCTGCAGTTAGTAAATTAATGCTGAAATGACTTAATAATAATATATAATCATTAAGTTGTTCTTCTCAAGGCGGGTGTTAGTAGTGAAGAACAGAAGAGCATGTATGAGAAGGTTAATGGGTGTGAGTGAAGCAAGAGATTTGTCACCCGATCCAAGTGGCTTAACAGTCTCTGCCTAACCCGTTGGGGACGAAGAGGCGTGAATATATATACGGTTAAGTTAAATATTAGATAAAATACATACATACACATCACGATAATTCGACATAGCTCAGTTGTTTGGGGCTTGACTCTGTATCAGTACAGGGTTCGAATCCCACTTGAGCATGTACCAATGGAAATTAAGTTTTTGAATTTCAATGTTAAATTTCGTAATAAAAACACATTTACAAAATGCGTCGAATACTACGGTGAGGGTTAGTGCTTGTAAATGGCGACATGGCTTGCCACGTGTCACGTTGAGTACTGACTTGGTCAACACGTGGGTTCGAGGTGTCCATAGAATTACTACCTTCGCAATTGCGGAGATGGACACCTGAACCTCCGACTACCCCGCAAGGGTTAATGGTCGTAAATGTATGCGTTTTGAAGCATTTACCTTAATAGTTTTCTCTTCAATGTCCTCCATGAAATATTTGGTGCCGTACCATTTCTCTGACAGGGTACATTTGTCTGCGAATTTTCTGAAACGAAAATGGGCGTGGCTAAGTGTTAAGCACTATTCTTACTGAATTTAATTTCATACATAAACTAGTAACCCACTCCGGCTTCACACGGGTATAAAATACATAGCCTACTCCACTATTTAATGGATGTTATTATACATATAAACCTTCCTCTTGAATCACTCTATCTATTAAAAAAATCCGTTGCGTAGTTTCAAAGATTTAAGCATACAAAGGGACATAGGGACAGAGAAAGCGACTTTGTTTTATACTATGTAGTGATATTTACACTTGTTTATATTATGTCCCGTGCTAGGACGTAAAGAGTGATAACTAGCTGCCGTTCTTCCCGGCATGTCGTAGGCAACCAAGAGACTAGGAGTATATCAAACTATTTGCTTAACAACCTGTCACCAATATTCCATTATGACATCACAACCCCAATATTCATGCTAATAAGTGACTTAAGACATATTTATACTCATGATTAATAATTAACGGGACTCATCTGCCCGTGACCATGGCTGCTGCAACGTAGCCGAAACGTCGGGTTAATAAAGGTAACTTTATTATATTAAGATATATTATCGTGTCTTCCAGGTTCTGTCCACCCCGAAAGGGATTAAAGGACGTGAATGTACTCACTTGGCGATGACGCAAACGCGGACATTCTCCGGCGTGAGCTGCTCCAGGAGCTTGGAGATCAGCTCCGGCTTCCACTCCGACAGCAGGTAGTGGACGCTCAGGATATCTTCCATCGGGAACTCCTGAACATGGGAGGAACATGGATTATGACGACCTCCGTGGCGCAATCTGTTATATCCTATCCCTGTAAGCGATGAGGCTTATGGCATCCTTCCTTATCACCAGCATTTCCCAGAATTCATCCTCATACAATAATACCATACACACTAGACCATTTCCCAAAATGCAATGCAGCATTTCCCAAGAATTCATCCTCATACATTGTTACAGACGATATCACCATACAATATAAAACAACCTCACACACGACAAAAGGATCATTCCTTATCCAGAGTCAAGAGAGAGCACATTATATTTAAATCCTGTTGTTCCATTATATTATAGTAAATTTATTCTTTAATAAATGAGAAGTGTTACATAAAGTGTTTAAAAATCCTCACTTTCGTCACATTAGATCGGTTAGCCGCCTGAACGCTACTCGTGAGGTCCCACAGATTCCCAGAGGCAGAGTTAAGAACTACGCTTTTCTACTGCTTTCCAGTCTGGTTGTTGATTATATATGTGTTCATGTATATATTTCTTAAATATACGTTGACTAGTACCCTTAACACAAGTCTTAAACGAACTTACCAAGGGGCTAGTTCAATTAGAGTAATAATGTCCAAATATTATTATATTATATTACTAGTGACCCGCTCCGGCTTCGCACAGGTATAAAATATATAGCCTACTCCACTATTTAATGGATGTTATTATACATATAAACCTTCCTCTTGAATCACTCTATCTATTAAAAAAAACTGCATCAAAATCCGTTGCATAGTTTCAAAGATAAGCATACAAAGGGACATAGGGACAGAGAAAGCGACTTTGTTGTATACTATGTAGTGATACTTATATCGTCACAATCGTAGAACACTGACGTATGTGACTTTATACCAATAAGAAGACAAATTGTTATAGTTCTGTTTGAATAGTATTAATAACACTTCAAATTAAACACAAACGCAAACTTTAATGCAGTTTCGATTTAGCATTTTTGAGATATGTTAAAAAACCGATTTAACTTCAATGCCCTCTTCTGTAAAGTATGGAAAATCAAGATCCGTCTCTTCTTCTACGATTGTGACGATATGTATGTATACTAACCTGCATGAGATGCACGTGCGCGTTGACCACGGACCGTGGCTCCTGTTGGTCCCGGAACCGGAAGTCCATGGCCAACAGATGCTTCTGCTCCTCCCAGACCCACTGCTGCGGACCCTCGCTGCGGAGCAGGCCTATGTACTGGAACAAGGGGTTTCAGTGAGTGAGTAGGTTTGAATGAGTGAATATGTATAAGGGGGAACGAATGGGTTTGGACGAGTGAATGAGTGAATGTGTATAAAGGGGGAACGAATTGAGTGAATGAGTACTAAACATGTTTCATATTACAGGAAAACGAATATTCCAAATTCCTCTCCGAGAACGGAGGATCCTCAAACGCGTCCACTTCAGCCGATCACACCACTTACTACTTCGACGTGCTGCCCCAAAAACTGGTGCCGGCTTTGGATATGTGAGTATGATGGACTAGTAACCTGTCACTGAAGTTTTGTATATCGTATGAGTGTGAGATACTGTTATGCCAATTTATATGTGGGTGAAGTGGAAGGACGGTTACGTAGAGGCCGGGCTGATAAGACATATAACAGTCAGATAGACGCTATATTGAAAAAAGGTGACGTTAGGAGTACCTATAACCGCCGAGTGTGTATGAGAAAATGTATGAGTGTTGAAGTGTAAGTGGTCTGTCAGTGGGAGATATGGGGATCCGTGATCTCTGCCTACCCCTCTACAGGGAATCAGGCGTGATGTGTGTATGTATGTAATATTACTAGGTAAAACTAAGTAATCGTCCTTTATCTTTGGAACAGGCTTTATATACCTTTTAGGGTGGACAAAACGTCCAATATCCGTCCATGTTCTTGATCACTCTTAGCATTCATATCGGAAATATAACATACGCTGCACGACTTGTGTATACACACTCCCTTTTTTATTATGGCGGGGTAGTCAGAGGCTTGAATGCCCTTTTCCGAATTTCGAAGGCATGTTAGGTATGGGTCACTCGAAGCCCGCGTATCACTAGATAGACAGCACCCAACGTGATAGGTAGTGAACCGTATCGCCGTATATAGGCATTGACTATTACCTATCCTGAGGGTAAGGCAGGTTTCCTCACGATGTTTTCCCTCACCGTTCGTGGAGGTGGTATTTCTATGGCCACCTCGAACGCACGTTTTGACCGGATAGTCAGTACTTTATATGACAGGTGGCCGGGAAGAACGGCAGCTAGTTAGCACTCTTTACGTTGCACTCTATCACCGCAATCTTACCTGGAACACCATAGTGATAATGTCATCGATGTGCAGTATACCCTCCTCGGTGAGGTCGACTTGAACGCCGAAGAACCCGAAACCGCGGCCTCCGATCCTTGCGCCGCCCACCAAGCTGGAACATACACACAATGTTACATACATACATACATACATTATGGAATATATGTGAGTGAATATAGTTTTAAGAGATTCGCGATTTATACTCATGATTAATAATTATTAACGGGACTTATCGCGTAAGTTTATATATAATAAAAGGCAATTTTATTATATATAAACTTACGCGATAAGTCCCGTTAATAATTATTAATTATGTGAGTGAAGTTTTTGATTAAAAGTCGAAAAGTACGTTAAACTTTTTATCCTAAATTTATGTACGTAGTATTTAGCATACGTATAGCTATATATTCGAGTGGTTTCGACAGATTAAAAAAAATACCTTATGTAATGCCAAGAACGCCAAAATTTAGTTTTTATTTCCAATAAGACATATGTCAGTCAGATAGACGCCATATTGAAACAGGGTGACTTTAGAAGTACCTATAACCGCCGAGTGTGTATGAGAAGGTGTACGAAGGTGTCTCCCACTGCCTACCCCTCTACAGGGAATCAGGCGCGATGTGTATGTATGCAAGTACTTTACAATGTAAGATCTACTGTGCCCTACAGGAAAAGAGGAAGCTTCCTACCTAGCCACGTGTTCCAGGCTAATGGTCTGACTTGGAAATTTATATATCTTCAGTTAATTATTTCAATTGCGCATTCTAGGATATCGACGTTTATGCTAGCGCCATCTATGATATTTATGTTATCAATCAATCAATCAATCAGCCTATGTCAGTCCACTGCTGGACGTAGGCCTCCCTAAGGTAACGCCACAAAACACGATCACTCGTGGCCCTCAGCCAACCACTACCAGCGACCTTTTTCAGGTCATCGGTCCATAGTAGGGGGGCGCCCTACACTACGTTTACCGAGACGCGGTCGCCATTCGAGAACCGTTATTATTATTATATATTTATGTTAAACTAATTGCAACTTAACCTGTACACTATACATACCTATTACACCATCCCTTATCCTTGAGGGCGGCGAGCAGTGACCCCGGGCCCTCGTGTCCAAGCAGATGGGACAAGTAGTGGCCTGGCTGCGGAAATATACATGCATTGTACAATCTGCTTCGATTATTACTTTTTATTTTTCTTAAAAATTAAAGCTGAAGAGTTTGTTAGTTTGAACGCGCTAATCTCAGGAACTACTGGTTCGAATTCAAAAATTATTTTTATGTTAGATAGACCATTTATTGAGGATGGCTTTAGGCTATATAACATCACGCTGCTACTAATAGGAGCGAAGAATATAATATAAAAATCAAATTATAATTACAGTGCCATCTATGTTTCATGTATCGAGAACTTCTAAAAAATAAAAATGTGGCAAATATATTATTTCATATTGCTTGAAACCTACCCCAACTGGTAATAGTTACTGCTTGTAATAGATATTAAGAAAAATATTAATCTACTTATATATAATACTAGCGACCCGCTCCGGCTTCGCACGGGTTTAAAATATATAGCCTACCCCACTATTTAATGGTTGTTACTATACATATAAACCTTCCTCTTGAATCAGTCTATCTATTAAAAAAAACCGTATCAAAATCCGTTGCGTAGTTTCAAAGATTTAAGCATACAAAGGGACATAGGGACAGAGAAAGCGACTTTGTTTTATACAATGTAGTGATTATTATTATTATAATTATACTATTATTATTTATATATTTAGAGAATGGGATTCATTTTATTCATGTTACTTTATCATACAACTTTATTATTAATATAATATGTAAGAAAACGAGGTGCCTATGCAGAGGAATAGGCAAAAGTTATGACCTATTTTATGGCGTGGCGCGATTCACAAGATGATTTATCACTACATAGTATAAAACAAAGTCGCTTTCTCTGTCCCTATGTCCCTTTGTATGCTTAAATCTTTGAAACTACGCAACGGATTTTGATGCGGTTTTTTTAATAGATAGAGTGATTCAAGAGGAAGGTTTATATGTATAATAACATCCATTAAATAGCCAGAAGTGCGAAGCCGAAGCGGGTCGCTAGTATTATTATATATGTATGTAAAATAAACAATCAAACTCACAGCAGTGCGGTACTGCATCCTCGTATCAGGTATCGGGAAGTCAATAGACAGTGACCTTAAGTCCTTAACGGGTTCGCAATAGAACCTCTTTTGCCTCAACCGCTGGGGGTAAGGTGACTCCGTCCACACAGGAGCTTGGACGTTGTGGTTCTTGATTTGGGAGAAGAGGGGCGCTATTATTTCCTCCAACTCGTCTAGGGACTCTGGAATGAGTGAGTGAATGAATGAATGATTGAGTGAGGTTAGAGAGAATGAACGATTGATGGATTTTAGTAACTGGTTTATATAATACGAAAACAAAAAATAAACGCGTTTGCGACCATTACTCCTTGCAGTCAGAGGTTCAGGTGTCCATCTCCGCAATTGCGAAGGTAGTAATTCTAATAATAAAAACACATTAACGAAATTCATTCATCATCAGGAAAACATCGTGAGGAAACCTAGCTGTTTCCCGACAGGTAATAGTGCTTGTAAATGGCGACATGGCTGACCACCTGTCACATTGAGTACTGAATATCTGGTCAACACGGGGGTTCGAAGTGTCCATAGAATTTACAAAATACATGCATATATTTACGCTTCTATGTCCCTAATGGGATAGGCAGAGACTATCGATCGCCACCTGGAACGGGTGGCAAATCCCTTGCTTCACTCACACCCATTAACCTTCTCATACATGCTCTTTTGTTCTTCACTACGTACACTCGCTTCAAGAAGAATGTCTCCAATATGATCTGTATAAGTTCTAATAGACAAAGGTATATTTAGGTGGTTTGGGCTCATGGAGCGGATGGATGAAAGGAGGGTTACAAAGGAATCTTATAAAGCCAAAGTGGAAGGTAGAATTGGACGGGGTATACCGCGTAGAACTTATATCATTCCTTACCTTTACCAATGACGGCCAGCGTCATAATATTTGAGGAGTACCACTTTTCGTGGAACTTCAGTAGTTCATCTCTCACATTAATGCCTTTGGATAGGGGGATAGTTTCTAATGTTTCTTTGTTACCTGCAAACAAAATATTACGTTCAGTCGTCTATGGTTCGTCAACAAAGTCAGCAGCTCAGTGAAAGTTGAAAACACAAATAATTATTTTCGGCTGAATATTTAGTCAATTGTGATGCAACTGGCTAAATACGTTCGCTTTGGGATTATATTTGGATCCTCAACTGGAACGAACCGAAGAACAACGAAGAGCAGAATTGCAGCTTCGACTTGGTTTTTCTTCGGCTATAGCGGGTGGCGGCGTTGGCGTAACCATGGCGACTGAACAACAAGTGCAAACACCATGGCATCAGTGTTTGTACTTGAGCCGACATAAAAAAAGTATAACGTTATTTGCGTAAAAATTTTAATACATACGTGAAATACTTTTCTATTCTATTGTATTGTAGATGTATCTCCAAATGTTATGTTATTCTATATTCTTGGTCACTTTAATCATTCATATTGATATTGATGACTCTTATATGGAACATTATGTGAAATAAATTCTAGGTAGTTAATTGCTGGCTCGTTAATTTTCTGTTCACTCCTAAAGATGACGGTGAGTGTGTATGTGTGAGGTGGAGGGTCTTTACGACGTATGACGGTCAAATGGGCGACATACTAAATAAGACTGTCGTTAAAAGTACCTATAAGATATCTTTTTAGTGATACTAGGGTGTAATAATGTCTGTACAAAAATTTCAATTTTTCTGCATTTTAGGGAGTACCATGCATATATTTACATTTATATTAACTATTGTGTGACGGAGCCGTAAAAACGGTCTTTATCGTGACAGAGCTGTAACTGGGAGGGTTTGAACTTGTGTTATTTATGAACATAGTATTTCCTCGACAGCTTTTGCCATTACTTTTAATATTAGTGTCATAATGTCTGTACAAAAATTTCAATTTTTCTGCATTTTAGGGAGTACCAAAAACATTCTACCATAAATAAATTTACATTATATTAACTATTGTGTTACGGAAGGGTATGAAACGGTCCTTATCGTGACGGAGCGGTAACCAATGCTAAACTAATGATAATCATGGACATAGTATCTCCTCGACCGCTTTTGCCATTACTATTAGGGACACTACGGTCTCATGTTAATTACCAATCACCTACTAGACTCATGGACATGGCAGGTGGGTGATAGTATGATGGAAGGAATATATATGTAGGGAGAGGGTCTTAATACGACGTATGACGGTCAAATAGACGACATACTAAATAAGAGTGTCGTTAAAAGTACCTATAAGATTTCAATTTAGTGATACTAGGGTGTCATAATGTCTATATAAAAATTACCATTTTTCTGCATTTTAGGGAGTACCAAAAACATTCTACCATGAAAACCTTTACGTTTATATTAAGTTTTGAAATATGATTAAGCGAATGAATGAATTAATTAAGCGTATGAAACGGTCCTTATCGTGACGGAGCAGTAACTCCCAATCCTAAATAAACGATTAACATATTGAAGAAACGTGTCACTACAATTGTCTATTAGATATTTCTAATGGGAAACTACAGTGTAATGTCTGTATAACAATATCCATTTTTCTGCATTTCAGGGAGTACCAAAAGAAATGTATGTAAATGTAAGAAATGTATTCTACCATGAATACATTTACATTATATTAACTATTGTGTGACGGAAGCGAAAAAACGGTCCTTATCGTGACGGAGCGGTAACCAATGCTAAACTAATGATAATCATGGACACAGTATCTCCTAGACCGCTTTTGCTATTACTACAAGGGGCACAACGGTCTCATGTTAATTACCAATCACCTACTAGACTCATGGACAGGGCAGGTGGGTGATAGTATGATGGAAGGTATATGTGTTCTTTACGTGTATGTGGGTCTTTACGACGTATGACATATAACATACTAAATAAGAGTGTCGTTAAAAGTACCTATAAGATTTGTTTTTTGTGATATTAGAGTGTAATAATGTCTGTATAAAAATTTCCATTTTTCTGCAACTCAGGGAGTACCAGAAACATTCTACCATGAAAACTTTAACATTTTAGAAGTTATTGTGTGACGGAAGGGTCTTAAAGGTCTCTAATCTCACCGGTGCCGAACTTGTGTTAGTCATGGACACAATAAGCTCTCCGATCACCTTTCTCTCTCAACTTAATTATGTATGTTGGCATCTTTGTTTTATTGTTGGTAGAGTCTATGTATAAATTATCGTATTGCTTTCTTTCTAATCGTGACGGAGCGGTAACTCACCAATGCTAAACTATTGATAATCATGGACATAGTATCTCCTAGACCCTAGGTCTCATGTTAATTACCAATCACCTACTAGACTCATCAGTCATTTCAAAAACTGACTGACAGTATTTATTCGTGACGTAGCGGTAACTCACCGGTGCCGAACTTGTGATAGTCATGGTTAGGGTCCGACGTGGACTTGTTGAGCTGGTCCAGCCGCCACATGTCTGAGGAGGTGTTCTTCTGGTGCTCAGAGGCAATCACACCATGGCATGTATATGGCAGGTGGGTGATAGTATGATGGAAGGTATGTATGTAGGGGGAGGGTCCTAATACGACGTATGACGGTCAAATATGCGACAAATCTAACTGACAGTGCAGTAACTGGCGTGTTTCGAACTTATTATTTATGGACATAGAATCTCCTCAATTACAATGACTTGACTGTAAATAGGTGACATACTGAATAAGAGTGTCGTTAAAAGTATCTATAAGATTTCTATGTAAAGAAACTAGAGTGTAATAATGTCTGTATAAAAATTTCCATTTTTCTGCATTTTAGGGAGTACCAAAAACACTCTTACATGAAAACCTTTACATTTTAGAAGGTATTTTATAAGGTAAGGTAGGTTGTGTGGCGGAAGGATCTTAAAGGTCTCTAATCTCACCGGTGCCGAACTTGTGATAGTCATGGTTAGGGTCCGAAGTGGACTTGTTGAGCTGGTCCAGCCGCCACATGTCTGAGGAGGTGTTCTTCTGGTGCTCAGAGGCAATCACACCATGGCATGTGTATGACAGGTGGGTGATAGTATGATGGAAGGTATGTATGTAGGGGGAGGGTCCTAATACGACGTATGACGGTCAAATATGCGACAAATCTAACTGACAGTGCAGTAACTGGCGTGTTTCGAACTTATTATTTATGGACATAGAATCTCCTCAATTACAATGACTTGACTGTAAATAGGTGACATACTGAATAAGAGTGTCGTTAAAAGTATCTATAAGATTTCTATGTAAAGAAACTAGAGTGTAATAATGTCTGTATAAAAATTTCCATTTTTCTGCATTTTAGGGAGTACCAAAAACACTCTTACATGAAAACCTTTACATTTTAGAAGGTATTTTATAAGGTAAGGTAGGTTGTGTGGCGGAAGGATCTTAAAGGTCTCTAATCTCACCGGTGCCGAACTTGTGATAATCATGGTTAGGGTCCGAAGTGGACTTGTTGAGCTGGTCCAGCCGCCACATGTCCGAGGAGGTGTTCTTCTGGTGCTCAGAGGCAATCACATCATGGCATGTATATGGCAGGTGGGTGATAGTATGATGGAAGGTATATATATGTAGGGGGAGGGTCCTAATACGACTTATGAGGATAAAAAGTGTCCGATAGTGAAGAAGAATGTACTTTAAAAGTGTCTTTCTATGTGGCTAACGAGATATTGAAAAAAAGTGTCGTTAAAAGTACCTATAAGATGTCTTTTAGTGATATTAGAGTGTAATAATGTCTATATAAAAATTTCCATTTTTCTGCATTTTATGGAGTACCAAAAACATTCTAACATGAATATTTACCTTGTTACTAAGTATTGTGTGACTGAATCGTATGAAAGGTCTCTAATCGTGACAGAGCAGTAAGTTACATTACTATCAAAGACACTACGGTCTCATGTTAATTACCAATCACCTATTAGACTCATCAGTCATTTTACAAACTGACTGACAGAATTTATGCGTGACGGAGCGGTAACTCACCGGTGCCGAACTTGTGATAATCATGGTTAGGGTCCGAAGTAGACTTGTTGAGCTGGTCCAGCCGCCACATGTCCGAGGAGGTGTTCTTCTGGTGCTCCGAGTCCACGGCGTTCAGCTCCCGTCCCGTCGCCGCCTCCGTGAACAGGGGGTCGATGAAGAAATGGGCGAAGCTGGAGACATATATATAATAATATTTAGGACCTATTACAACAATTGAACTAAAAATAAAATAAAATAAACACACTAGACGCAGTAATACATATACAAATAGAGAAAAGAATTAATTAAATCAGGGGTGTCCAAACTAGATGGGACCCAGGGCCAATAAAAAAGACTAAATACATTGGTGGGCCGCAAAATATTTATTAAAATGACAAAATGGTACTAGGACCAATCCAACTACTTGGATTAGTACGGGCCAAGAGCAATCCCATTCTAAAAAAAAAAAAATAAGGTCAATAATGTATTTTAAAAAGGTTCAATGGGCCGCAGCCGCAGTAATCTAAACCGCGGGCCGCATGCGGCCCGCGGGCAGTGGTTTGGACAGCCCTGAATTAAATAATAATATACATTTATGGAACCAAGCGCACATGGCAACCCCGCGCAAGTGTGAATAGGATTTCTCTCAGCTAATGTTGATTGTGTGAAATTCACACTGCCAATGCTGATATTCCGACAAACCCTTACTAAGAACTAGCCCCTTGGTAAATACATTTAAGACTTGTGTTAAGGGTACTAGTCAACGTATATTTAACAAACATGTATATTCATATTATAGATAGATAAATACATATTATATGGCATATATAATCAACGACCAGACTGGAAAGCAGAAGAAAAGCGTAGTTCTTAATTCTGCCTCCACCGGGAATCGAACCCGGGACCTCACGATTAGCGTTCAGGCGTCTAACCGATCGCGCCACGGAGGTCGTCAAATATGTACATATGTAATATATGTACATATATATGTCACATACATACAATTAATAACTACCGGGACTTATCGCGTAAGTTTTTATATAATAAAGTTACCTTTAATAACCCGAACTTAAAACTTTAGTACATAAGATAGTTCGAGATTACATACATACACATCACGCTTGATTCCCTATAGAGTCCTGATCCTGACAGGCCACTTTCGCTTCATTGACACTCATACACCTTTTCATACACACTCGACGGTTATAGGTAGCTAACATCACCCTTTTTCAATATAGCGTCTATCTGACTGTCATGTCCTTTTGAGCCGGCCCCTACGTAAGTGCCCTTCCACTTCACCCACATATATAATAGAATAGAAAAAATTATTCACAAAAACAGCACAGGTACATTTACATTTATTACAATTGACAAGATACTGCACTGTCCCTGTGAAAGGGCCCAGGCTCAGCATATGTTGCAGGCCAAAGCCCACAACGCCAATCCTCCGCCTGAGCCGCGGAGTATATATGCCATATACTGGGTGTTTTGTTGTAGCATTGAAAAACTTCAAGAGCCCATGTTTTTGTATTTTTGCATGTGTCACTAGTAAAATGTAGTTAGAAATGTTGGAAATTTATTCAAGAACAATAAATAATTAAATTTAGATCCGTAACGTGCATACTTTTTTTTCTATAGGTAATTTAATGACGAATTCTGGTGATTTAAAAAAATAAAATAAAAAGGCGCCAAAAAAAAAAAGGCCAATAGCCCCGAGTTCTATGGCTAGTTGTGTTTGGCATGACCCCCTCTTTCTCCCATAGGCTTTTGTCCAACCCTCTACCAAACACCCTGTAAAATAGCATAATACTATCCCAAACACATACGATTGTACAACATCAGTGACAGGTTACTAGTCCACCATACTCACATATCCAAAGCCGGCACCAGTTTCTGGGGCAGCACGTCGAAGTAGTAAGTGGTGTGGTCGGCTGAGGTGGACGCGTTTGAGGATCCTCCGTTCTCGGAGAGGAATTTGGAATATTCGTTTTCCTGTAATATTAAACATGCTTAGTCAACTTTTAACATAAGTATTGGGATATATATATGTCGGCGCCTAGGGTTATAGTTAATAGTTATAGTTTAAAATCATACGATATCGCCTCATGAGTAGGCAGCTTTTCTATTGGCCGGACTGGATCGGGTGATAACAGTGGGCGTGGCCTGTGGTTATCACTCTGTGGGGCCGCGAGTAACGTTAACTGTAATTTTGAATAGGAATAAGCTGTAACTTGACGAATTAACACGTCTACCTCGCGGACCTACAAAGTATCACAGGCCGCATTTATTTTAATAATCAAATTAATTTTGTGATTTAAAATAAAGAAAAGAAAGTGTTGAACATTAATTAATAGTGCATAAATCATTATTGAAAGTACATTTAAATACTGTAGTAGATTAATAAGAGTGGATTATTTAATGATTGTGATTTAAAAGGTTAAAAGTGAGTTAAAGTTTCAATTTGAACTTGTAATTATTTTGTCCAATTATTATAAATGGATTTGCCTCCTGAAAGTCATGAAGTTCCAGTCCAGGCCCCGACATATATATATGTCACCGGCCAAACTCGATTTCATGATATACTAGTTTGGCCTAGGCTTAACTAGTTTTTTCTACACGCGGTAGGATTAACTAGTAAGGTTAGGTTAGGTTAGTAGGAAAAACTAGTTTACCCTAGGCCAAACGAGTTTGACCTAAAATCGAGTTTGGCCGGTAACATATAAATACAGTCATGTATATAAAATGTACACTAGACAAAGGTACAGGTGTCAATCTCCACAATTGCGAAGGTGCTAATTCTACGGCCACCTCGAACCCACGTGTTGACCAGTCAGTACTCAATGTGACAGTTGATAAGCCATGCCGCCATTTACAAGCACTAACTATTAAAGGTCAAAAAGGAGGCTCTCGGTCTTGGCTTATCAAGCAAGATAGGCTCAGGTGGCATGCTTTGTTCAAGGCCCTATGTCCTTGATGTATTTAAGTATAGTTATTCCGGTCAAATGTACGAACATTTAACCAAAAACGTGAAAGTTATTATTCTAGACGGATACTTGGATCAGGTCGCAACACGACTAGTAAGATATAAAAATTTACCAAAATGGTCCAGAAAAACGGCTGGTATCAAATTTGCATTACCTCCCATACTGGTCTTATATTCTTTTTATATTTTAATAATAATATTTAGGACAATATTACACCAATTGAACTAGCCATTTGCTAAGTTCATTTAAGACTTGTGTTAAACTAGTCAACGTATATTTAAGAAATATACGTATTATATATAGATAAATACATATATAATCAACGAGCAGACTGGAAAGCAGTAGAAAAGCGTAGTTCTTAACTCTGCCTCTGGGGATCTTTGGGACCTCACGATTAGCGTTCAGAGGTCTTAGTCCACTAATCCTTTTTGCAAAATAACAGTTTAATATCAGATCAGTAATAGTGTGAAGTTGGTAGCGCATAAGCAAAAGTGACACATTTCGCCATTTTTTAAGCGAAATTTGACACTTGCCGATTTTGATACTGAAATTTGACACTTTTGCTAATCCACTACCAACTTCACACTATTACTGATCTTATATTGAACTGCGTTTGTGCTAAAACGCATTATTGAACGCCCCAGGGCGGTTAACCAATCGCGCTACGGAGTTCGTCATCTTAGGAGACATTATTATAACTATGTAGTTACCTTTGGATATTTGCCCGTTCCCAGGAACAGCATATGTTCACAGAAATGCGCCAGACCCGGCACCTGCTCCGGATCACTCAGGTAACCTGCCAACATACATTGCACTTCAACACTGTAGCGACCTCTAACGCGTCACACAGAGAAACAGAAGTTGCAATTAGTTTAACATAAATACCACAGATGGTACCAGCATGAATATCACTGTTCTAGAACGCGCATGTAGGATCCAGTGTGTCCTACAGGAAAACAGGAAGCTTCCTACCTGGGCAGGTGTTCGTCCAGGCTGATGGCCTGACTTGGAAATTTCTATATATCTTGTTTCCGATAAATATTTCACTTGCGCGTTCTAGGAATTGATTTGTGTGCAATTATTATTTTATATTCTTGGCGGCGTCATCTGTGGTAATGATGTTTAACTAATTGCAACCTAGGTTTACTTAGGTTTCTCTGTGTGTGGCGCTCTAGAGGTCGCCACAGCGCATTAATAAAATACGTGCTATGCTGGGACGTAAAAAGAATGTTAACTAGCTGCCGTTCTTCCCGGCATGTCGTAGGAGGCGACAAAGGAACTTCAGGTAAATAGAATCTATTGGACGAGAGGCTAGATACCTGTCACCAATTTTTCGCATAACATCACACCCCCATTATTCATGTTAAAAAAAACACCTAGTAGATATTATATCTCCCAAAGGAATTAAAAAACATGTATATTAATCTATAGCACCGGTATTATGTCATTCTAGGTGGCGATCGATATTCTCTGCCTATTTCGATGTGGTGGGCGTGAATATATGTATGTAAATCTCAGCCGTTGGGGACGTAGATGCGTAAATACATGTATTTAACTATCTGAAGTAAGTTATGCTTACCTATATTAACATCTATAGCGGCTGCCGACTTTTCCGTATCGGGATCACTAACGAGAAGAACTTTTAGATTGTTCGTCAGTTCTAAGCCTCTGAAACAAGAAATTAATAAAAATGTTCTTAATATAATATTCATTCATATATACTCTATGCATATCTCTAACATACATACACATAATGATACATATAATAGGTAATAGTCATTGCCTATATACGGCGATACGGTTCACTACCTATCACGTTGGGTGCTGTCTAGCTAATGATACGCGGGCTTCGAATGACCCATACCTAACATGCCTTCGAAATTTCAGAGATGGGCATTCAAGCCTCTGACTACCCCGCCATAATAAAAAAGGGAGTGTGTATACACAAGTTGTGAAGCGTATGTATGTACATACACATAAGCCTGTACTTGCCTAACTTGAGGCAGAGACTATTGTTTGCCACCTGGAACGATCCTGACAAATATCTCTCACCTCACTAACACCCATCAACCTTCTCATACATGCTCTTCTGTTCTTCACGCTACACCCGCCTTGAGAAGAATGTCTCCAATTTGATCTGTAAGTTCTACGCAGCCTACTCCGTCCAACTCTACCTTTTAATCCTTTCATCCATCCTCTCCACATGCCCAAACCACCTCAAAATACCTTTCTCTATTTTCGTCACTACATCTTCTTTTATCTGATTTCATACATATATGAGTAACTCTACATACAAGCAAATAAATTTTATGCCTCTACGTCCCTAAGAGGATAGGCGGAGACTATCAAATGCCACCTTGAATTGATGACCAATCTCTTTATTGTTATTATTTATTAACCTTCTCATACATGCTCTTCTGTTCTTTACTAAATCCACCCGCCTTGAGGAAAATGTGAACTCGCTGGTTTACTCCGAGCTGTCGTCAGGCAAGCGCAGCATTGGTAGGCCCTACATACGGTACAAAGATGTGTTGAAGCGCCATCTCCACGATTGTGGATGGCGGATGAGAGAGCTGCTTGGCGATCGCACATAAGATCGGGCATTCGTGCGTACGAGGAGAAAGGTCTACACAATCTCGACGAGAAACGCCTTGCGGCAAAGTCCCGCCCGAAACCAGCCTATGACTACACATACCGGAACGGACAACTTTTCTGTGAAGCTTGTTGTCGAAATTTCAAGTCTAAATTTGGATTTGCGAGCCACGTCAGAGCTCACAATCGGCGTTGATGGAGTCAGCGTCATCGGACATGATGTGGATCATCATCATCATCATATTAACATTCACATCCTTCAATACATTTCAAAGTGTACATAACTTCTCTTTCGTCACTTTTTAAGATCACATAATGCAATGGTATTTATTGTGTAAACCTCATCTCTCATCTCGTGTTAGTTTGAGACATAAAAAGAATGCTAACTAGCCGCTATTCATCCCAGCATGTCATAGGAGGCGACCAAGGGACTAGGGGTGTACGGAATCTTATAAGCGATGGGTTAGCAATGTTTTATATGACATTTCTAGCCCAATATCCTTGCTAAAAAGTGATAAAGGTAATATTATTTTATCTCCCAATTCTGTTTATTGTATTATTGTAAGGTTGTATATTATTTAGTCTGCAAAGATCTGTCCACTGCAAATGGCATTAAAGGATGTGAATGTATTTATTATGAAGTTACAATTCGGAGTCAACCTAGATTTGTACGTATAATATATAAAAAGATAGATAAACACCTTCACAAACATTAACCCTTGCAGGGTAGTCAGAGGTTCAGGTGTCCATCTTCGCCATTGTGAAGGTAGGTAAAACATACATACCTATATTCCCGTTTATCATTCGCCGACTTAGTGATATTATCATATCGTTTCAGCACGTAAGTTGAGGCTGCATTTCCGTTGACATTGGCATTGCATTGAGCCAGGTTCGGCGCGGGTTGGGACCCCATTGTAGAATGAGCTCGTCGTATTGGTATTGTTACGCTGGAAATAAGATAAAATATGCAGGTATAAAATTATAAGGTATGAAATTATATATATAATTTACAGTTGCTAACGGTGAGGGGTTTATTACGGGATAGAGTGCGGAACGTCGAAATACGACGACGCACCAGAGCTGCTGACATTGTAAGGAGAGTTGCACAACTAAAGTGTGTGTTTGTCACTGCAAAGATGACAGATGGTCATATAAATGTCTGATGTGGCGACCTCGGACGGGAGCGAGAAGCGCTGGCAGACCAACAGCCAGATGGTCGGACGACATCCGAAAGACGGCAGGGCCGACCTGGAGTAGATACGCCACACTAAGATCTCGATGGAGAGAAATGCAGTAGGCATACGTCCAACTATGGACGCAATTGTGCTGAAGAAGAAGAAGAACGGTGAGGGAAAACATTCTGTGGAAACCTGCCTATCCTTCGGGATAGGTAATAACCAGTGCCTGTATACGGTTCACTACCTATCACGGTGGGTGCTGTCTTTAGTGAAACACGGGCTTCAAGTGACCCATACCTAAATAACTATGGCTTTGAAATTTCGAAGATGGGCACTGACTACCCTGCCATTAAAAAAACTCCTAAGCCCTATGCCCAATTTCACCAACGTCCCGTAACTTTAGGGGATCCCCTAACAACGTTTACCAGATGATTTGCGAGTAAAGCGCTTGATGACTCCGTAGAGCGCTTCGGGGACCCTTAAATTTAGGGAGCCACTTTACACTTGATGAGATAAATTATCCAAATAGACGTCAAAGATTAATAAGTTTAGTTTAGTTTAGTTTGTAGGGCTCCGTGGTTTCCGCAATTAGTCCCCACTGGGACCATTTTGCGTGATGTCGCTGACTATTCCAGCCAGCCCAGCACCCGCCAGAAGCGCAGAAGACGCCTAACGTCTTCACAGGCTTCCCGAAGCGACCCCGGTTTCCCAAGGATTTCAGCCCGTTCTTCAGCCACGGCCCAGCACTCCAGGACAACGTGGCCAATGGTTTCAGTGGAGTCAATGCAGCCCCTGCACAGAGGGCTATCCGTGATTCCGAGCTTGAATAGGTGCCCGTTTAGTCTGCAATGGCCGGTGATATTTTCGGTCATCACACGCAGTTCTCTTCTCGTTAGTTGAAGTAATTTGTTCGTTAATTTGGGGGCCAACTCTGGAAAAACTTCCTTTGAATGGCTCGAGCCATCGAGTTCCCTCCATCTCAAATTTTGTAGTTCCCTGGTCCAGGTTCTTATCCATGATCTGAACTTGCTGAAGGGGAGGGGCAACAAAGGCTCCGGAGCCACCAAGGTCGCCCCCGCGCCCCTTCTTGCAAGCTCATCCGCTGCGTCGTTCCCGAGTGATCCACTATGTCCTCTAATCCACTGCAGTGTCACACTATTCATAATGGACACCTTGGTAAGCTGGAGATGACACTCGTGTATTAGCTTTGATGTTATTGTCGTACTGGACAGCGCCATCAAGACGGAAGCGCTGTCCGAGACCACCTTTATGTGGTATCCCTTGAGTCCACGTCGCAGAACGGCGACCGCCGCCTCGATAATTGCCACACATTCACATTGGAATATGGAGCTGTGGACCCCCAGAGACAGTGATATATTTATGTTGAGATCTATTGAGTATATACCCGCTCCAGTGCCATTATGGGTCTTGGAGCCATCCGTGTATATACGGACGTACTTGGTGTCCACTCGATCTCCGTCTTCCTGCATGTTGATGCTGTAGTTTTTTTGCATCGCCCACACGGCAGGGATTCTGTCACACGATGCCGCCAACAGCGGTTCCCTTGCCAGGGCCCTTTTTAGTATCCTAGTGTGAGGACAGTCGCTGCGAGCCCAGTGGCCCGAGTTATCGATTCTAATTGCGGCCATAGTAGCCTCTTGCTGAATGTACAAATCCAAGGGCGCTAAGTCCACCAGGACCTCAAGGGCAGCCGATGGAGTTGTCCTCATGCATCCGGTTATTGCGGTCGTAGCGATTCTCTGGAATCTTTGAAGTTTCTGTACCACCGTGGACAATTCAGTTCTTTGCCACCAGACGACTGAACCATAAGCCACTACGGGCCGGATCAGCGTCGTGTACATCCACTTGGTAATTTCAGGTTTGAGGCCCCATGTTTTGCCTATAAGCCGTTTGCACTGGAAGAAGAGCCCGCAGGCCCTTGCGAGCTTCTTGTCCAAATGCTTGTTCCAGCGTAAGTTGTCATCAAGAATTATCCCCAAGTATTTCACCTCTGTTGCCAGGGACAGGCGCTCGCCAAACAGCCGTGGCAGCTTTAGTGGCGCCCTTTTCCTCCTCTTGGTGAACAACACAAGTTCGGTCTTTGACGGATTCACAGACAGTCCGTTATTTCTACACCAATCTTCGACCGTCCTGAGCGCCATACCCATCCTGTCGCACAATGTGCTCTCAACAGGCCCGCTCAGGAGAATGGCAATGTCATCAGCATAGCCCACGGTGAAGAAGGATCTGTGATTCAGCTCCGTGATGAGCCCATCAGCCACCAGATTCCAGAGAAGTGGCGAAAGCACACCTCCCTGAGGGCAGCCCTGCACAACCTGAGCACGCACAGCCCCCCCCACAGTCACGGTGACGGCCCTGCCCTTCAGCATGCCGTCCACCCAACCTGCGAGGGCGGGCTCAACGCCACGCCCCTCAAGGGCCCGTGCCATGCTCACAAAGCTCGTTCTGTCGAATGCTCCCTCAATGTCGATGAAGCATCCCAGCGTAGACTGTTTGTAGTGGATGGCCTGCTCCACGCGTGCAATTACAGTGTGTAATGCTGAGTCCGTTGATTTGCCTTGAGTATACGCATGTTGGTTTTTGTGTAGTGGTGCACTTATTAGTGTTGTGTTTCTTATGTGTTTTTCGCATATCCTCTCCAGTGCCTTTAGAAGAAATGAAGTGAGACTTATCGGCCTGAAGGACTTTGCTTGTGAGTAGTCACTTTTACCCGGTTTCGGTATGAATATTATTTTGACTTCCCTCCATCGCCTTGGTGTGTAACGAAACGCCAGGCAGCCCGTGTAGATGGAGATGAGATGGCCACAAAGGTGGCCAGAGCACCAACGCATCAGTCCGGGAAAAACACCATCGAAGCCAGGTGATTTAAATGGATGGAAGCTGTCGATTGCTGCAAGAACTGCTTCGGCGGTTATTATGGATTTTGCCGCATCCCAGTCGTTTACATTCGGTTGAAAACCCGGTGCATCGTCATTACTTTCCACGCCAGCACGAATGCTTCCTGGGAAGTGCACATCGAGCAAGAGAGAGCAAGTCTCTTGATCCGTTTCAGTGTAGGTACCATCTGGTTTTTTAAGTCGCTCCGGTGTTCTGGGCGACTCTTTCTTAAGTACCTTGGTTATTCTGCTGGCTTGATCAGTCGTTTCAATGTTACTACAGAATTGACGCCAGCTATTTCTTTTGCATTTTCTGATTAGTTTCTTGTATTTTGCACGAGTGTTGTTATAAGACAGCCAGTCGTCGTCGTCCCTAGTATTCATTGCTCTGTTGAAGAGTTTGCGCATCTTGTTTCTAAGGGTTTCCATCTCCGGACTCCACCATTTTGACCCCTTGTTGGCCTTCCTGTTGGAACCCACGAGCGGGCACGATTCCTCGAAACTAGTTATTAAAGCAGTAGTTATTGCTTCCAAAGATTAATAAAATAATAAAATTCTTTGTTTGATGCCAGAAGCCAGAAACGTTCCTAGCATTATCAAGTTGATTCTTGGTAAATTTGCGCTTGAAGCTTTTGTAAATCCTTGTTTCATGACTCAATTTAGTTTAATCAATTTACACAAAAGAAAATGAAGTTAATAAAACATTAGCGGCGTAATTAATTAAAAAAGCGAGCGAGTGTGTAGTAATACAAATGTAAACAAAGAGAAAGATCTCTGACGTGACGTCATGCGCTCTGATTGGCGTTCTACACGTCATGGCGGGTTGCCGTATTTAGCGATTTTATTTTATCGATTATTATATTAATCTTGGTTTTAATTATGAAAAGAATCAGAGTTTTAGAATTAGGAATTTTGTAATACACACAAAATATTTCAACGAAATTCACTTGTTTTCATCATGCCTATTCTAAACAGCTTAGCATCAAAAAAGTAACATCACTAAAATTTACGGGTCACTTTGTTTCGGAATGGTTTTGTTGGTGAAAACAAAAAGTGTTTACGGGGTAGTTTAAGGGATCCCGGAACTAAAGGACTCCCTTGTTATGTAACTGTTTAGGGGACTTTGGTGAAATTGGGCACTAGTCCCCTAATCTACTCATATGACACGCTGGGAAGAATGGCAGCTAGTTAACATTCTTTCATGTCGCAGACTAGTAAAAGATTTTGGTTTTGTGTCTATGTCTAGCAACTTAGCACTTATTCCTTATGAGTCAGTATATCCTTGAGAATTTAAAAAACATACATAGACAAACAAGCATAAAAAAGATGTTGACCATTTTTCTCAAAAGTGTAGGCAGAGATCTTGGATCCCCATACGACCCTAGCTTGGTATACTTTCAATTTTAGATATTCATACACCTCCTCATACATATGTGGTGGTTATAGTTACTTCTGACGTCATCGTGGTTAAGTATGTATTTAAGATATGTATTTAAACATTACCTACAGTGTCAACACTCCTAATTGTCAAAGAATAGCCTGAGGAGTAAGATTCAATGTCTTTATAAACTTAAATAGTCATGATATACCATGTAATTGAGAATAGTTAGTACTTAATGATATCAATGATTTAGCAAAATATAAGTAATAATAAATATAGTAAATTTTGTATCTCAGTAAATAATATGACCTAAATTGCTGTCTTTAGCATAAATATCGATAAATAAGGCTTTATTATTTAATCTATTATTATGTATTACTTTAATATTATACATTTAAAATAGGATTTTCAGGACATAGAATAGGAAAGTCGAATTTATTTGTATCTTAATCATTTTTACCTTATAATTGTAGATTCCTTTAGTAGTAATGATGTAAGTTAAACAATATACGTGTCAGTTACTTCAACTATAGTCTAAGTAACAAATATAAATGATTAAAGTGAAAAATCTAACCTGAATTTTATCGAGCTACAATTCCTCACATTAACGCTGCGTGAAGCGAACACGAATACCCTTCCTGCGGCCAGTTTGATAAATTAAATTCAAGAAGGTATGAATAAAATTATGCTAATAGCTATTTACTTGCGTTTTGCAATAATTCATTAATATTGAATCAATTGTAGACACAGAAAACATTACTTGGTTCCAATTTGATAGACGACTGTCTAAAGAAATTTTTACGTCATTTAAACGTCAGGAAGCTTCAAAGTCTACAAGTTGTCAATGAATTAAAACTATGAATAGAGTACCCGCCACATAAGGTGGCAGTTGGAGGCGTCGCCACAGTCGCGTAATCCAGTGTTGCCAGTAAACACGCCAAAACTAGCACTCACTGTGCCATACGGCTCGATACATTATATTGAGGTTTCATTTGTAACGATCTTTGGTTGCAGAGCTATAAACTCAAATAAAACAAATTAATATACCAAAGTCAAAAGTCAAAATATTTTTATTCAAAATAGGCCCTATCATAAGCTCTCTTTGAAAGTTATTTTATGATCTAAGTACAAATTAAAAAAACTATATATTGACAAAAGGAATATATATGAGTGAAGTGGAAGGGCGGTTACGTAGGGGCCGGCCTAATAAGACATATATGTAACAGTCAGATAGACGCTATATTGAAAAAAGGTGACGTTAGGAGTACCTATAACCGCCGAGAGTGTATTAGAGAATGTATGAATGTCAATGAAGCGAAAGTTATTATAATCACCCTTAACAAACATAAAAATTACAAAGAGTGGGCAAAAAACACAACGCTGGTAATACTAAATTTACCTTTCATACAAAATAACACGCAATGGCGGAAACGTCAAATTTAGTTCCAAGTTTGGCTACTGCCACCTTATGTGGCGGGTACTCTACTATCGTGTGTATTATACTTTATATAGTTTCAAATAAATTTTTTTAATTTCTCGTTAGAGATCGCGCCACATAAATTGGCAGTTGGAGGCGTCGCCACAGTCGCGTAATTCAGTGTTACCAGTAAACACGCCAAAACTAGCACTCACTGTGCCATACGGCTCGATACATTATAGGTTTCATTTGTAACGGTCTTTGGTTGCAGAGCTATAAACTCAAATAAAACAAATTAATATATCAAAGTCAAAATATGTTTATTTAAAATAGACCCTACCACAAGCTCTCTTTGAATGTAATCTTATGATCTAAGTATAAATTAAAAAAACTATTTCAAACATGGCACTGAGCATTGTCTTTACATATTTTTTACCGAGGTTAGTTCAGTGGAGACCCTAGCTTGGAGAAGAACTAACAAGAAACTCCGGAAATCAATTTATTATAATCACCCTTAACAAACATAAAGATTACAAAGAAAGTGAGCAGTGATCCAGTTTTTCCTTAACAATAATTATGATCCATATGGATACGTTTATCGCCTATCGTGGTAAACGGTAAAAAGTGGCTTTGTCCAGCTATCCTCAAAATAAAGATTTTTGCTTTGCTTTGCAAGAAACTCCGGAAATCAATTTATTATAATCACCCTTAACAAACATAAAAATTACAAAGAGTGAGCAAAAAACACAACGCTGGTAATAGTAAATTTACCTTTGATACAAAATAACACGCAATGGCGGAAACGTCAAATTTAGTTCCAAGTTTGCCTACTGCCAATTTATGTGGCGCGATCTCTAGCCAGACTATAAAATATTGTTATTAAAAATTATTAGCATTGCAGAATTGAACATGAGCCATAATTACTCACATATCGACGGTAGACAAGCTATCTTTATAATGTGCCATTTCGCAACTTCACAGGAGAGCTACTCAAAATCTTAAAAATCTAGCAAAAAATATATTATTGTTAGATTTTCACAAACATCTAATAAAAATTGGATTTTATACCTCTCACTGTAAAGAGCGTAATAGATAATCAAACAAATATTTTTTACTACTTGATCTTAATCCATGTAATAAAGAATAATTAAGTATTTTGTATAATAATGCTTACGAATAACATACATCCGAAAGCTCATGAATTATTATAAGATTATTAAAGCTACACATCCAAGGAATAATGTTGTTTAACAAACTTTAGTGTGTTAAAAAAGCCTGGTATTCACGACATAAGTAATAGTCGGAAATTTTAGAATCCATAGTACTATAGCTGACTTATTACATAGGGTACTGACTATTTAATACGTGTGAGCTATGATGGTGATCAAAGATCTTCGTAGTAGAATGGTAGTCACTCAAGTATCTATATACCCCAAATGGAACAGCCGTTACTAGGTACGGACCACATACATATACACTCACGACTGCAATATTAAAAGGGGTTGACAAAATAAAGCTTTTATCACATTTTGCGAATAGTCACTTAACTTTGTCCAGTGCTGGCCTGGGACGTAAATAGAATGCTAATTAGCTGTTGTTCTTCCCGACATGTCGTAGAAGGCGACTAAGGCATTAGGCGTATATTGAATTGAATGTGTGCTGAGTTGCTATCCGTTCCATTATGACATTGCACTCCCAATATTCATGCTAAAATGTGACCTAGGAGATATAGCTCCGAGGTTCTGTCCAACCCGAAAAGGATTGTAGGACTTGAACGTATATGTATTCTTATTACGTTATCTTGTATACACGTATGCACTCTTCTATGGTTTTCCACGTCTAATATTAATTTCCGATTAGTTACTGAGATGCATAAGTATATACTGTATATACAGAATTAGCGATTTACGGTCCAGACGAATACACTTATCATGTGAATTATATCGCACGATGGCTAATTTAATTGTTAACATTATGTAATATTACTTCATTCAACCTTTATTTTCTTTTAGTCTTTATCTACCTATATTTTAATTTTGTAGTATTTACGGATTCAATATAAATATATTTAGGTACGTCAAAAAGGTTATGCAGCATCTATTTAAAAGTTGTTTGTAAGTAAAGTGTACAGTGAACAAATTTCTTATTTATTCTTCACTACATAGTATAAAACAAAGTCGCTTTCTCTGTCCCTATGTCCCTTTGTATGCTTAAATCTTTGAAACTACGCAAAGGATTTTGATGCGGTTTTTTTTAATAGATAGAGTGATTCAAGAGGAAGGTTTATACGTATAATTACATCCATTAAATAGTGGAGTAGGTTATATATTTTCTACCCGTGCGAAGCCGGAGCGGGTCACTAGTTCATTATATATTAGTCACATTTCCTACACGACACAAAAATAAAACATTTTTTTGCTCACATAAGCAAAGAGGTTACAATTTCCAAAAAGAGTATTTTTCACGCAGTCAATTTGCGCTTTATTCGCTTTTGGCGGGAATGGCTGAATGCGAGTGACAGTTGAATGATGGCACCCATTTTGAACGGAATTTATAATCGTAATATCACGTTTTTCGTGATTTTTGCATTTTTATTAGCGGAAACGCGGTTATGGTGAGTGATTTATGGTATTTTATTAACACACATACATAACAAATAGTCATAATCGTAGAACAGATATGTAGAGTACCCGCCACATACGGTGGCAGTAGCCAAACTTGGAACTAAATTTGACGTTTCCGCAATTGCGTGTTATTTTGTATGAAAGGTAAATTTAGTATTACCAGCGTTGTGTTTTTTGCCCACTCTTTGTAATTTTTATGTTTGTTAAGGGTGATTATAATAAATTGATTTCCGGAGTTTCTTGTTAGTTCTTCTCCAAGCTAGGGTCTCCGCTAATCTAACCTCGGTAAAAAATATGTAAAGACAATGCTCAGTGCCATGTTTGAAATAGTTTTTTTAATTTATACTTAGATCATAAGATAACATTCAAAGAGAGCTTGTGATAGGGCCTATTTTAAATAAACATATTTTGACTTAGATATATTAATTTGTTTTATTTGAGTTTATAGCTCTGCAACCAAAGATCGTTACAAATGAAACCTCAATATAATGTATCGAGCCGTATGGCACAGTGAGTGCTAGTTTTGGCGTGTTTACTGGCAACACTGGATTACGCGACTGTGGCGACGCCTCCAACTGCCACCGTATGTGGCGGGTACTCTATCTTCATTTTGCTTACTTTATAGGATAGAAAACTTCAATGCTTTCTCAGTGAAGTTTTTCAATAAGTTTTTTGAATATATCTCTAATCCAAAGATTACCAATATTTATGTCCACCAATTATGCGTAACAACCGTTTTTCCCTTTGGGGTAATTAGAGTCTTGTGACTATCATTTTACAACGAAGATCTTTGATCACCATCAAACGATGTACCAAATAGTTAGTACCCAATGTGATAGGTCATCTACAATTAATAATAATAATATTTGGACATTATTACACCAATTGAACTAGCCCCTTGGTAAGTACATTAAAGACTTGTGTTAAGGGTACTAGTCAACGTAAATTTAAGAAATGTATACATATTATACATATAGATAAATACATATAATATCATATACATATAATCAACGACCAGACTTGAAAGCAGTAGAAAAGCGTAGTACTTAACTCTGCCTCCACCGGGAATCGAACCCAGGACCTCGCGATTAGCGTTCAGGTGTCTAATCGATCGCGCCACGGAGGTCGTCTGATCTACAATTCTATGGATTCTACGTATACTGTCTATTACCTATCTTGTAGTGTGTTTAAAACATACATTCTCGTCCTTTAATCCCTTTCAGGATGGACAGAACCGCGGAGATATAATATCTAGGTCTAGGTATCATAGGTCACTTATAGCATAAATATTAAGGTTGCGATGTTATATGAAACACAGGTGACAGGTTGCTAGTCTATCGCCCATTAGATTCAATTTATCCCTAGTGTCTTAGTCGTCTCCTACGACATGCCGGGAGTAGTATTATGGAAAAATTAACTTCTATTTGCTAAGGTGGGTATTGAACCTGGTACCTACTGATTCAAACGTCCTAATCACAGTAGACGCCATAATAATATATTCGCAACTTTTTTTTACTTTTATTAAGTGATATATTGAATAAAAATGAATTTCATTTTAACTGCAATAGGTACTGTTATGCGCAAAATTATAGAAAATATTTATTATTATTAGAATTATTTGTATGATACTATTACACCAATTGAACTAGCCCCTTGCTAAGTTCATTTAAGACTTCAGGTCAACGTATAGTTAACAATCATATACTTACTATAGATAAACACATATATAGTATATATAATCAAAGACCAGACTGGAAAACAGAAGAAAACCGTAATTCTCTCTCTACCGGGAATCGAACCTTAGACCTCGCGATTAGTGTTCAGGTGCTTAACCAATCGCGCCACGGAGGTCGTCAAATTATTATTTCTATCTATTAGATTCAATCCATTCTAATATTTATAAAAGGACGTGAATAACAATATGTATGTATTCAAGAGATAGTGATTTGCCAGGATCGCGAAAAACAGTGACGCGTAATATTTACCTGTATAAAGATTTGACAGGAACATTTAATGCTCTATGTCTGCCTATCCCGTTGCGAAAGTAGAGGCGTAAATATATTGTGAAAGTACTTATATCCTTATATAAAATCACTTTTTAGCATCAATATTGGAGTTTTATATTAGTAGTGTTGCTATAAGTCATACACAGTTCTTTAGTCGCCTCCTACTACATGTTGATAATTAAAAATTTGATCTTTGATTCGGGAGACATACCGTTGTACAGTCAGCGCTAAAAGTGCAGTCCCAGTAACTTTACAAGGTTTAAGTTTATAAAAACGTAAGACAATGTGACATTTTAAAACTGGCGCCACTTTTCATTGTCATGGCCACTATACGTTCGCGTGCTTCGAAATGAATGAATGTCTTTTGTTCTTATAAACGTAAACCTTATAAACAGTTACTGGGACTGCACTTTTAGCGTTGACTCTACATAATGCAAGTAGCATAAGGCACCTATGTAGGTACGTGTTACCGTGGTTCTGCGGCCCTTGAAAGGGAGTGAGTCGTGCAGAAGGGTGCGGGGGAGGGCGGGGCTAACGGTGTGGCCATGTGAAAGATTTTGCTCAGAATAAAGGTATTTGTTGTAGATTAACATACATACATACATACGCTTCACGACTTGTGTACACACTCCCTTTTTTTTATTATGGCGGGGTTGTCACAGGCTTGAATCCCCATCTCCGAAATTTCGTAGGCATGTTAGGTATGGGACATTCGAAGCCTGCATATCACTAGATAGACAGCACCCAACGTGATAGGTAGTAGTATTTTGTAGATTAAATATGTATGGAATAGATGTTTGACAACCTCCGTGGTGTGAACGGTTGGGCCCAAGTCCACTTATGCCTTTTGCAAAATAACATTTCAATATCAGATCAGTAATAGTGTGAAGTTGGTAGTGGATTAGCAATAATTAATGATTTAGAAATTTAGTACTCTTTCTGTCAACAGTAAAGGTGATATTGACCTGATATTTAGCCAAAAGCATTAGAGGACTTTGGCCCTGACCGCAAATCATGAGGTCCCGTGTTCAATTTCTGGTGGAGGCAGAGTTAAGAACTACGTTATTCTTTTCCAATCAATCTTTCCAATTAGTTCGTTGATTCATATAAGCTATATAAATAACAATCCATTTATCAAATATACGTTGACTAGTGACCCGCTCCGGCTTTGCACGGGTATAAAATATATTGCCTACTCCACGATTTAATGGATGTTATTATACATATAAACCTTCATCTTGCATTACTCTATCTATTAAAAAAAACGGATCAAAAACCGTTGCGTAGTTTCAAAGATTTAAGGCATACAAAGGGACATAGGGACAAAGAAAGCGACTTTCTTTTATACTATGTAGTGTTTAGTATCCTTAAACACAAGATTATAAATTACTTACCTAGGTGGTAGTTTAGTAAGTGTCCTAGGATCCTACAATATTGTTATTAATGACAGTCTGATAGACATTTTGTAAAAGGCTATAACCGCCTTGTGTGTATTGAATGTCATGGAAGCGAAAGTGGTTTGTCCAGATCGAGACAAATGAGGAACTGTGATGTTTGCCTACTCCTCTGTAGTGAATCCAGCGTGATGTGTATTATGTTAAGAATCTCAGCCTAAAAAAATATGAATTTGAAAAAATATATTATATCTTTTATCTTAAAAATATAAGAGAGACAAAGACAATATGTTATAATAAAAAAACAGGTCTTATCACGTATATTTTATAAACAAATAATTACAATTGATATCCGACGTTTAAATATACGTGATTCTTGTAAAATGAATAAAATCGCGAGTCTCGCAAAAATATTAAGTTGATATATGAATACAGATGAAAAAAAGTTTTATCTTAGCACAAATATATATTAAAGCACAAAAAGAATAATATTTTATATACCTTGGTCTAAAAGGTCAACGCCCTACCAATTGGAACCGCGGGTAAATAATTCCTATACCCTGGCAAGGTGTAGTGATTGGGACAACAAAATTCCTGCTTCCCCTTCCAACGAAATTTCTTTAGTACGCTTCCGAACGTCGTCGAAGACAGACGTGTTGTGCTCTGCTTGAAAATACGTGAAAATAAACAATTTAATAAAAATACAGTTTTAATAAAGTGTTTTTGTGTCATTGTGTTGTTATTTGGGATTATTTCTTCACCCTTTTAAAGCTGTACATTAAAAGGTAAGTATTTAAGTAAATATAATGTTTTTTGTTGATTTTCGTCCTGTTTTAGCATTTTTGTCGAAATATAGTTGATTTTTACACTCTTTATAACATTAAACTTATACAATATGTTATAAATAAGTATAATAACATGTTTTAATTCAGTTTTTGGCCGTAAACAACATAACACGTCTTAAGCTTCTTTGTGGTTTTCGATTGAAAGTGGTAAAGCTAAGCTTGTTGGGTTCTATAGGTAATACAATTTCGCTGTCATACAGACCAAATAATACTATAGGATGTATGCACTATATGAAATAGAGTTTTAATTCATTTAAAATCTTTATTTCTTATAGTCACGGTCACAGTTATACTGAGTATTATTATTATTAATGGTTAAATACATACGTATATGTACATTCACGTCCCTTAATCCCTTTCGAAGTGGACAAAACCTCGGAAACATGATAATATAAATATCTCATAGATCACTTTATAGCATGAATATTAGGGTTGTGATGTCTTAATGAAACAATGATGACAGATTTCTAACCCATCGCCCAATAAATTCCCTTTACCTCTAGTCCCTTAGTCGCCTCTTACGACATTCCGGGAAGAACGGCAGCTGGATAACATTCTTTTTACGTCCCAGACTAGCACGGGAACATAATAGATGGTTATTAATACTTATTTACTTTTTAAGTAGTGTAAAGAACAGAAGAGCATGTTTGAGAAGGTTAATGGGTGTGAGTGAAGCAAGAGATTTGTCACCCGTTCCAGGTGGCTTAATAGTCTCTGCCTATCCCCTTAGGGACGTAAAGGCGAGAGTATATATGTATCAATATTTATATACATATCACGCCTTTCTAACCCTTTCGTGGTAGACAAACTCAAAAGATTTTTATTCAATATGAACACAGTAAATAATACATTAATTGAACGTCGAAATATATCGAGTGGCACTGGTTGTCTTACAACTATGACTCTACCGTTGGTTCGGAAGCCCTAGCTTGGAGAAGAACCAACAAGAAACTCCAGCCTCAAGGATTTTTGCCCAGTGCCAAATTACAAAATTAAATCTTCGAAACTTATTTATTTCATTTGTATCCTACAATCAATCAATCAACCAATCACCAAAATCTGTAGTTACTAATATTATAAAGCTGAAGATTTTGTTTGTTTGAACGCGCTAATCTCAGGAACTACTGGTTCGAATTCAAAAATTCTTTGTGTGTTAGATAGACTATTTATTGAGGAAGGCTTTAGGCTATATAACATCACACAGCTACTGATAGGAGCGAAGAATACCATATAAAAATCAAATTATAATTACGGTGCCTTCTATGTTTCATGTAATTAAAACTTCTGAATAACTAATGAAAATTGCTTTTTGAAAAAATAAAAATGTGGCAAATTATTTCATATTGTATAATATAAACAGTGCATGTACCAAACTAGACGGTCACCCATCAAGTTAACTTCCCACGGCTGCGTTGCTTAACGTCAATGATCGACCGATAACTTAGTATAAAATTTAATGTATGCCAACATTAATAAATATTATGTTACGAATGGTTTATTAGGCATTATTATTATAATATGCATTTCGGAATCATATTTGCATAATTACCTATGTAGATTCAATGTGGCCATACATTTACGCAATTGTAGAGATGAAAACGATATTTTTGACTATACCGCCAGGGATAATAGTCGTGAGGTATGTCACAAATGAATATTGGGGTTGTGATATCATATGGAACATTGGTGACAGGTTGCTAACCCATCGTCCAATAGATTCCATTTACCCCTAGTCCCTTAGTCGCCTCCTATGACGTGCCGGGAAGAACGGCAGCTAGTTAATATTCTTATTACATCCAAGACTAGTACGGAATCACTACATAGTATAAAACAAAGTAGCTTTCTCTGTCCCTTTGTATGTTTAAATCTTTGAAACTACGCAACGGATTTTGATGCGGTTTTTTTAATAGATAGAGTGATTCAAGAGGAAAGTTTATATGTATAACTAATAACATCTATTAAATAGTGGAGTAGGCTATATATTTTAAACCCGTGCGAAGCCGGCGCAGGTCGCTAGTGAGTTATAAAATATTACTGTGAGAAAGAACATCGTGAGGTAACATACCTATTCCTCAAGACACAGTAATAATAAGATGCCTATATACGGCGATACGGTTCACTACCTATCACGTTGGGTGCTGTCTTTAGTGAAACGCGGGCTTCGAGTGACCCATACCTAACATGCCTTCGGAATTCCGAAGTTAGACTCTCAAGCCTCTGACTACCCCGCCATAATAAAAAAGGGAGTGTGTATACACAAGTCGTAAAGTGAATTTTATATATTTAACGTGTCACAGTAGTATAGGTTTCCACACGACGGTTACCCATCTAAACAGAGACAAATCGTTGCTCAACTTTATTAACCGAATCGGTATATCGCTTCGGCCGTTATAACATGATAGCTTAATCCTCATATTTACTTTCTCACACTCGACGATAAAGCTATAAACATACATACATACACTATTGAGTAAACATCACAAATCATATCTTGAATGTTCAATATTAACATAAATTATGTACCCAATGTCATTTCACTGAAAGCTTTAAAGCGTTTTGGGAATTATTGGAATAGTTTAAATAGTTATGTGTTAGTAATAATAATACTTAATATTAATATTGTAGGATGTTATTACACTAATTGAACTATCCCCTTGCTAAGTACATTTAAGACTTGTATTAAGGGTACAATTTAACGTATATTTAACAAATATATAGATAAATACATAATATATATTCAACGACCAGACTGGAAAGCAGAAGAAAAGCGTAGTTTTTAACTCTGCCCCCACCGGGAATCGAACCCGGGACTTCACAATTAGCGTTCAGCGTCTAACCGATCGTTAGTTAAATAGCTAACTTAAAATATTATTATTATGTACAATTTTGCAATAAAAATGCTTGAGATGGTGATACGGCTTACCACCTGTCACATTGAGTCACATCTACTGACTATCTGGTCAACACGTGGGTTCGAGGTGGACATAAACTTACTACCTTCGCAATTGCGGAGATGGACACCTAAACCTCCGACTATTCCGCAAGGGTTACTAGTTGTGAATTTATATGTACTTAGAGTAGTTTTTTTGTTGTAACCGTAGTAAATATATATCAAATATACGTTATTTGTTAAATATACGTTGACTAGTACTCTTAACACAAGTCTTAAATGAACTTACCAAGGGGCCAGTTCAATTGGTACAAATAACAAAAACAACGTTATCGTATATTTTTATCAAGTTCCAATAGAAAAGTGAGGGAAAATTCAATTTAAGAATGCTATTTCCCGTCTAGACATTCATTCAATTCTGCATCTTAGTATTCCTAGGAAATATACTTGAGACCTAAGATCTGGAATGTAGGGTATATTATAGTCAAAGTAGTTTTATTCATATTTAAACATTGTGGCAGGGTAGTCAGAGGCTTGAGTGCCCATCTTCGAAATTTCGAAGGCATGTTAGGTATGGGTCATTCAAAGCCCGCGTATCACTAGATAGACAGCACCCAATGTTATAGGTAGTGAACCTTATCGCCGTATATAGGCACTAGGCCGGGCTAACTCGAAGAATAGGCAGGTTTCCTCACAATGTTTTCCCTCACCGTTAGCGAACACATGTTTTCATATTTATTACTTACACAAATTTTCGAGGTTCTGTCCACCGCAAAATAGATTAAAGGATGTCAATGTACATGTATGTATTGAGAGCCTTTACTGCACCGAATGTACATTTGCTATAACCACCGACTATGTATGCAGAGATGTATGTATGCCAATGAAGCGAAAGTGGTTTGTTAAGATCGGAGAAATAAAGTCAAAGTCAAATGTTTTTATTCAACATAAGTACAAGTATAGTACATTCATTGAAAGTCGAAACATTTGCCTGACACTGGTTGTCTCTTAGCATTATAATTCTACCGTTGGTTCGGAAGCCCAGGCTCGGAGAAAAACCAACAAGAAACTCCGGAAACCAACAAGAAATTCCGGAAATAGGTATATCTGCTTACTTCTGCAGGGAAACGGTCGTAACTCTACGAGTCTATTGGGCGATGGGCTAGCAACCTGTCATAAATATTCCATTTCAATATCATCACAACTAATACATACATACATCCACGCCTCTACGTCCCTAACGGGATAGGCAGAGACTATTAGGCCACTTGGAACGGGTGACAAATCTCTTGCTTCACTCACACCCATTAACCTTCTTACATGCTCTTCTGTTCTTCACGCTACACCCGCCTTGAGAAGAATGTCTCCAATGTGATCTGTATAAGTTCTACGCCTACTCCGTAACTCAAGTTGCTGTCCACCCCTAAATAGATAAAAGGTCGTGTGTCTATGTATGTATCACTATACAACATAGTATAAAACCAAGTCGCTTTCTCTGTCCCTATTTCCTTTGTATGCTTAAATCTTTCAAACTACGCAACGGATTTTGATGCAGTTTTTTTAAATAGATAGAGTGATTCAAGAGGAAGTTTTATATTTATAATAACATCCATTAAATAGTGAAGTAGGCTATATATTATATACCCGTGCGAAACCGGAGCGGGTCGCTAGTAATGAATAAATTCATAGTAAAAATTATCGACACGCCCCCATCTCAATCATAGCGCTGCCCAAACAAGATAGGCAGATGAAATAGTGTTGTGACACGCTATCTGCATGTTGTTATCGATAATTTACATAAACGGCGGAGTTAGTGACATTTAGAGCTAGTTTAAATACGTATAAACTAAAATAGATACGACACTTACATAGTTCAAATATTAACTAATTTTTAATTTATTCTCGTTATTTTTTGTACATGTTGATACCCTTTTTAGTCAAATTACTCCGTTTCTATGTTGTATGTCTATAACCACAGAGAGTGTATGAGGACGTGTAGTTTTTAAAGTTCTCTTCATCGCAAATGAGTATTAAGTATGAGTATTAAGTAAGTACAAGTAAGTATTTAAAAACCTTTTATAGAATTGTCATAGTTAGTAAAATAATCCTCTAAGATTTCTGTTACAGACTTAAGCCTATTTCATGGAATAGTCATTTTGCCTTGATTATCCAATCCGAAACCTTCAATATATTCACTACACCTGCTTCACAACCCTATATTTCTATTTATCGATAATTTACATACCTACCTACTCTATGGCATTTGACCTTATCTTAACTACTCTGTGAATGTTAACACGTTTATAGGCGCTAACTATTGCCCATTATGTAATAATCGGTTCTCTACTTACATATTCATAATACTAGATTCTATATAGAGGGGAAGGCAGAGATCACACATCCCCATCTTTCCCCATTTGTCTCGATCCTGACAAACCACTTTCGCTTCATTGACACTCATACATCTCTATCACACTCGGCGGTTATAGGTACTCCTAACGTAACCCTTTCTCAATATGGTGTCTATCTGGCTACCATATGTCTTATTGGGCCGGCCCCTACGTAACCGCCCTTCCACTTCACCCACATATTCCTTTGGTTAATCTACTATCATTAATCCACATAACATGTCCAATCTGAAGCATGCCCTTTTCAATCTTAGTCACTACATCTTCTTTCATACCGCAAGTTTCCCTTATCACACTATTTTTAATTCTATCATTCAATGTCACTCTTAACATGCTTCTCAAGGACCGCATTTCGCCGTCATTGATTCTACTTTCATGTTTCTTTTGCCATTTCAATCTATCTACATATTTCGTCATGAAGAAACCAACCTGTTCTCCGCACAGGTAATAGTCAGTGCTTGTAAATGGCGGCATGGCTTATCACCTGTCACATTGAGTACTGACTTGGTCAACACCTGGGTTCGAGGTTTCCATAGAATTACTACCTTCGCAATTGCAAATGGACACCTGAACCTCTGACTACCCAAGTGTTTTTTTGTCTAATTTACATATTTTCCTACTCTGTGGTATTTAATCTTATCTAAACTACTCTCTGAATAGGTGTAGCGTTTAACCATTCGTGTTAATGTTTTATTTATTTGTTTGCATTGGGCAACGATTAGTCGGTGTCATAACGCCTTTACAGATCATATTACATTCAATGGCGTTAAGTGGGCATTTATAATCGACGAGTGTGCATGTGGATGTCAATGATAAGATGTTTAGGAATAGAAAACTGTAGATTTACTGAAATACATACATACACATGACGCCTGATTCCCTGTAGAGGGGTAGGCAGAGATCACGGATCCCCATTTGTCCCACTGACAGACCACTTTCACTTCATTGACACTCATACATCTTCTCATACACTCTTGGCGTCTGTATATATTATATTATTATTCTCATACATGTATATTTGCGTCCCGTAATCTCGTTTTGGGTGGACAGAACCTTTGATATTATTAATATTATTATCATCTCCTTGGTCACTTATAACCATGAATATTGGTGTTATCATATGGAACATTGGTGACAGGTTACTAGCCCATCGATAAATAGATTCCACTTACCCCTAGTACCTTAGTCGCCTCCTATAACATGCCGGGAAGAACGGCAGCTAGATAGCATTCTTTTTACGTCCCTGTCTAGCACGAGACCATTAAGTAGAATAATATATTTATATATATTCACGCCTTAACGTCTTAATGGTATAGATAGACACTGTAGCCACCTGGAACGGGTGACAAATCTCTCGCTTCACTCACACCCATTAACCTTCTCATACATGCTCTTCTGTTCTTCACTACTAACACCTGCCTTGAGAATGATGCTTAAATTTACGACGTACATATATATAAATACGTTTTAAGTATATGCGACAAAAGGGCAAGCTTCGATGGTTTGGACATGTTATGCGGATGAATGATAGTAGATTGACAAAAGGAAAAGTGGAAGGGCGGTTACGTAAGGGCCGGCCCAATAAGACATGACAGATATAGGACATATTGAAAAAGGGTGACGTTAGAAATACCTATAACCGCCGAGTGTGTATGAGGAAGTATTTGAATGATGTATTTGAATATACCTTACTGGCGACTCGCTCCGGCTTCGCACGGGTATAAAATATATAGCCTACTCCACTATTTAATGGATGTTATTATACATATATATACCTTCCTCTTGAATCACTCTATCCATTAAAAAAACCGCATCAAAATCCGTTGCGTAGTTTCAAAGATTTAAGCATACAAAGGGACATAGGGACAGAGAAAGCGACTTTGTTTTATACTATGTAGTGATAATGAACTATATGTATGTAAAAATCCCAAATTTCTTATAATAATACCGTTAGTTAGTTTCTTTAAATCCATCTCCGCTTTGCTTCATAGAATATACCCCGTGGAGTTTCATTTTAATAAAAAGGATCAAACTAGCAAAAATACGCCTCCATTTTGAAAAAAAAGGCGCCTAAATCATAAGCAGGTGAACATTGGTGTAAACCCAAAAAAACGAATTAAAAATCATCAGTGTAAAATTTTACGATCAATAAAAAGATATTTACGTTTGTAAACTACAAATTTATTTATTTCGGGCCCCGGTCTAATGTTTTTGGGCCATTAAGCCACACTTACAAAGAAACGGACAAATGATATCCAACCTTTTTGTGACGAAGTTTTTGTTGGAGAAAAAAGGTCGCTCGGCGCCTAACCTCCTTGGTGGGCGTATGGCCACGGGAATATGTGGTCGGCGTTTTTAGTTATAAATAAAATAAGCTGTGTTAGTTTGTGAAAAAAATGCTAACTAGGATTTCTTCTCAAATGAAATGAAATGCTTTTTATTCAACATGATGATTATAAAATCACTTATTGTAAGTAAATAAGAAATGAGATGAGTTTCATGAAAAATTAAAATAAATCTAATAATAGCATTTCTATTGGCATTTCGTAAAGCAAAATTCTGCAGAGAAGAAATGCCAAGAAACTCTACATACAATACAACACAACTTCAGTTAAATAATCCATGAGAATGAAACTGCAGCCCAACCAGCAACCAACGAATATTATGAGCAACATATTAAAGGGGTCCCAATAAGAACATGCATCGTGAGGCTGCAATCATACCAAGATGAAACGTCACATAACATCATTTAGATAGTCTTTCACTCTGTAGTAAATGTTAGAGAGGAATAAGGAACTAGGGGTAAATGGAATGTATTAATATTCGTGTGTGTATGCTTTGAGAGGCAGTCTAGAACATAACATGTTTTATTATATCATTTAATTTTCAGACTATTGTAACCCGTTTTACACGCCTAATAAACAAGACAAAAAATAAAATAAATAAAAAGCTATTGAGAAATGGTCACGCATTGACTGAAAAGCATGTTATGAGTGATATTGAATGATAGAATTAAAAAAGTGTGATAAGGGAAGGTTGCGGTTTGAAAGAAGATGTATGAGTGTCAGTGAAGCGAAAGTGGTCTGTCAGGATCGGGATAAATGGGGATCCGTGATCTCTGCCCACCCCTCTATAGGGAATCAGGCATGATGTGTATGTAAGAGGAATGACCTGGAAACCTGTGATCATTATAGGCGTTTTTATAGGTATTGTAAAGACTATAATTCACTTAATTTACAAAAAATTAAAACACCATTAGGGACCCAACTCCACTAATGCTTTTTGGAAAATACCTATCAGCTCAGAATGAGTGTGAAGTGATATTGAACTACGATTGTGCTAAAACGTATTAGTAGACACGAAAAAGACTAAACAAAAGACAAACGCGTTCACGACCTAATCAATGAACCCTTGCGGGATAGTCAGAGGTTCAGTTGTCTATCTCCACAACTGCGAAGGTAGTAATTCTATGGCCACTTTAAATCCACGTGTTGACCAGTCAGTACTCAATGTGACAGGTGGTAAGCCATGTCGCTGTTTACAAGCACTATTACCTGTTCACGAACAGGTAGGTTTCCTAACCATGTGTTACCATCACCGAATTATTCCCAAAAAATCCTGTCTATTACCTACCTAACTAGTAAGTTTCCTAACCATGTTTTCCCTTATCATACACACGTTAAATACATACATACATTTACCAGTGACAGTACTATGTGAGGTGTCTATCTCATCACGCTGTTTGAACAACACTTTCGGTATGTTGACCCTCTTGACAGCGAGATCCATCTGTCAATATTTGACAGGTAGTGATGGGTGAGTCATTGATTGATGTCGATAATAATGGTATGAGTTATCGATGTTTGGTTTACGATAAGATGCTTATAGAGTAATTTAATTATTGTTTAGTATATACATGTCGTTTAATCCCTTTCGGGGAGGACAGAACCTTGGAAAAATGTAAACGTCTTCTTGGTCACTTATTAGCGTGAACATTAGGGTTCAATAATAATAATAATCCTTTATTGAAACTCCACAATACATTAAATGACACAATACAAAATACGTAAGTAAAATGGTATACACGAATAAATTATTACATTAAAATTACCAATTAGTCACCTATTCAAATTAATATTTTTGTTTGATTTTTCAAAGTAATACAATTTATCGATTATCGATATTTCTCCCATCCTTAGCAGACATCTATCGTGACGAGCACATTAAACAGTCGAACATGACTTTAGTGTATCGATACATTCAAATACTTTTTATCTGTAACGGTAGACAGACATCTTACTGTCAAAATATGTATGTACAGTCAGCGCTAAAAATGCAGCCCCAGTAACTTTTTATAAGGTTTACGTTTATAAGAACAAACGACAATATTTTTCATTTCGAAGCACGCGAACGTATAGTGGCCATGACAATGCATAGTGGCGCCAGTTTTAAAATGTACAATATTGTCTTTTGTTCTCATAAACGTAAACCTTATAAAAAGTTACTGGGCCTGCACTTTTAGCGTTGACTGTACATAATATATACTTATGTTTATCATTTTAGAAAAGGTGAATAAAAGATTTAAAGAATCGTTTGTACATTTAACTATTACTAGTTAGTCCTTGTAAATGGCAACATGGCTTACCACCACCTGTCACATTGAGTACTGACTTAGTCAACACGTGGGTTCGAGGTGACCATAGAATTAACCTTCGTAATAGCAAATGGACACCTGAACCTCTGACTACCCCGCCAGGGTTAATGGTAGTGAACGCGTTTCTCTTTAATATATGTGTGGCTGAGAACTAAATATCTTTAGCCAATTACGCGCTCTGCCAAAACAAACATTTATTTCGGGACCTGTCAAATACAAAGTAGCTGTCACTTAGAACAGTAACTGTCATTTCATTTCACAATATATGCACCAGTGAGGGAAAACATCGTGAGTGAATCTGCCTATCATGAATAGTCAATCGTCAGTGCTTGTTAATGGCGACGCTTTATACTACCTATCGAATTAGGTAGTGAATATATGGTTATCAGTTGTGTTTATCCCTTGCAGGATAGTCAGAGGTTCAGGTGTCCATCTTCGCAATTGCGAAGGTAGTAATTCTATGGCCACCGCGAACTCAATGTGACAGGTGGAAAGCCATGTCACGATGTTTTTCACTCACCGTAGTATTTGACGCATTTCGTAAATGTATTTTTATTACGAAAATGTACATAGAAATTCATTAAACTTCATTTCCATTGGTACATGCTCAAGCGGGATTTGAACCCTGTACCCACTGATACAGAGTCAAGCCCCAAACAACTGAGCTACGTCGAATTATTTATATTTTATATTTTTAATAAACACATATCTCTATTCATACTTATTTACAAGCTTAGTCGTACATACACCTCCTCATACACACTCGGCAGCTATAGATACAAAACTAGACACTATCACTACATAGTATAAAACAAAGTCGTAAAACAAATTTCTCTGTCCCTTTGTCCCTTTGTATGCTTAAATCTTTGAAACTACGCAACGGATTTTGATGCGGTTTTTTCAATAGATTGATTGATTCAAGAGGTAGTTTTATATGTATAATAACATCCATTAAATAGTGTAATAGGCTATATATTTTATACCCGTGCGAAGCCGGAGCGGGTCACTAAAATAATAACAAAGATGATCTTTGATATCTGGAACAAAGGGAGTCTCCCCTCAATCGATGTAAAATTCCATCACTGGCTACCCCGCGGGTGAAAGCGTGATGGTATTTGTTTGCCCTTAGGGTGGCTACCCTATATCTGTGTATGAGCAGAAGGGTGGATTCGTAAAGAAATTAATATTTAGGACACTATTACACGAATTGAACTTTGACGACCTCCGTTGTGCGATTGTTCGGGTTTAATTCCCGGTAGAGGCAGAGTTAAGAACTACGCTTTTCTTCTGCTTTCCAGTCTGGTCGTTGATTATGTATGCTATATACAGCTTGGCAAAAACGTCTAGAAACGTAAACTTTTATTTGTGATCTTGCAACCTTAAAAAATAAAAAATAATTATGTAAACAAAGTGATGTCAAATTTCCAAATATTTGTTTCAAATAAACTCTAACATAAAACGGTTATTTAAATACGTAGAAAGTTAATTAAAATGAATAAGACTATCCGAAGTGATGTCAGGAGTGTGATTTACAAAGTTTATAATAAATGTCTGGCGGAAAAAAGGACAAATCTATTCTTTCGGATGTGGACGATGTTTATCAAAGAACTGCTAAAATGACCGGTATCTGAACGTTTATTTTGTTGTATATAGTTGGTAAATGCATCACTTGATGAACTAACTATAAACCATTGTGAATTGCTTGCATACGAGATAAGTGTAATATTATACATTAAACTTCGAACACGAAGGTTATGTTTACATCTTTGTTCAGTACTGTGGCGCGCATTAATGAAGTTGATACTTTTGAGTATTTTTAATTATTTTAGTATTTTTAGTATACATTAAACACTAAATATAAAATAACACTAAATATAAAAAATATAATTTAAAATGTCGGACACGCCTTAGCTGAAATGTGTTTTTTTTTGTCTCCCTTTTAAGTCCTATGAATTATGATGATTATGACGACTAGGTTCAGGAAAAAAAAAGCGCATATTCACATTTTTGGATGAAAAAGCTTCAAATGAACAGGCTTAAAGGATAAACGGTCATGAATGCCCATAATGTTACACAAATAATACTTCTATGTACTAAGTACCAAGACTAGGTTGTCCACTTTAAGTGTTGCTATGAAAAAACTTAGTGGCGCCCCCATTATTTTCTACTCTTTTTTGCCAAGCTGTATGTATGTATTTATCTATATATAATAAGTATATATTTGTTAAATATACGTTGATTAGTACCCTTAACACAAGTCTTAAATGTACTTACCAAGAGGCTAGGGGGGTTAATTGGTGTAATAGTGTCCTACAATATATTTAGACATATAAGACTGACCAAAATGGAGACATTCTTCTCAATTGTGTCAGTAGTGAAAAATAGAAGAGCATGTATGAGAAGGTTAATGGGTGTGAGTGAAGCAAGAGATTCGCCACCCGTTCCAGTTGGTGATCGATAGTCTCTACCTATCCCGTTGGGGAAGTAGAGGCGTGTATATATGTATGTAGTTAGTGCTTGTAAATGGCAGCATCGTTTGCCACCTATCACGTTAAGTGAAAATTATCGGGAACACATAAAATATACCATTATTGTAATAGACTATTCGCCACCTGGAACGGGTGACAAATGTCTTGCTTCAAACACACATTAACCTTCTCATTAATGTTCTTCTGTTCTTCACTACTAACACCTGCCTTGAGAAGAATGTCTTTAAAGTGTTTTAAGGAGTAGGCCACATCATAGTTAGAGTATTTCGTAATGTTCATAGCTCTGACGGAATTTGAACCTTGAACCCACTGATACAGAGTCAAAGCGTCAACGGCTGAGCTACACCGAACTTATATGTAGTAAACCAAATACATACATATACATTCACGTCCTTCAATCCCTTTCAAAGTGGACAGAACATTGGAGAATAATATCTCCTAGGTCACTTTTTACATAGTGTAGGAGGGGGACCCTGTTAGATGGGCCGATGACCTGAAAAAGGTCGCCGGTAGTGGTTGGCTGAGGGCCACGAGTGATCGTGTTTTGTGTACCCTTGGGGAGGCCTACGTCCAGCAGTGGACTGATATAGGCTGATTGATTGATGTCACTTTTTAGCATACTGGAACATTGGTGACAAGTTGCTATTCTTTCGCCCAATAGATTCCATTGACTCCTAGTCCCTTAGTCGCCTCCTACGACATGCCGGAAAGAATGGCAGCTAGTTAGCATTCTTTTTGCATCCCATACAAGTTGGTAAAGCAATTCGCCGTATAGAAAACGCGTTCACGACCATTAACCCATATGGTCAGAGGTTCAGGTATCCATCTCCGCAATCGCGGAGGTAGTCATTCTATGGCTACCTCGAACCCACGTGTTGACTTAGTCAGTACTCAATGTGACAGGTAGTTAGCCATGTTGACATTTACAACCACTAACTATTACCTGTTCGGCGAACAGGTAGGTTTCCTCACGATGTTTTCCCTCACCGTAATATTAGACGCATTTCGAAAATCTATTTTTATTACGAAAAAGAAGATAGAAATTAATAAACTTCATTTCCATTGGTACATACTCAAGCCGTATTTAAACCCTGTACCCTCGATACAGAGTCAAGCCCCAAACAACAGAGCTACGTGGAATTAATACACCTAAAACGTTTATTGAGTGATTCTTCTGCCTTAGTATCTCCTTACCATTGCCTCATTATTATGCTAAATAAGTTATCAAGCCCTTTGCAAATGCTACCGGCGAGCAGAATGGTAGATATATTGAGTAATGGTTCAAATACAAGTCTGGGATTCGTATAATGTATCCAGCTGGCTTTGACAGTCATGCGAGCAAGTTTGGTAGTAATGATATAAGAAATGAAATGAAATGCTTTTTATTGAATACATGTGACCCGTTCCGGCTTCACACGGGTATAAAATATATAGCCTACTCCACTATTTGATGGATGTTATTATACATATAAGCCTTCCTCTTGAATCACTCTACCTATTAAAAAAAACGGCACCAAAATCCGTTGCGTAGTTTCAAAGATTTAAGCATACAAAGAGACATATGTAGTTATAAAGAAAGCGACTTTGTTTTATACTATGTAGTGATAGTGATAAGGATCAATCAACTTAATGAAACTAAACTAAACTAAAATCACTTATTGAAACTAAAAAGAAAACATTCTCACATGAAAAATTGTCCTTAAAATTAGATGAGCTTAAAAAAAAATATGATCAGGTAACAAGTGGGTTTCAAGTGACCAAAGATCAAAAAAATGTACTCGTACTTTTCTATTACTGTCAACTCACTACTGATTAAATGAACTCTTATATTTACAAGCACTTATGTGTTTAAATATACTCCAAAATATATCGCAATTTTTTGTCTATCAATCATCAGTCAATCGCAATACTGACTATTACCTATTTTGAGAAATAGGCAGGTTTCCTCACTATGTTTGCCCTAAAATAAAAATAAACAACAACAATAAATCATCACTACATAGTATAAAACAAAGTCGCTTTTTCTGTCCCTATGTCCCTTTGTATGCTTAAATATTTGAAACTACGCAACGGATTTTGATGCGGTTTTTTTAATAGATAGTGTGATTCAAGAAGATGGTTTATATGTATAATAACATCCATTAAATAGTGGAGTAGGCTATATATTTTATACTCGTGCGAAGCCGGAGCGTGTCACTAGTAATCTATAATATTTAAAACACTCCCTTCCATTTTTTATTTAGACTGTCAGTGTCAAATTTTATCTAGTTTCTGACAGCAGCTGTCACTTGACAATTATTGACCGTTTCCTGTCACAGCCCATAGTCGACTCTGAAACAAGACAAACGCGTTCACGACCATTAACCCTTGCGGGGTAGTCAGTTCAGGTGTCCGTCTCCGCAATTGCGAAGGTAGTAATTCTAGGGATTTGAACCCTGTACCCACTGATACAGAGTCAAGCCCCAAACAACTGAGCTACGTCGAATGACTATAATAATACGAAATATAAGAACTTTACCTCAATAAATATATTGAATTCGACAATTAAATTATACAGACTCCCATTCGTTTCTAGCAAACCACTTTCGGTTCATTCACATCCATACGTTTCCTTATACACACTACGTATGTTCTAGTTACACTTCCTTAAACAAACATACAGCAGGCATCGGCCTAAATCAATCAAACGAAAGAGCGCACTTAGAGACAAATTACTTTGGCTCATATCCGGCGGTTAGGGCGGTTATATACTCTACGAGATTATAGTCCAAGATCCCAGAGCTCCCAAACGTCACCTATTTTCTGATGAACAAAATATATACGAGTGAGTAGTGGTGGGGTGTACTATGATCATATGACTAGTTGCTACCTTGGCCAGACGGCCATTTTTCAGGTAGCGATCTATCAAGGTACACAGAAACACTACTCACCTCACTTAAATTCTGATAGCTGATTTTAACATATATTTCACACAATATCGTTAAAATCAGGATTCATTACTCCCAGACACATGCGGTCGGCGGTTTTACCTTACAGACGCTTTAAATCTATGCTAAATATTTCAATAAGTGCCGCCTACTGCTAAGATTTGAGTAAAATCGCTTAATATGCGGCCAGCCTTAGCCCGAATAGTGATACTCTGCTTTGTATCACCGCAGATACTCTTTTATAAATGAACTCATTCGTAGTTAAAACGTTTATTTTGGTACGGATCTGTAGTAATCTGGAACGTATAGCATATTTATTATAGTATGTAGAATGTAAATTGATTTAAATGATGTCTGTCAAAGTGACATAGCTAGTGCATGGACAGTATTCTTCAATTGATATATCGATATAATAATAATAAAAACCATTTCTTTACAGCCGTAAAAAAGTACACAATACAAAACGTTAACAATAAAAATTTACAAAACTATAGGGTATAACTTGTGCATGTTATTGTCACAGCAAAAGGGTTCTAACTCAGCTGGGTATGATGCGTTTGGTGGCAAATGCAACGCTGGTCTTATGTCAGAACCATTGATATCGATAAATAATATTATATAATATTAATATTATTTTCCTAATACTATTAAAAAAGGATTGTGAAAAAATTTATTTCTTATTACAAATTGCTTCGATGGTTTGGACATGTTATGCGAAAGAATAATAGCAGATTGACAATAGGGATTATGAGTGAAGTAGAAGGGCAGTTACCTAGGGGCCGGCCTAATAAGACATATACCAGTCAGATAGACGCTATATTGAAAAAGTTGACGTTAGGAGTACCTATAACCGCCGAGAGTGTATGAGAAGATGTATGAATGTCATGAAGCAAAAGTGGTCTGTTAGTGGGACAAATGGGGATCCGTTATCTCTGCCTACAGGGAATTCGGCGTGATTTGTATTTATGTGCATACATACCACGACAGAACGGCAGCTAGTTAGCATTCTTGTTACGTCCCAAGCATGTCAGTTATTTACATAACTATGTGTATAAGCTTTACATCTTTAACATTCTCGGCCCACTCAGCAGTAAATTATGATTTTAATCCCCCGTAATGACAGGCTAAGAGTCAAAATAAAAAAAGAGATACCATCTTTGTATCGGCTTCTATTACGAGGCAGGTGTTCGTAGCATTTTCGTGGCACATAAGCGAAACGCGTTCACGACTATTAACCCGTGCGGGGTAGTTAGAGGTTCAAGTTCCACTAAGCACTAACTATTACCTGTTTGGGGAACAGGTAGGTTTCCTCACGATGTTTTCCCTCACCATAGTATTGTACGTATTTCGTTAATGTATTTTTATTAAGAAAAAGTACATAAAAACATAAGGAACAGTCAAGTCACTAAAGAAAATTATTTTTAACGTATAAAATTACAATACATATATTTAATCCGAATCCGAATCAACAATGGCTGACATTGATTTTTAAAAACGTCCAAAAATACACGTTAACTATTAAAATTATTAAAATTATGCAACTTAATTCCGTTAAAACATATTGTAATTTTAAACGTTAATATTTTATAAAACATTTACAAAACGCATCGAATACTACGATGACTGAAGACATAATGAGGAAACCTACCTGTTCCCCAAACAGGTAACAGTTAGTGCTTGTAAATAGCGACATGGCTTACCACCTGTCACATTGAGTACTGACTATCTGGTCAACACGTGGGTTCGAGGTGGCCATAGAATTACTACCTTCGCAATTGCGGAGATGGACACCTGAACCTCTGACTACCCCGGACGGGTGTATGTTTCACCTCTAATCCTAGGATTACAGATTGAGCTGCCATTGGTATATTGATGAAAGGTTGCTAGTTTATCACCCAATAGATATAGCTCAAAAATAATGTTAACATGGTTATTTTTAAACACTCGCATTTATACTCATTTTATTTACTATGTGACACCGGGTCATATCACGATAAATAATATCGATAATTTATCGTGATATGACACGGTCTCACATAATAAATGTTAACATGTTTATCAAAACTGTTACCAACCCCTGCCTATTAAACTTTGGCATCTAGTTAGAAGTTTGAAGTAATCTCGACAAATCGTTGACTATAATTATTTATATTATTCTACTGTTTACTTAACGAGTTTGTGGGACGTAAAAGAATGCTAACTAGCTGCCGTTCTTTCCGACATGTAATTTACGACTAAGGGACTAGGGGTATATAGATTCTATTGGGCAATGGGCTAGCTATTTGTTAGTAATTATAGTTTTAAGAGATTCGCGATTTATACTCACGATTGATAACTAACGGGACTTATCGCGTAGGTTTTTATATAATAAAGTTACCTTTATTATTCACCCGACGTTTCGGCTACGTTGCAGCAGCCTTGGTCACAATAAAGGTAACTTTAAGTCTCGTTACTTATTAATCATGTGTTAGTAATGTTCCATATGACATGACAGCCCCAATATTCATGCTAAAAAGTGACCTAGGAATCTCCGAGGTTCTGTCCACTCTAAAAGGGAGTAAAGGTCCTGTATTAACACACCCTATTCCCCTATTTACCTTTAACAGATGCTAAAATCCCATAACACTAATCCTCTATAACACGCCTCTCATTTTAAAAGATTACGCCGTAAGCCTGTTTACTCCCTAGGCTAATTTAGGATGAAGTGTTGGCAAACAGGATTAAAGAACATTGATTAATAGGGACAAAGGGTGACGTTAGAAGTACCTATAACTGGCGAGTGTGTATGAGGATGTGTATGAGTGTGTAAAGCTAAAGTGGTTTGTCAGTGGGACAGATGGGGATCCGTGATCTCTGCTTACACCACAGGGAATCAGGCGTAATGTGTATGTCTGTATGATTAATAAAGTAAGAAAAGCGTGGTTTTTAACTCTGTCTCCACCGGGAATCGAACCCGGGACCCATCAAGCCACGGAGATCGTCAATTAATGAATGCCTCAAACTACACAAACAGTGTTCCTACCTTATAAGTAATGAATTACAATTAATGTGGGTACAAGGTTCAAATCCCGCTTGAGCATGTACCAATGGAAATGAAATTTAATCAATTTCTATGTATATTTTCGTAATAAAAACACATTTACGAAATGCATCGAATACTACGGTAAGGGAAAACATCGTGAGGAAACCTACCGATTCCCCGAACAGGTAATAGTTAGTGCTTGTAAATGGCGACATGGCTTATCACCTGCCACATTGAGCACTGACTACCTGGTCAACACGTGGGTTCGAGGTGGCCATAGAATTACTACATCATGGACACCTGATCCTCTCGTGAACGCGTTTGTCTTTGGATAGTTATTTGCATGATAATAGGTATACGTAGTTATTACATACCTTGAGAATTAATATCTCCTAGGTCACTTAGTATGAATATTGGGGTTGTGATGTCATATGGAACATTCGTCACAGGTTGCAACCCCATCGCTCTAAATATATATACCTAATTCCTTTGTCGCCTTCTGCGACATGCCGGGAAGAACGGCAGCTAGTTAGCATTCTTTTTACGTCCCAGATTAGCACGGAATTCCAAGACTAGTAATCGAACTATGTAAAAGTATTTACATACATATGTGAATGACCCGCAAATGGTTTCGTGGATCGGAAGAAATGGGAGTGTGTAATTTTTTTTAGTGATATGTTATATGTATGACTTAAAATGTATTCTACGTAGTTATTACCTACATATATAAGTGGAAGGGCAGTTACGTAGGGGCCGGCCCAATAAGACATGTGACATTCAGATAGACGCTATATTGAATAAGGGTGACTTTAGAAGTACCTATAACCGCCGCGTGTATATGAGAAGATGTATGAAAGTCAATGAAGCGAAAGTGGTCTGTAAGGATCGGGACAAAAGGGGATCCGTGATATCTGCATACCACTTTACAGGGAATCAGGCCTGATGTGTATGTATGTTATTACATTCACATACGTTCACGTCCTTTAATCCCGTTCGCGGTGGACAAAGCCTCGGAGATATAATATCTCTTAGGGCAGCATTTCGCGTAAATATTGGGGTAGTGATGTAATATGAACCCCAAGATTAGCACGAACTATGTCAATGTATTTACATACATTTTTTGTTTATGGAAGTGCGGAAATGTATGGATGTGAATGATCGGAATGAGGTGTTTATAACGAACCAAAGATTAAACAGATATTTAACATCCAACGTGACAGGTAGTTTTCCAAATCATAGTGAGGGAAAACATCGTGAGGAAACCATCTTTCATTAGTATCGGTAAAAGTATCTTTAACTGATACACTCAACACCTGTCACTTTGAGTTCTGACTAATAGGGAAACTTGGCAATTGAGTGTAATGGATGACCTTGATGAAAATATTTATAAAACTAGCGACTTCGCACGGGTATAAAATATATAGCCTACTCCACTATTTAATGGATGTTATTATACATATAAACCTTCCTCTTAAATCACTCTATCTATTAAAAAAAACCGCATCAAAATCCGTTACGTAGTTTCAAAGATTTAAGCATACAAAGGGACACAGGGACAGAGAAAGCGACTCTGTTTTATGCTATGTAGAGATAAGAAAAAAAAATTGACGAAATGCATCGAACACTACAGTGATAAAAAACATCGTGAGGAAACCTACCTGTTCCCCGAACAGGTAATAGTCAGTGCTTGTAAATGGCGACATGGCTTACCTGTCACATTGAGTGCTAACTTGGTCAACACGTGGGTTCGAGGTGTCCATAGAATTACCACCTTCGCAATTGCAGAGATGGACACCTGAACCTCTGACTGCAAGGGTTAATGGTCGTGAACGCGTTTGTTTTTTGTTGTTTTGTTTATCTTGGCGACAGATATATGACAGGACACGATATTATCAGCATAACGGATATACAACTATAAACATAGGAAGTGTTCCTAGAATGGGACGTAAAAAGAATGCTAACTAGCTGCCGTTCTTTACTCTATTTCTATGGGCAAATTTAGTCAAATGTGATTATAGTTTTAAGAGATTCGCGATTTATACTCATGATTAATAACTAGCCCGTAACCATGGCTGCTGCAACGTAGCTGAAACGTCGGGTTAATAAAGGTAACTTTTTTATATAAAACATACACGATAAGTCCCGCTAGTTATTAAAATCATTAGTCAAATATGCTTATACATACATACATTTATATTCGCCACCTGGGACGGGTGACAAATCTCTCATTCTTCTTCTTCTTTGGGTGCCATCTCCTATCGGAGGTCGGCTATCATTGAGGCTACACGATCACGCGATGTTGTCGCTCGGAAGAGTTCTATATTACTCGTGTTGAACCACTCTGCGAGATTCTGCAGCCACGACGTTTTTCTGCGGCCAGGCCTTCTTCGACCTTCAACTTTGCCTTGCAGAATAAGTTGCAGTAGATATTGCATATATAATATTAATATTATATATTATATATTATAATATATAATATATAATATTGCGCGCATAATATGACCAAGATATTGCAGTTTCCTCCTTTTTATGGTCTTCAAGAGCTCTAACTTCTTATTCATTTTCAGTAAAACCGTTTCATTTGTTACACGATCCGTCCATGATATTTTCAACATCCTCCTATATATCCACATTTCGAATGCTTCTAACCGTTTACATAACGTCTGGGTTAGTGTCCAGGCTTCTACTCCGTATAACAGGATTGAAAATATATAAGACCGCACTAAGCGGCATCTCGTGGAGAGTTTCAGATTCCGGTTACAAAGAAGGTGATTCATCTTCATAAAAGCGCCTCTGGCTTGCTCTATGCGACATTTTATCTCTACACTCTGGTCTTCTTGGTCGTTCACCATACATCCAAGGTATTTATATGAACGGACTCTCTCAAGTGGTTGGTTTTTAACGCTTATAACTGCAGACATCTGTGGCGTACGACCTACGATCATGTACTTGGTCTTCTTTATATTGATGTTCAGACCGTTGCTAGCACTGATCGACTCAACACGGTTAAGTAACTGTTGTAGATCTCCCATAGAGCTAGCTAAAAGGATTGTATCGTCCGCATATCGGATGTTGTTGAGGGGCCTCCCGTTTACAACGATCCCTTCGGTTGCATTCTCAAGGGCTTCTGAGAAAATCTCTTCGGCATAGAGATTAAATAGCAAGGGCGATAAAATACAACCCTGTCGCACTCCTCGTAGAATTTCCACATCAGCGGTAAGTTGGTGTTCCACGCGTACGTTAGCGGTCTGCTGCCAGTATAGGTTCTTAATGATGAAGACGTCTTTGGAATCAAGGCCTATTTTCTCGAGGATCTGAATCAACTTTTCGTGTTTTATGCGATCAAATGCCTTTTCATAATCTATGAAACAGACGTATACACATCTGTCCATATCCCAACAGCGTTGCATCAGCACTTTATAACCAAATAAAGCATCCCGCGTTCCATAGCCATTTCTAAACCCAAACTGTGTCTCTGAAATGTTATCTTCGCACTTTCTGTATATTCGTTTATGGATAACTTTAAGGAAGATTTTCAGGACGTGGCTCATTAGTGATATGGTGCGGTACTCGCTACATCGTTTTGCGGTGCTGATTTTTGGCAGAGTAATGAAGGTGGAATGGAGCCATTCTGAAGGAATTGTGCCGGAATTATAAATAACATTGAAGAGATTCACAATGACATCTAGATGGTCGTATTCTAGCAATTTCAAAACTTCCACGGGTACTTCATCTGGGCCTACGGCCTTACCGTTCTTTGCAGATTTTATTGCATAAGAAATTTCATCTTTTGTGATAGGGGGTCCAGTTAATTGTACATCTGTGCTTAAATGTTCCCCTCTTTGGTCATTAAAAAGCTCCTCAACATATTCTTTCCAGATCCTTAGACGGTCTTCTATACTCATGGCGTAGTTGCCATCTTTATCCTGAAGAGTAGAGGCTGATCGTCGTTTTTTCTGCCCAGTGAGTTCGTTTATCTTCTTATACATATTGAAGGCGTCATGTTTGGCTTGTAACTCTTCTATCTCTGTGCATTTGTCATTGATCCACAAATCCTTAGCCTCGATACATTTCCGTCTGATCTCTCTGTGAACCTCTTTATATTGCTTCTGGTCTGTATGTTTTACCAGTCGTCTCTGTGTCATTAAATCTAGGATTTCCCCTGTCATCCATTCTCCTGACTTGACAGCTTTAGCCGGCGTGAGCATCTCCTTTGCTGTGTTTATAATAACACCTTTGACATCTTTCCAAACTTGTTCTGGCGAGGTTTTTGGCGTTTGAAGTTTGATTTGTTCCCGTAACTCATGGAATTTATTATGGAGGGCACAATGAAGCTTTCTCTTTATGTCCTTATTCCTAAGTTGAGAAACATCAATCCTTGATGACGCCTTTGATGGTATCAGTTTCTTTAGCTTCGTGGTAAAGACTCCCAAGAGAGGATTGTGATCTGCACCAACATCTGCTCCCGGATAGGTTTTAACCGACTTAAAACTGTTACGGTACCTCATGTTGACTAATATGAAATCTATCTGGTTTCTTATAATATTTGTCGGAGAATCAGCAGGGGATTTCCAAGTGTAAAGACGGCGTGGGGGTAGCTTAAAATAAGTGTTCATTACTACCAGAGATTCTTCTTGACAGAATTGAATGAGACGATCTCCCCGATCGTTGCGCATGCCCAAGCCGTAAAGCCCGACAACATTTTGAATAGGACCTTCACCGATCTTAGCGTTAAAGTCACCCATGATTACAGTACACTCTGACTTTTTTAGTTTGGTGAGTACGGTTTTCAAGTCCTTATAAAACTCTTCAAGAATGCTGTCATTTTTATCTGCAGTAGGTGCATATACCTGGATGATGTTTAAATTTATAGGTTTTGCTCTAAATTGTAACAAAATTATGCGGTCCGATACTGGTAGAAAGTTAATTACTGTTGTCTTAATATGCTTTTTGATCATAACTGCAACTCCGTTTCTGTGATGTTTGTCGTCGTTACCACTGTAGTAGGTAACGGTATCATCAGTCGTTTCTATACCGCTTCCTTTCCATCGGGCTTCACTTATCCCCAGTACGTCGACTTCGAGTCTCCTGAACTCCTTTTCTACGTTTTTAAACTTCTCTTCCTTAAACATGCTTTGCACGTTCCATGTCGCAATTTTTATGGCACACCCGGGGATTCTTAGCACCCTCTGACCATTTAAGGTCTGCCGGGGACTGAGGGCCGTTGAATTTTTGTACTGAGCCATAATGATTTTCCTGGGAAAAGTTAATGCGGTGGTCTTCCCTTTGCCTTCCGCATCGCTGTTTGTCAACGTAGTAACAATAGTGACCCTCGACTGTTCCAGTCTCCGTAACTTCCACTCTCGGGTCTACTGCAGACGCAGCTGCCCGCTGCAGGGAAAGGATGTGCTTATTTACTGGCGGCACTTACTCGCCATGTCACATGGTAGTCATTGAACGCATGTAGCATTTTATAGAGAAGTCCTTTCCACCAGACTTCCCACTACGTTCTCGTCACCTTGCCGCTGTGTGGTCGGGGACTGCTTATTCAACATATTCGCAGCTAACCATCATATCTGATGGCCGTTCACTATCCGCCACCTGTGACCCCGATGGTAGCCTACAGCTCAGCCCCATCAATCTCTCATGCTTCACTCAAACCCATTAACCTTCTCATACATGCTCTTCTGTTCGTCACGCTACACCCGCCTTGAGAAGAATGTCTCCAATTTGATCTGTATAAGTTCTACGCGGCATACCCTGTCCAACTTTACCTTCCACTTTGGCTTTATAGATTCCTTTTGTAACCCTCCTTTCATCCATCCGCTCTATATGCCAAAACTACCTTAACATAGCTTTCTATATTTACCTCTCTGCATCTTCTTTAAAACAATAACGTTCACGAATCAGACTATTCCATATTCTATTATTAAGATTCAGTATAATTATACACGTACATTATTTCTTATAAGAAATATTTGCGAAATGTACTGAACACTACGTAATGAAACTTACCTGTTCCCCGAACAGGTAATGGTTAGTGCTTGTAAATGGCGACATGGTTTGCCACCTGTCACATTGAGTACTGACTATCTGGTCAACACGTGGGTTCGAAGTGGCCAATTACTATCTCCGCAATTGCGAGAACAATAAATAAGTTGTAATAGTGTTTGCTGTTGAGTTACTATCTGAAAAAGCTATTTTTTAAATCAATACAACTCAACAATCTAATATTTATGCTAAAAAGTGACCCTAGGAGATATTACACGTATTAAACGATGTGAATGCAAAAATTTTATTAGAGTACCCGCCACATAAGGTGGCAGTTGGAGGCGTCGCCACAGTCGCGTAATCCAGTGTTGCCAGTAAACACGCCAAAACCAGCACTCACTGTGCCATACGGCTCGATACATTATATTGAGGTTTCATTTGTAACGATCTTTGGTTGCAGAGCTATAAACTCAAATAAAACAAATTAATATACCAAAGTCAAAAGTCAAAATAATTTTATTCAAAATAGGCCCTATCATAAGCTCTCATTGAAAGTTATTTTATGATCTAAGTACAAATTAAAAAAACTATATATTGACAAATGAATATATATGAGTGAAGTGGAAGGGCGGTTACGTAGGGGCCGGCCTAATAAGACATATATGTAACAGTCAGATAGACGCTATATTGAAAAAAGGTGACGTTAGGAGTACCTATAACCGCCGAGAGTGTATTAGAGAATGTATGAATGTCAATGAAGCGAAAGTGGTCTGTCAGGATCGGGACAAATGGGGATCCGTGATCTCTGCCTACCCCTCTACAGGGAATCAGGCGTGATGTGTATGTATGTATGTAAAAAACTATTTCAAACATGGCACTGAGCATTGTCTTTACATATTTTTACCGAGGTTAGTTCACCAACCATTTCGGCTGCTCAAGATGCCACGTCATGAAGACCACGACCGCTCTGATAAGAGCGTAACGATTGAGAAGAAGAAGTTCAGCGGAGACCCTTGGAGAAGAACTAACAAGAAACTCCAGAAATCAATTTATTATAATCACCCTTAACAAACATAAAAATTACAAAGAGTGGGCAAAAAACACAACGCTGGTAATACTAAATTTACCTTTCATACAAAATAACACGCAATGGCGGAAACGTCAAATTTAGTTCCAAGTTTGGCTACTGCCACCTTATGTGGCGGGTACTCTAGTACGTAAATTTTCAAAGCAATATTGACATGTCAAACGTCAGACCGAAGGGCGGCAAAAAGTGACAGATTAATTTCCTTCTTTCACAAGTGAGGCGTGGGCTCAATGCATTCTGCCGGACATTTTAATTTATCTCTTAACTATGATTGTTTACAATGTGTATAGGGAAAAAAAGTGAATTGTTATTATATCTTTTGAGGACTTATGGCGAAATATACAACAAATAGAATGTAGAGAGAGAAGCCTCCCAGTGTAATATAAAAAGCAACAATGGGTGTAAAGGGTTTTATAAGTAGAATTAGGTGATATTAATGTATTTGTAAATAATATTGATGTTTCATATCGTTTAAATTTTTTTCAAGACAGGCTAAATATTACTAAAGAATTCATTGCTTCTTTCGGAAATCATAGATATTTTTGCATATACAAAGTGTGTAATTGTATTATAGATATGTATGAGTATGCTTAAAAATATATGTATGTATATCTAAGTCGCGTATTGTTATGTACCTGCATTACCTTTGTCATTCAAAAGCTCAGTTCAAAAGCACATAAAAAAACTATTGAAAAACCCACATATATTCGTATATAGGTCACCGAATTCCAAGGAAACAAAATAATATAAAGAAATTCCACGAAAACCAACCATCTGTCAACGTGACATTCAATGACAGCGCGCTAAATGACTTGTCAATTAAAATGTGACAAAGAATAACTGCTTTAATCCCTTTCGGGATAGTTAGTGGCCAAAACTACTTCTGAAATCAATGAAAATATGATATGATACATATATATACAAAAAAAGACAAACGCGTTCACGTGGTAGTCAGAGGTTCAGGTATTCATCTTCGCAATTGCGAAGGTAGTAATTCTATGGCCACCTCGAACCCACGTGTTGACCAGATAGTACTCAATGAAACAGGTGGTAAGCCACGTCGCCATTTACAAGCACTGACTGTTACCTGTTCGGGGAAAAGGTAGGTTTCCTCACGATGTTTTTCCTCACCGTATAATTCGATGCATTTCGTAAATGTGTTTTATAACGAAAACTAGCGACCCGCTCCGGCTTCGCACGGGTATAAAATATATAGCCTAGTCCGCTATTTAATGGATGTTATTATACATATAAGCCTTCCTATAGAATTACTCTATCTATTAAAAAAAACGCATCAAAATCCGTTGCGTAGTTTCAAAGATTTAAGCATACAAAGGGACATAGGGACAAAGAAAGCGACTTTGTTTTATACTATGTAGTGATGTACATAAAAATTCAATAAAGTTCATTTCCATTGGTTAAAATTCGACGTAGCTCAGTTAATTCGACGTAGCTCAGTTGTTAGGGGCTTGACACTGTATCGAGGGTACAGGGTTCAAATCCCACTTGAGCATGTACCAATGGAAATAAAGTTTAATGAATTTCTATGTACATTTTCGTAATAAAAATACATTTACGAAATGCGTCAAATACTACGGTGAGGGAAAACATCGTGACGAAACCTACCTGTTCCCAGAACAGGTAATAGTTAGTGCTTGTAAATGGCGACATGGCTGACCACCTGTCACATTGAGTACTAAGTATCTGGTTAACACGTGGGTTCGAGGTGGCCATAGAATTACTACCTTAGCAATTGCGGAGATGGACACCTGAACCTCTGACTACCCCGCAAGGGTTAATGGTCGTGAATGCGTTTGTTTGTTTTGTTTTTTTCATTTCCATTGGCCCATGCTGAAGTGGGATTTGAACCCTGTACCCACTGATACATAGCCAAGCCAAAACAACTGAGCTACGTCGAATTAGTTTTTTAGTTTACATTTTAGTTAATGTAAATATGGAAATTTATTTATATCATTATATACAATAAACTTAATTTATACAATAATCGATTACTAAAATAATTTAAAATCACCACATAATATCTGTCAAACCAACAACAAGAAAAAAGAGCGCGCGCAAACTGACATTTCAATTTTATAAATCCCAAACGGCTTGGATGCAGCGCATTGTGCCGACCAAAGAGGATATTGTGTAAGTAGGTGGGAGGGTCAAAAAAATTAAGTTGTTTATTTTATTTAGCCGTCGTTTGGACCTTAACCCTACGACATGCGGGCCGAGCATTTTACGAGCTATAAGCTTAGATAGCAATGAAAGAACTTGATTTATAAGTTATTTAGGACACTGATATACTAATTGGTCGATTTAATAGATAATATTTGATTTGTTGATAGCAGTTTATGATTATTATTAGTTACTCATACAGTTCCGTAATAGTCTGGTACGACAAAAGAATGCTAACTACCTACCGTTCTTCCCGGCATGTCGTAGGAAGCCAGTAAGAGAAACTAAGGGTAAATTGAATCTATTGGGTGATGGACTAGCAACCTGTCACCAATATACCATAATTATAACATCTTTACCAGAATATTGATGGTAAAAAGCGATCTAGGAGATTTTATTATGTCTCCCTGTTCAGTCCACCCCGAAAGGGATTAAAGATCGTGAATGTATATAGAGGTACTAAAACAAACATTAATTAAATCTTGAACCAGTACTAATTAAATAGAAATATCTTAAAACCACCCCTTTCTAAAACCTAATGAGAAACTCACCAAAAAGTTTCCAACATCGCAACCTCTTTGAAAGCTTCCTACTGCGCCACACAAAGCGACAAAGAGGTTATTGTAAACTAAAACTCCTTGCTCGTTTTCCGCTCAGCGAGACAAAGGAGGTTTTTACAAATGCCGCCTCTTTGCTACTGTTTGGTTTTTGTGCAACTTTCACATACAATACTAAAGTTGCATGCATACATAAAACGCCTGATTCCCTGTAGAGGGTAGGCAGAGATCACGGATCCCCAATTGTCCCACTGACAGACCACTTTCGCTTCATTGACACACATACAACTTATACACACTCGACGGTTATATGCACTCCTAACGTCACCCTTTTTCAATATAGCGTCTATCTGACTGTTATATGTCTTATTGGGTCACTACGTAACTGCCCTTCCACTTATATTATACACTCTCACATATATTCCTTTTGTAAATCCGCTATCATTCATTCATCAATTTCTTTATATCTAGTATAATATAAATATCAAATTCGAAGATATAATATCTCCTAGGTCAATTTTTAGCATGAATACTGGAGTTGTGATGTCAAAATGGAACATTGGTGACATGTTTCTCGCCCATCGCCCAATAGATTCCATTGATCCTGTGTTCTAAGCCCTGTTGCCTCTATTGAAATGCCGGGAAGAACGGGAGCTAGTTAGCATTCTTTTTACGTCTCGTCATATTGGAATGTAAAAATAATGCTATCTAGCTTTCGTTCTTGCCAGTGTATCGCAGAAGGTGACTATTGGACTAGTCAATGGAATCTATAAGACGATGGGCTAGAAAGCTGTGATCAGTGTTCCATATGACATTACATCCCAACTATTCGTGCTAAAAGTGACCTTATTGTCGTATCTTCGAACTTCGATAACTTATCATTCAATAGATTCCATTGACCACTAGACCCTTAGTCGCCTCCTGCAACATTCCGGGAAGAATGGCAGCTAGTTAGCATTCTTTTTACGTCCCAGACTAGCACGGGACCAATTATACATAATAATTCAATTACCCGAGCATCGAATGTGAGTAACTCAGTTCAGGGGTTAAATAATCAATTGGGAATTGATATTTGATGCCTTGCGCTGGAATGTAAAGGAATGCTAACTAGCTGCCGTTCTTCCCGGCATATCGATGGAGGTGTAAGGAGTTAAGGGTAAATGGAATCTATTGGGCGATGGGCTAACAACCTGTCACCAATGATCCATATGACATCACAACCTCAATTAAATTGCGGAATGACCAAGAAGATTTTATGTAAGCGTATATCACTACATAGTATAAAACAAAGTCGCTTTCTCTGTCCCTATGTCCCTTTGTATGCTTAAGTCTTTGAAACTACGCAACGGATTTTGATGCGGTTTTTTTTAATAGATAGAGTGATTCAAGAGGAAGGTTTATATGTATAATAACATCCATTAAATAGTGGAGTAGGCTGTATATTTTATACCCGTGCGAAGCCGGAGCGCGTCACTAGTAATTGTATATTTTGGACATGTTATGCGGATGAACGATAGTAGATTGATAAAAGGAATATATGTGAGAGAAGTAGAAGGGCGGTTACGTAGGGGCCGGTCCAATAAGGCACATGACAGTCAGATAGACGCTATATTGAAAAAAAGGTGACGTTAAGAGTACCTATAACCGCCGAGTGTCTGTGAGAAGTTGTATGAGTTTCAATGAAGACAGTGGTCTGTCAGGATCGGAACAGATAGGGATCCGTGATCTCTGCTTACCCCTCTACAGGGAATCAAGCGTGATTTGTACGTCTGTATAATATTTATATACATATGTATATCAATATGCAATTATTCACATATTAAATATCATTCTATATTGTCACCAATATTTCTCATTTTATTATACTTAGTTATAAACAATTTAAGTGACAAAACTTTCGAAACCCATTGTTTGGTCCACCCCTCCAAGGATAACCAACTTGAGTGCAGTCACACTTGAGGTCCGGACACAATACCGGCGTTGGTATCAAAATCTAACAGCTGCTGTAACAAAAGCTCTAAAGAGGTATTGAACACCCAATAAAACCTCGATGTTCATACTCCTTGCTCGTACCTCATTGTTACGAGCTCACTAATTGAATTACCGTAGCCTCTTGAGGCAAGTGATGTAAAAAAAATTAATTCAAAATGGTGGGAAGTGTTATCGGAAATCGTGGGAAAATTGTACACTTTCGTATTGAAGTGAGTTTTTAAGAATTTTGCGTTTAAACGGGATGTGAGACAGGGTTTAAGAGAAAATATAGTATAAGCGAAGTTTATTAAATCGTTGAGAGTGAGAAGTTTAGAGAAAATATCCATAATATCAAAGGATTTGAGATCAATTCATACAAGAAACTATACCGTACTTTGAAGGATTTTGTATGTACGTTTTTTCTATCTACATAATATATGTTTAATTTCTAAACATATCAATTTGACCGCTAAACTAAAAAATTGTAAGGAAACCTACCTGTTCCTTGAAGAGGTAATAAACACTGCTTGTAAATGGCGACATGGCTTACCTGTTCAGGGAACAATATGTTTTTCCTCACCGTAGTTGCTACATTTCGACAATATACTATAATACTACTATAATAAATACATATGTAAATACACACATTATGCTAGTTCCATGCTAGTACCTAAGTATAGTAGACTAAGGGACTAGAGTAAATTAAATCGATTGGCCAATCGGTTAGCAACCTGCCACCAATGTTTCATGCTATAAAGTGACTTAGGACACATTATATATCCCAGGTTCTGTCCACCCCGAAAGGGATTAAAGGACGCGAATGTACAGTCAGCGCTAAAAGTGCAGTCGTCGTTAAAGTAAAACGACCCAGTAAACTTTTTATAAGGTTTACGTTTATAAGAACAAAATACAATATTTGTCATTTCGAAGCACGCGAACGTATAGTGGCCATGACAATGCACAGTGGCGCCAGTTTTAAAATGTCAAATATTGTCTTTTGTTCTTATAAACGTAAACCTTATAAAAAGTTACTGGGACTGCACTATTAGCGTTGACTGTACATGTACACACAGAGAAAGTGAGTGACATGAATGTAATTCAATGTACGTACTTCAATCGCAGTCCAGCAATTGAATTACCAACAATTACGGGTAGGGAGCGCAAAGGTACAAAGTCAGTAGTTAATTAAGAGCTTGTTCAATTGGTTTGTTATGCGGTATGGGACTTTAGTTCGATGATTAAATGCTTTTCCTGTTACGTATGTTCACATAATTTAATCCCTTTCGGGTTGGATAGAACCTTGGAGACAAGGAAATATTTTCTTGGTTTTTTAGTATGAATATTGAGATTGTGATGTCATATGGAACATAGCTGAAAGGTTGCTAGCGCATTGTCCACAATATTCCATTTAACTTTAGTACCTAAAATGCTGGAAAGATTCATTCTTTCAATGTCCTAGCTAGTATAGGAAATGCATTTTAAACAAAGTATTACCTTTGTTACCCGACGTTTCAGCCACGTTGCAATGGCCAATCACGGGTCAACTGACGTGCGAACAACATGTCTACGCCTCCATCGAAATGAGCAGATTCACCGTCTACCCTCATTTCAATAAGAAGTCCCGTTTTCTTGTAAAATGAATAAAAATCGCGTTTATCTCAAAAATATTGTCTTGGATTTGAGTTTGATGCTTCATAACTAGCTGCTTTTCCCATTGTTAGAAACTACTAAGGGTCAATGGAATCTATTGGGCGATGACATAAAAAGCTGGTTGTGTTCGTATATACATACATACATATATTCACGTCTCCATGTCCTCAAGACTATCCGATCACCACCTAGAACGGGTGACAAATCTCTCTTGCTTCATTCACACCCTTTAGCCTTCTACATATTATTCTGTTCTTAAAATGTATGTATATTTTTATATGTAGGTATTTCTTAAATATACGTCGCTTAGTACCCTTAGCACAAGTCTTAAATGTAGCAAGGGGCTAGTTCAATTGGTATTATTATATTCAATAAGTAATTTTGTTATTAAGCCTAGGAAACATGTACGTGTGTCAATGAAGCGAAAATAGTTTGTCAAAGGGACAGATGGGGATCCGTGATCTCAGCCTATCCCTCTACAGGGAATCAGGCGTGTGTATGTATGTATGTATGTAACATGTATTTTGTAATATATATAAATAACTATGTGAGACCGGGTCAAATCACGATAAATTTATAAAGATATGTGATTACCTTTATTTTGATGGACGTTTCGACCTAGTATTCTTTTGCTATCGCTACGTGTCGCGTGTTACCCGTCACAGACCTCTCGAGTCCTGTCGTGCCCATTGCGTATACCTACCTGGCTTACCACATATACATTCACGTCCTTTAATCCCTTTCGGGGTGGACAGAACCTAGGAGATATCATATCTCCTAGGTCACTTTTTACCCCTTACGATACCCCTGGAAGAACGGCAGCTAGTTAGCATTCTTTTACGTCCCAGAATAGACCAGGAATATACTATATACATATTGATTCACGTCCTTTTACAGGGTATATAATATGTCCTGTAGCATTTTTTACCCTGAATATTGGGGTTAATGTCTTATGAAACTATGGTGACAGGTTGCTATTCTATCGCCTAATAGATTCCATTTACCTCGTAGAAGCATGTTATATTACGATTCATAATTTGTAACTACTGTTACTAACACTATATTACTTGTGTTTTTTTAATATATAAGACAGTAAAAGGAGTAACAGGCGGTAAACTATACAGTCGAATACATAAATTGACTATTGCCTATCTCGATAAATAGTCGGGATTCCTCACGATGTATAAGTATGTATTTATACTAACAAAAATTTTCGTTTTGTTCCAGGCTGAAAAATGACTTAACCAAGTCCGGCGCCCATTTAAAACAACAACGGAAACGATACCTTGCGTGACCTTACACACTTTGCCAAAACACAGAAAAATGGCGGTTTTAAAATTCTTAATTTCATCCACTTTTCTAGTGTTTTTGTTCGGAGTGAGGCGTGGGTTTGCCCAATGTCCTTGGGCCTGTATGTGCCAGAACGAAATAGTGGATTGTTCCCATCGAGGGCTGTACCAAGTGCCCAAACATTTGCCAGCAGATGCCGAGAGAATGTAAGTATTATTATGGATAAAGTGTTAAACTATTATTTACAATAAAAAAATAAAATAATACTTTAAAGGAGAAATATCTCCTTTAGCTCCTCGCTGTCGGAGAAAGGCACGGTCCTCAACAACTGGAAACATCGTCTCTAGTATTATTATTATATATATCTCCTAGTATATTCCTTTATATTGCTAACTAGCTGCCGTTCTTCCCGGCATGTCGTAGGAGGCGATTAAGAGACTAGTGGTTACAGAAACTGAACCTTGGAATCATAATATTATTCATTATTGTATTTACATTTATGAAACTTATACATATATTGCATTGAGCCCTAGTCCCTTAATCACCTTCTACAATTTAAAACAGAACAGGCGACCAAGTTCACAATACTTTTTGCAAAATTACAGGTCAATATCATTTCAGTAGCAGTGGAATAGCAAAAGCGATAAATTACACCATTTTAAAGAGGAAACTTGACACCTTTGCCAATCCAATAACATTTCCACACTGTTACCGAAATGATATTGAACTGTGATTGTACTACGCATTCACTGGACCCCAGTCAGTCAATAAGTACGAGAGAATCCTTTTAGCAATAAACTATGTTATTTTATTGTCACTTTATTGTATTTATATTGACCGTGAGTGTATGCAGAGTGCTTTTTGCCATAAAGTTTAAATGAATCAATTGTTCGGCTGAAACAGAGCGTATCCCGATCTGTTGGGATGATAAATAAATAAAAAGATGTATGTTCATTCATACATACATACACATAACGCCTGATTCCCTGTTGAGGGGTAAGCAAAGATCATGGATCCCCATTTGTCCCACTGACAGACCACTTTCGCTTCATTGACGCTGACATTGGTTGGGCTAGCAACCTGTCACCAATATTCTATATAACATCACAACCCCAATATATTGAAAAAGACGCTATATTGAAAAAGGGTGACGTTAGGAGTACCTATAACCGTCGAGTGTGTATGAGAAGACTTATGAGTGTCAATGAAGCGAAAGTGGTCTGTCAGTAGGACAAATGGGGATCCGTCTCTGCCTACCCCTCTACAGGGAATCAGGCGTGATGTGTATGTATGTAACCTTAATATACATACTATTAAGTAACCAAACTATTTTCATGTCTCCAAGGTTCTGTCCACCCCGAAAGGGATTAAAGGACCAAAATTTAACCTTTACAAGTTTTCCCTCACTTTAGCTTACATAACTAAAGCAACCACCCGAGCATTGAACCTGGCACTTAGAATTAATTCACTCATGTTGGATAGGCGCCAAAAGCTATGCGCAATGCAGACACATACATACATATACATTCACGTCCTTTAATCCCTTTCGGGGTGGACAGAACTTTGGATATATAATATCTCCTAGGTCACTTTTTAGTTTAAATAATTGGGGTTGTGATGTCATATGAAAGGTAATATATGTCAATAAATCGATCTGATCTGTATGTCAAAAAAGACAAACGCGTTCACGACCATTAACCCTTGCGGGGTAGTCAGAGGTTCAGGTGTCCATCTCCGCAATTGCGAAGGTACTAATTCTATGGCTACCTCCAACCCACGTGTTGAACAAGTCAGTACGCAATGTGACAGTCATATAGATACATATAAACATATTTATTCACATCCCTTAATCCTTTTCGGGGTGAACAGAACCTCGGAGATATAATATCTTATAGGTCACTTTATAGCATGAATTTTGGGTTGTGATGCTATATGGAATATTGGTGATTACTTGCTAGCCTATTGCCCAATAGATTCTATATACACCTAGTCACTTATTCGTCTTCTACGACATGCCGGGAAGAACGGCAGCTAGTTAGCATTCTTTTTACGTCCCAGATTTAGACAGGACAGCCTGAAATGATCTAAAATAAATTTTGATTTAACTAATTTGTTAAAAAATACATTTACGAAATGCAACGAATTATAAGGTGAGGGAAAACACCGTGAGGAAACCTACCTGTTCCCCGAACTGATAATAGTTAGTGCTTATAACTGGCGACATGGTTACCACCTGTCACATTGACTACTGACTATTTGGTCAACACGTGGGTTCGAGGTGGCCATAGAATTACTACCTTCGCAATTGCGGAGATGGACACCTGAACCGCTGACTACCCCGCAAGGGTTAATAGTCGTGAACGTGTTTGTCTTTTTGTCTATGTGACTGTATATATATGTTTTATATGTACTGACGCAATATTTTGACTTATCCCCATTATTTGGCCTAAAAATGTCAAACAACCCAAGATAAACATTAGATAAAATAAGATTAATCTTTCAAAGTGTTAAGCGATAGGTTAACAACCCCAGTTATCATACACTACACGACTGTAAATCCTTTGGGGTAGTCAGAGGTTCACCATCACCTGACTACGTCCGTGGCGCGATCGGTTAGACGCCTGAACGCTAATCTTGAGGTTCCAAAGATTCCCAGAGGCAGAGTTAACAACTACGCTTTTCTTCTGCTGTCCAGTCTGGTCGTTGATTATATATGCTATATATGTATCATCACTATATAGTATAAAACAAAGTCGCTTTCTCTGTCCCTATGTCCCTTTGTATGCTTTAATCTTAGAAACTACGCAACGGATTTTGATGCGGTTTTTATAGATAGAGTGATTCAAGAGGAAGGTTTGTACGTATTATAACATCCATTAAATAGCCAGAAGTGTGAAGCCGGAGCGGGTCGCTAGTATTCACTATTTTACTTACAATAGTTAATAGTCAGTATTTGTAAACGGCGATATGGTTTACCACCTGTCACATTGGATACTGATTTTTAGGTAACAAGTGGGTTTCGAGTAGCCAAAGACCATCACAATGGTCAGTTGATAGATATTGTCCTACATTAATACACCAATTGAACTAGCCCCTTGCTAAATACATTTAAGACTTGTTAAGGGTACTAGTCAACGTATGTTTAAGAAATGTACATATTATATATAGATAAACTAGCGACCCGCTCCGGCTTTGCACGGATATAAAATATATAGCCTACTCCACTATTTAATGGATGTTATTATACATATAAACCTTCCTCTTGAATCACTCTATCTAGTAAAAAAACCGCTTAAAAATCCGTTGCGTAGTTTCAAAGATTTAAGCATACAAAGGGACATAGGGACAGAGAAAGCGACTTTGTTTTATACTTTGTAGTGAATATAGATGAGTGAAGTGGAAGGGCGGTTACGTAGGGGCCGGCCCAATAAAACATATAACAGTCAGATAGACGCTATATTGAAAAAAGGTGACGTTGGGAGTACCTATAACTGCCGAGTGTGTATGAGAAGATGTATGAGTGTCAATGAAACGAAAGTGGTCTGTCAGTGGGACAAATGGGGATCCGTAATCTCTGCATACAGGGAATCAGGCGTGATGTGTATGTATGTAGTAAAATAGGTGTGTTTCCTCACGATGTTTTCTCTCAACGAAATGTATTGATGATTACTTGCTAGCCTATCGTCCAATAGATTCCATTAACCCTAATCCTATTTTATTTATTCCTAATCCCTTACGATATGCCGTGAAGAACGGCAGCTAGTTAGCATTCTTTTTACGTGCCAGACTAGTAAAGGACCAATTTTATGTTAATTAATTAATCCTTCTGTTATCGAATAAGTGTTAATTGATATGTCAATGCAATTATGTAGTTAATTAATTATTAATTAACGATTATATTTGCTTCACAAAATTATTTATTGACTTGACGACCTCCGTGGCAAGATCGGTTGATCACCTGAACGCTAATCGTGAGGTCCCGGGTTCGATTCCCGGTGGAGACAGAGTTAAGAATTACGCTTTTCTACTGCTTTCCAGTCTGACTGTTGATTGTACGTATATATTTCTGACTAGTTCCCTTAAAACAAGTCTTAAATGAACTTACCAAGGGGTTAGTTCAATTGGTGTAATAGTATCCTAAATATTATTATACATTATTAATTTTATCAGCATTTATATAATACGAGTGACCCGCTCCGGCTTCGCACGGATATAAAATATATAGCCTACTCCACTATTTAATGGATGCTATTATACATATAAACCTTCCTCTTGAATCAAAAAATCGCAAAATCCGTTGCGTAGTTTCAAAGATTTATGCGTACAAAGGGACATAGGGACAGAGAAAGCGACTTTGTTTTATACTCTGTAGTGATTTTACATACTAGTACGTGAGGTAAAGAGAATGCTAACTAGCTGCCGTTTAGCATCCCTTTCGGAGTAGACATAACCTTTGAGATATAATATCTTTTAGGACAATTTTTAGCATAAAATTCATTCGATGGGGTTGCTAAGAAACATGGAAAGTTGGTGACAGATAGCTAGCACATCACCCAATGGTTTCCATTACCCCTTGTCCCTTAGTCGCCTCCTACGATATGCCGGGAAGAACGGCAGCTAGTTGGCATTCTTTTAACGATCTTCGCACGGGACACACAGCATATCTTGGATAATGTAAACACTCCTTTAATTAAAACAAAAACGTTTTGACGTTTATTTGACAGCCCGATTCGCGCCCCTTAAATGAAATGAGGTCAACACTTAATGAGGTTTTATTGTCAATGGCGACTCCTTTGTAAATTAATTAAATTCATTAGTGCCTTATTTTTTATTGCTTAAATTGGGGTGGTACAGATTTTTATGATAAACATTAAGGTGAGGGAAAATATAGTACTAGGCCGGACGTAAAAAGAATGCTAACTAGCTGCCGTTCTTCCCGGCATGTCGGTAGGAGGTGACTAATGGACTAGGGGTAAATGGATCTATTGGGCGAAGGGCTAGCAACCTGTCACCAATGTTCCATATGACATTACAACCCCAATATTCATGCTTAAAAGCGACCTAGGAGATGTTTTCGAGTCTCCAACTTGAAGTACGTGAATGTATGTATGTCTATCACGAAAAAGTATGATAACAGACATTCAGAATTTAATTCGACGTAGCTCAATTGTCTGGGGATTGACTCTGTATCTCGCAAAAGGTTCAAATCCCTCTTGAGCATGTACCAATGGAAATGAAGTATAATGAATTTTTATGTACATTTTCGTAATAAATTTACATTAACAAAATGCGTTGAATATTACGGTGAGGGAAAACATCGTGAGAAAACCTACCTGTTCCCAGAACAGGTAATTGTCAGTGCTTGTTAATGGCGATATGGCTTACCACCTATCACATTGAGTACTGACTATCTGGTCAACACGTGGGTTCGAGGAGGCCATAGAAATACTTCTCCGCGGTTGCGGAGATGGACACCTGAACCTTCTGACTACCCCGCAAAGGTCGTGAACGCGTTTGTCTATTGCAATTAATTAATTTGTTTTATTTTTTTTGTTTCAGAGATCTCCAAGGCAACAACATAACGATAATATTCCAAAGTGATTTTCAACACCTTAAGAAACTGAAAATACTGTAAGTATTCCCTATACATATTTACATACTTATACTATATTTTGGATACTTTACATAATAAACCTTTATTCAATTCTAAAGCCTTGAAATATTTACTAAATTACATACACATACATACGCTTCACATACACACTCCCTTTTTTATTATGGCGGGGTAGTCAGAGGCTTGAGTGCCCATCTCCAAAATTTCGAAGGCATGTTAGGTATGGGTCATTCAAAGCCCGCGTATCACTAGATAGACAGCACCCAACGTGATAGGTAGTACTACTATTGCCTATCCTGAGGGATAGGCAGGTTTCCTCACGATGTTTTCCCTCACCGTTTTCATATTACTAAATTACTTATCAATTAATTTATAATAAAACTATGAATAAAATATTTGAGCCAAATCACTGCCAACAGGGAGAGTGCCCAAGATGCTGGCAGCATTTCCACGCTTAATGGCTAAATTAATTATATTTCTATACGTATATTACATTAAATATGTAATAACATAATAAATGTAAAATAGTGTTATAAGGGAAGGTTGCGGTTTAAAAGAAGATGTAGTGACTAAGATTGAAAAGGATATGCTTAAGTTTGGACATATATGGATGAATGATAGTAGATTGACAAAAGGAATATATGTAAGTGAAGTGGAAGGGCGGTTTAGTCGGGGCCGGCCTAATAAGACATATAACAGTCAGATAGACGCTATATTGAAAAAGGGTGACGTTAGAAGTACCTATAACCGTCGAATGTGTTAGAGGTGTATGTCAATGAAGCGAAAGTGGTTTGACTGGTCCGAGAAAGATAAGAATCTGTTATCTATGTATGTAACTATCTATATAAGTATCTATACTGATTATTACGGTGAGGGAAAACATCGTGAGGAAATCTACCTGTTCCCCAAACAGTAATAGTTAGTGCTTGTAAATGGCGATATGGCTTACCACCTGTCACATTGAGTACTGACTTAGTCAACACGTGGTTTGGAGGTGGCCATAGAATTGCTACCGTCGCAATAGCGGAGATGGACACCTGAACCTCTGACAAGGGTTAATTTTTTGTGACGTTAGAAGTACCTATAACCGCCGAGTGTGTTAGAGGTGTATGTCAATGAAGCGAAAGTTGTCTGTCAGGATCAGGAAAGAGACTCACGTGATCTCAGCCTACCCCTCTACAGGGAAACTGGCAGGATGTATATGTATGTATATAATAATAATAATAATAATAATATTTGGACATTATTACACCAATTGAACTAGCCCCTCGGTAAGTACATTTAAGACTTGTGTTAAGGGTACTAGTCAACGTATATTTAACAAATATACTTATTATATATATACATTAATACATATATAGCATATATAATCAACGACTAGACTAGAAAGCAGTAGAAAAGCATTGTTCTTAACTCTGCCACCACCGGGAATCGAACCCGGGACCCCACGATTAGCGTTCAGGTGTCTAACCGATCGCGCCACGGAGGTCGTCAATTTTTATTCTTATATATTAACACCCTTATTTCTTACAGGCAACTCTCAGAAAACCAGATACACACCATAGAACGAGATTCCTTTCTCGAATTGGCATCTTTGGAAAGATTGTAAGTTTAATAATATATTTTACTATATTCTCTTTAATAACTAACGGAACTTATCGCGTAAGTTTTTATATAATAAAGTTACCTTTATTAATACCGTAATAGATCGTCATTCGGTTCAGCATGATCGTGTGAAGCCACAAGATACTGTGAGTGTAGTGTGTAGGTCGCGTGTGTTTAATAATAACGAAGCAGTGAGGGTAGTCGGAGAAGAATCTGACAGAACACTGCGATGGAGGCGAAGAAATATGCATCGTCAGTCTGCCCGTGACCAAGGCTGCTGCAACGTAGCCGAAACGTCGGGTTAATAAAGTTCATTTTATTATATAAAAACTTACGCGATAAGTCCCGTTAGTTATTAATCATGAGTATAAATCGCTAATCTCTCTCTAATTAAAACTATATCATACTAAATTCACGCCTCCTACCTAATAGGATAGGCAGAGACCCAATCGCCTACTGAACGATCCTTACAAATATTTAAACTCTTATTTAATTGTATTGTGAAATGAGTAAATAAGAAAAGTAGTATTTTGAATATAAATGGACCAAATTGGAGACTTTCTTCTCAAGGCGGGTGTTAGTAGTGAAGAACAGAAGAGCATGTAAGAAGTTTAATGGGTGTGAGTGAAGCAAGAGATTTGTCACCCGTTCCAGGTGGCGATTGAGTCTCTGCCTAGCTTTTTGGGACATGAAGGGTTAAATCTATACTTATATATGTGTTAAACAGGTAAGGTTATATATCCATATAATTTCTGTCATATTTTACAATATATTTACGACTACGTGTGATTGCGGTGTGATCACCCATCCTTCAACTCACATACCGAATTGAGCTTAACAATTTCAAAAATGAAAATATACATAATGTTTGCAGGAAACTAAGCAATAATCGCCTACAATCGATCCCCGATGGATTGTTTATGAGATTGAGGCATCTTCAACGATTGTGAGTAAATGGGTATTTTTTTGTCACGTCTGCACACTATACGATTATCGGTGTTGGATTGAGGTAGAAATCGGTGGCCGAGGTTTGATCTATAAGAATAGATAGATTATAATTAGTAGTAAGTGAGGTTTTTGTTAAGAATTACTTGATAACATCTGGGATATTTCAAGTTTGGTTGAATGACAGAATTAAAAACATATCCGTATATTATTTATGTACTCATACACTATTATCATAGGAAGTGTTTCAAGTCTATATAATATAATAAGAAATAGAATTTTATTTCTATTTTAGTTAGATCTCTACGTTTAAGTTTAGTTAGACACACTTTTAAATATGTTAAACTACAAGTCTAATTTACAAAATATTGTGTCAATTTATTCTTAAATTGGATTTAGTTAATGTTAATAATAAATTTATATTTAAATTCAAAGCCAGATTTAATAGCCATAAATTCCTTTTCTATTGTGTCTACAAACCGATACTTAAATATGAAAAAATCATCTAACACTGTGTACATATCTCAGAACAGAAAAATACCTAACAACCGATTTCTACCTTATCAATCTCGTCACCGTATTAACTATCCCAATCACCGATTAATCGTGTAGTGTCGACGTCTCACCCTGCCTGCGGTGGTACCCTATGTGAATAACTGACCCTTAAACCTATGGCCAATCTTACATAGACCTGAGTACCTTAGAATAACTATGAAATTATAGTTCAGTTTATATTAGTTGCCCTGTGCTAGGGACGTAAAACGAATGCTAACTAGCTGCCGTTCTTCCTGGCATGTCGTAGGAGGCGACTTAAACTAGGGCTAAATAGAATCTATTGGGGGATGGGCTAGTAACCTGTCACCAATGTTTCATATGACATCACAACCCCAATATTCATGTTAAAAAGTGACCTAGGAGATATTGTATCCTTAGTCCACTAATGCTTTTTGCAAAATATCAGTTCCATATTAGATCGGTAATAGTGTGAAGTTGGTAGTTGATGACCAAAAGTGATTAATTTAGCCATTTTGTTACCGAAATTTGTCACTTTTGCAGATTAATTGGTGAAAATTGACACTTTTGCCGATTTAATGGTGAAATTTGACACTTGCTAATCCACTACCAACTTCACACTATTACTGATCTTATATCGAACTGCGTTTGTGCTAAAACGCATTAGTTGACTTCGATCCCTGATCATAAGGGAATAGGGATAAATATAAATGGAATCTATTGAACAAAGCGCTAACAATAACCTTGGAGACACCATATCTCCTAGGTCAGTTTTTACCATGAATATTGGAGTTAAAGTCATATGAAACCTTTAAGACAAGTTGCTAGCTAAATAGATTCCATTTAAATCTGCTTCCTTAGTTAAACGACACGCCGGGAAGAACGGCAGCTAGTTAGCATTCTTTTTACGTCCCAGCTAACACGGGACTTATTCAACTGATATAAAATTCGCTACAGTTTTATATTTATTCTAAGCTATTTGGTCTAACGTAGGTTTTGAGCTATAAGACAAGTGAGAAAACGTTAAGAGAATAGAAATTTAAAATGAATGGGATTGACTTAGGTATAAGGACAAATTTAGTGGCTAACGGTGAGGGAAAACATCGTGAGGAAACCTACCTATCCTTAGGTAATAGCCAGTGCCTGTATACGGCGATACGGTTTACTACCTATCACGCTGGCTGCTGTCTATCTGGTGAAACGCGGTTTTGAGACACCCATACCTAACATGCCTTCGAAATTTCGAAGATGGGCATTCAAGTATCTGACTACGCAGCCACAATATCAAAGGGAGTGTGTATACACAATTCGTGAAGCGTATGTATGTATGACTTAGGTATTCGCTAAGTCACATGATCTTTCTTTATGAGGCCCGAAATAAAGAGGTCGCCACCGTGCAGAAACGATGTGTCATTGAAATTCAAAATGGCTACTGCATTGAACAGTTAATTGAAGTAATATTACTTTAAAAAGTGTAAAATGCCTCCAAAATTGCGGAGATGGCACTCAAGCTTCTGACGAACCCGCCACAATGAAAAGGGAGTGTGTATACACAAGTCGTGAAGCGTATGTTATTTCGTTAAATTATTTAAATAATGCTCAAATTATCTATATTTTTGTGGGTTCATAATGAAGAAAAACGCTTAAAAATATACAAAATATTAGTTTTATAATTCTTCCATCACCTGGGGCTCACGTCTATTAATGCTTTATGCAAAATCGATTTTAATATCACGTCACTAACGGTATGAAGTTGGTAGTGAAATAAAAAAAGTGACTAACTTCGCCTTTATAAAAAAATTAAAAGCGTAATTTGACACTTCTACCGCCATCAATGGTGAAATTTGACACTTTAGTTAACCCACTAACAACTTCACACAATTACTCAGGTGCTTTTGAAGTACGATTTTGCTAAAATGCATTATTAGTAGTAAAAAGCAAAGTGGTTCTCGAATGGCGACCGCGTCTCGGTAAACGTAGTAGGACGCCCCCTGCTAGATGGACCGATGCCCTGAAAAAGGTCGCTGGTAGTTGGCTGAGGGCCACGAGTGATCGTGTTTTGTGTACCCTTGGGGAGGCCTACGTCCAGCAGTGGACTGACATAGGCTGATTGATTAGTAGCTCAATGAAGCAGCCATTTTGAATTTTAATGACCCTTCGAAACTTCACGTTTGCTACTATTGTGTTAGGACCTATATTCCATACATATTGATTTCTATTCTCGTTTTGTCACTTGTTAGTACCCTGGTCTTTAACCCAAGTAAAATGTTCTAACTCGCTTTTTGGTGTTTAGGTATGGTGTTTGACCCCGGTAAATGACCTAATTAACCCTAGACAAGTAGTAATAATAGAAAACGAATTACCCTTACTGTAACCTCTTTAAAATTTTATTCAGATCGATGCATTTCAAAGCCGAATGGTTAACTACCTGGGATCTTACTCCACTAATGCATGGTAGCCACTACGGTACAGTAATATTTCAGTAGCCGTAATTTGACACTTTCGTGCATAGTGGAGTACCAAAACTGTCAAATTACGGCTACTGAAGTATTACTGTATCGATATTGAAGTAATATAGTGGCTACAATGCATTAGTGGAGTGAGGCCCCTGAACGTTAATCGTGATGTTTCGGGTTCGATTCACGGTGGAGGCAGAGTGAAGAAAAGTAGTTCTTAAATCTGCCTCCACCATAAATCAAAGCTAAGACCTCAAGATTATCGTTTAGGATAACCGTTTGCACCATCGATTTGAAATGTAATCCTTCTGTTATTGATTTCATGTGTACATTGATATATAACCTAAGCTTAATAATATTCGTTGTATATAACCCCTGACTAACATAATATATGTAAGCTAAAGAAAAAGATCATTTTAACTACTGGTATATAGTCATCCAAAAGAGGCAACTAAGGGACTAGGGGTAAATGGAATGTATTGGGAGATGGGCTAGCAACCAGACACTAATATTATTTATTTCCCCATTATAATGCTATAAAAAACCTTGGAGATGTTATCGTCTATTCATGGTTCTGTCCACACTGAAAGGAATTGAAGAATTGAATGCATATCTATATATTATTATAAGGGTCATCATGGCATTGACATTGTTAGCCCTTCGCCCAGTAGATTATAGCCCCTAGTCCCTTAGTCGCCTCCTACGAAATGGCAGGAAGAACGACAGCTAGATAGGCTTTTTTTACGTCTGAGACTATCATAGGACAGGACGTATTTATAAAATCAATATTTAAGAAAGATATATATGTCACCGTAAAATAACAATATTCGTGAATTTATAATTTTCCCAGGAAATCTTTAAAGTTACGCTTATTGTTATTTTCCAGTAACACATACACACACACAAGATTTTCTATGGTACCAAAAAGGAATGAAATCAATTTCAAATGTACCAAAAAACCGCAACTCAAATACCTACCCAAAATCCAATTTCTACCACCCTTAAGCTCTTTAAATATTTAGGTAAATTATTACCCCAGTTTTGCTTTCCCCAACTTTTTACCCCCGTTTCTATTACCTCCTGTCTAGTGGTGAAATAATTGAGTTCATTTTTCCTGTTATATTTCTACTGTGAGGAAACATCGTAAGACAAAAGGCCTTAGTCCACTAATGCTTTTTACAAAATAACATTTCAATATTAGATCAGTAATAGTGTGAAATTGGTAGCGGATTAGAAAAAGTGACAAATTTTGCCAAAAATAAGCGAAATTTGACAGTTTCGCCGATTTCAATAGCGAAATTTGACACTTTTGGTCATCCAGTACCAACTTCACACCGTTACTGATCAGTCTGTCATTTTTAGCGAAATTTGACAGTTTTGACGATTTTAATGTTGGATTTAGGTTATATTTTCGAATCTAATGTCCAATGGAAATTAAGTTTTCTGATTGTATATGTAATGTGCTGTTGCAATAAAAATAGGGTATCATTTAAGCTATCACCAATTTAATCAGTTTTGTGTTTCTTAAATAATAGGGTTTGTCCTCAAAATAGTAGATCTGTCACCAAAATGTAGTCACCAAACAATGCAAAATCAGTTCCACAATAAATCACCTAAAATCCTGAGATATAAGGTCTAGTACCAAATAAATGTTTTTGTATGTATTATAATAGGTGTGTCCTAATAAGTATTTAAGCAAACTAATTTAAAGAGATCATCAATAAATCATATTATGTTACTAGAAAATTGCATTAAGTGCAAATAAAAACCTAATCTAACCTAACCAGTTAAGTGATTAATAATATATAATCGTAGTATAGAATTAAATAATTATATGTATAAAGGATCATAATACTGATTTCATGTATAATGTAAGAAATTTATTAAGTAGTAAGTAGTAACTAAGTATTAATTTGGTAGTATAATAAAACTGGACTATACTCGTATGAGCATTCATGTTAAAAAAAAAAGATATGAATAAAGATACAAAAAAATAAAATTTATAATAATGGTACGGGCGAACAAAGCCTGTAGTGTGTAGTTTTTTCGCGCATCGTGTGATCGAACCTAAAGATCCCGCCATATAAATTGGCAGTTCGGGGCGTCGCCACAGTCGCGTAATTCAGTGTTACCAGTAAACACGCCAAAACTAGCACTCACTGTGCCATACGGCTCGATACATTAGAGGTTTCATTTGTAACGGTCTTTGGTTGCAAAGCTATAAACTCAAATAAAACAAATTAATATATCAAAGTCAAAAAATGTTTATTTAAAATTGGCCCTATCACAAGCTCTCTTTGAATGTTATCTTATGATCTAAGTATAACAACAATAAAGATTATTATTTTTATAATTAACAAACATAAAGATTACAAAGAAAGTGAGCAGTGTGCCAGTTTTTCCTTAACAATAATTATGATCCCTATCGCCTAACGTGGTAAACGGTAAAAAGTGGCTTTGTCCAGCTATCCTCAAAATAAAGATTTTTGCTTCTTAGCCACTCTTGCATCTCAGATTCTCCATCCGTCTGCCATAATATATTCAAAATTATAAATATCACAAGCTCTCTTTGAAAGTTATCTTATGATCTAAGTATAAATAAAAAAAATATTTCAAACATGGCACTGAGCATTGTCTTTACATATTTTTTACCGAGGTTAGATCAGCGGAGACCCTAGCTTGGAGAAGAACTAACAAGAAACTCCGGAAATCAATTTATTATAATCACCCTTAACAAACATAAAAATTACAAAGAGTGGGGAAAAAACACAATGCTGGTAATACTAAATTTACCTTTCATACAAAATAACACGCAATGGCGGAAACGTCAAATTTAGTTCCAAGTTTGGCTACTGCCAATTTATGTGGCGGGATCTCTAGTTAACTTTTTAATTAATTAATTACCTTTTTTTTTCTTTGAGGTGTAAGGCTACTAAATAAAGATAATAAAAAAAAAAATTACCTTTTTAATTAATTTTTAAAGCGCACCAATTTGTCTCCGCCGCTTTGATCATTTTTTCATTAAAATTATAAATTGATGTATTAAATTGATAACGAATACTATTAATTTAATATCTGAACGAAATAAAATGTTACTACTGTATTGGTGACAAAATATCAAATAAAAAGGAGTCGCAGTCAGGGATCGATAATCGATTTATTTGGTGACAGATCTACCATTCTGAGCACAGAGCTATTATTTAAGTAACAAAACTGTTATTATAAGAACGAAGTTTATATTCATGTAATGCAATATAATTTTATTGGTTATCGATCTCTTATTTTACACATATATTAACATTAATTTGATAATTCATACCTGGGAAAAATTTTTGTTTATCTGAGAACGAAAATATTTCGTGGCGATAGGTCTATTTATTAGGTGATACAACTTGATGATAAATATAAATTTTGGTGATAGAAAATATAGATCCCAAAGGAATATATATGAGTGAAGTGGAAGAGCGGTTACGTAGGAGCCGGCCTAATAAGACATATAACAGTCAGATAGACGCTATATTGAAAAAAGGTGACGTTAGGTGTACCTATAACCGCCGAGAGTGTATGCGAAGATGTATGAATGTCAATGAAGCGAAAGTGGTCTGTTAGGATCGGGACAAATGGGGATCCGTGATCTCTGCCTACCCCTCTACAGGGAATCAGGCGTGATGTGTATGTATGTATGATGTCATATGGAATATTGGTGACAGGTTGCTAGCCTATCGCCCAATAGATTCCATACACCCTTAGTTCCTTAGTCGCCTACGACATGCCGGGAAGAACGGCAGCTAGTTAGCATTCTTTTTACGTCCCAGCTAGCACGGGACAGTGGCAGTCTGTATGTATGGTTAAACGTAATCCTTTCATCGTAAAACAGGTTCGATGATCGGTTAAGGCAATCCGGATGTATAAACACTACTGTTATAAGATAGTATTAAGTTTAAGTACCTATAACCGCCGAGTGTGTATGCGAGGTGTATGGGAGTCAATGAAGCGAAAGTGGTTTGGCTTATGGATATATGGGGTTTCGTGATCTCTGCCTATACTGCAAAAGACAAACGCGTTCACGACCATTAACCCTTGCGGTAGTCAGCTCAGGTTTCCATCTCCGCAATAGCGAAGGTAGTAATTCTATGACCACCTCAAACCCACGTGTTGACCAAGTCTACTCGATGTGACAGGTGGTAAGCCATGTCGCCATTTACAAGCACTGACTATTACCTGTTTGAGGAACAGATAGGTTTCCTCACGATGTTTTCCCACAACGTAATATTCGATGCAACGTAATATTCGATGCATTTTGTAAATGTATTGTTATTACGAAAATGTACATAGAAATTCATTAAACTTCATTTCCATTGGTACATGCTCAAGCGAGATTTGAACTCTGTACCCACTGATAGAGAGTCAAGCCCCAAACAACTGAGGAACGTCGAATTAAATCTATTTATTAGGGGTAAATGGAATCTATTGGGCGATAGGCTAGCAACCTGTCACCAATGTTCCATATGACATCAAAACCCCAATGTTCATGCTAATAACTGACCAAGAAGATGTTTTCATGTTTCCGAGGTTCTGTCCACCCGGAAAGGGATTAAAGGACGTGAATGTATATGTATGTACAGTCAACGCTAAAAGTGCAGTCCCAGTAACTTTTTATGAGGTTTACGTTTATAAGATCAAAAGACAATATTTTACATGTTAAAACTGGCGCCACTATGAATTGCCATGGCCACTATACGTTCGCGTGCTTCGAAATGAAAAATATTCTCTTTTGTTCTTATAAACGTAAACCTTATTAGTCGTCTATGGTTCGTCAACAAAGTCAGCAGCTTAGTGAAAGTTAAAAATACAAATAATTATTTTCGGCTGAATATTTTGTCAATTGTGATGCCAAACTGGCTAAATATGTTGACTTTGGAATTAAATTTGGATCCTCAACTGGAACGAACCGAAGAACAAGGAAGAGAAGAATTGGAGCTTCGACTTCGTTTTTCTTCGGTTGCAGCGGCTGGCGGCGTTGGTGTAACCATGGCGACGGAATAACAAGAAGTGCAAACGCCAGGGCATCAGTGTTTGTACTTCAGCCGACATAACCTTAGTGGTGAATGGCTTAATAAAGAAATAATAAATAACGTAAACCTTATAAAAAGTTACTGGGACTGCACTTTTAGCGTTGACTGTACATACATACATTTTATATATGTGTTGATTATTTTATAAGCTCTTATAAACGGCCCTATTTTAATATTTGTACCGTGCGTGACCTTACAAATGGTGCAGGGGATCAGTCGTTGAAAAGCGCGATTCAATATCGATATAATGGAACTGCGTCGATAAAATATTAGTGTACTTAAAATGGTGTATGTACATACATACGTATATATGTCACATTTTTTATTTCTTTTGTGAGGTTCAATAGAATATATAATATATCCTTGGGCACTTCAAGTAGTGTGTGGTAAGTATTTAAGTATTTTGACCACCTCCGTGGCGCGATCGGTTAGATGCCTGAACGCCAATACTGATGTCCCGGCTTCGATTCCCGGTTGAGGCAGAGTTAAGAACTACGCTTTTCTACTGCTTCCCAGTCTGGTCGTTGATTATATATGTATTTATTTATATATAATAGGTATGTATTTGTTAAATATACCTCGACTAGTGCCCTTAACACAAGTCTTAAATACACTTACCAAGGGGCTAGTTCAATGGGTGTAATAATGTCAAAATATAATTATTGAGTATTACTTTATTTGTTTTGCTGACATTAATAAATAAGATATGTAGGTACGAGTATTAAGAATTGTAGAGAATTACCGTTTGTCCGGCACATCGTATGACTTGGAGTAAATTGGATCTATTAAGCGCTGAACTAGTAACCTATTCCTTATAATAATGTACATATATGTATATCATCTCCTTGGTCACTTTTAGCAAACGGATATTGGTGATAGCTTGCTGTTAGCTATTCCTTTGTCCGAAATATTCTTTTCATTATGAGCCCCTAGTAGCGTAACTGACAAAAATATTAATAGTTATATATACTATCATCTTATCTTTACCCTACGAGTCTAGAACGTAAAAAGAATGTTAACTAACTGCCGTTCCTTCTGGCGTGTCGTAAAAGGCGACTAAGGGACTAGAATTAATTGGAATATATTAGGCGATAGGCTGGCAACCTATCACCAATGTTCTATATGACATCACAACCCCAATGTTATTATAAAAGTAATCTAGTAAGTAAGTAAGTAAGATAGGTTCTTCCCGGAATGTTGTAGGAGTCGTAAGGAACTAGGGGTAAATGGAAATCTATAGGGTGATAGACTAGCAACCTGTTACCAATCATGTTAACAGTAAACAGAGCTTATTATATTATGTCCAAAGTTCTGTCCACCCTGAAAGGAATGAAATGGGGTGAATATTCCGATAATATGTACAGTCAACGCTTAAAGGCAGTCCCAGTAACTTTTATAAGGTTTACGACAATATTTTTCATTTCGAAGCACGCGAACGTACAGTGGCCATCACAATGCACAGTGGCGTCAGTTTTAAAATGTAAAATATTGTCTTTTGTTCTTATAAACGTAAACCTTATAAAAAGTTACTGGGACTGCACTTTAGCGTTGACTGTACGTATCATATCTTTGTCCCAGCACAGTACTGACATTATTTATTTAATCCGCGCATTAGATTCTAAAGGACTCAACGTACGTGACTAGTTGAATAGGGATGGGATTGAGTCGATGAATGCCGCGATTATTGTCGATACTCGCCTACTGAGTAATAAAATAAATAATGATAAATGGGTTGTCTTGTACATGTGCAGAAGGGTAACTGTATAGAATGACGACTTCCGTAAAAGTAAAGGTTAGCTTCTACGGTTATTGAGAGGTTCTGGGTTCGATTCCCGGTGGAGGCAGAGTTAAAAGCTATTGTTTTTGAGTAACCCAACAATTAAGCGTCGTATTTGTCGTCAAAACCCACCCTTACCTGTTAATCAGTGTCAAACGTGACCGGCGGTTAACGTGACTAACATATTTCGTGATTGTGACTATATTGAAGGAAAGTTGCAGTTTGGAAGTAGTGACTAAGATTGAAAAGGTCATGCTTCGATTTAGGCATGTTATGCGGATGAATAATAGTAGGTTGACAAAAGGAATACATGTGAATGAAGTGGAAGGGCGAAATAAGAAATATGACAGACAGAAATATGATATATTGGAAAAGAGTGACGTTAAAAGTACCTACAACAAGTGAGTGTTTAATTTACACCTTCTTTATGATTTTTAATGAAACAGAAATAGTTTGTCAGGATCCATAGACTATCAGATTCTAGATGAATGGGGATCCGTGATTTCTGTCTACTCTTCTGTAGGAACACGGGCATGATATATATGTGTATATATGTATAACTAAATTCTATACACAGATTTTCTCACGCTGTTTTACCTCCCTGAAATAGCAATTTCGTCATAAAATCGAAATAGGTCTCAAGGCATTTTAAACGTTTTATTATCGAACATTCAATCAACTGAAGTCGCTTTATTACTCCGAATGTAGGGTTTAATTAATTAAATTAAGAGCTGTTCACACTTGTATACGTTATTACGATTGTTTTTCACTTATGGTTCGATTCCCGGTGGTGGTAAAGTTAAGAACTACGCTTTTCACCTCGTCGTTGATTAGATATGCTATATATGAATTTAGTTATAAATAAAAATCTAAAAAATAATTTTAAGTATATTTTGATTAATTTTCTTCACACAACTCGTAAATCTATTTTTACCATGGGGCTACATAAATTAGTGTAATAGTGTCCCAAGTATTATAATTATATGTAATTCTAACGTTACTCTTTTAAGTTTTTGCATATATGTGCATCACATGTCTTATTGGGAGGACCTCTATAAAATACAATTTATAATACTTAATAGTTTTGGGACGCTATTACACCAATTGAACTAGCCCCTTTGTATAATGTATTTAAAAATTCATACTTGTTTTAGAAACATACATAGTATATATAATCAAGGACCCTCCGGTAATCACAAGATAATCAATATTCTAAACTCTGCTTTCATTGGGAATCGCACCCGGAAATTAACTATACTATAATAATATACGATGCTAACTTTCTGCTTACTGATATTTATTTATGTAGCCCTTACATCAAATCTTTTATGCTAAGTTCGTGAGCTATCAAAGAAGTTTACTCTACTGTTCTATACAATACATACATACATATATATATTTACGCCTCTACGTCCCCAAGGGGATAGGCAGAGACTATTAGGCCACCTGGAACGGGTGACAAATCTCTCTTACTTCACTCACACCCATTAACCTTCTTACATGCTTTTCTGTGCTTCATTACTAACATAAAAGCCGCCTTAAGACATACATACATATCAAATCTGTCTCTCTTCAAAGGAGTAAGCAGACACACGATTCCTATTGAACTGCATTAAAAAATCTGTTTAAATAGATGTTTCCCCTCACCGTAATAATCGGTACACATTCTTATAGCTATAAACATTACGAAATGTTTCCCTACAAAGAAATATATAGGTAAAGATAATATATTGTTGTTCTTTTTGATCCTGTCAAACCACTTTCGCTTCATTGACATCCGTACTCCTATTCATACATAGTCGGTTATAGGTACTGCAAACGTCACTCTTTTTCAATATGGCGTCTGTCTAACAATCACATGTCAAATTGGGCCGACTCCTGTGTAACCGCCCTGCAAACATTCACGTCCTCTAATCACTTTCGGGGTGGACAAAATCTCGGAGACGATAATATTTCCATGATCACTTTTTAGCATAAATATTTCCTACGGCATACTGGGTAGAACAGCAGCTAGTTTGCATTCTTTTTATGTTAAAATAGCACGACACATTGAACTTACCTTACTTAAAATTATAATTAGTTACAAAGTTTTATTATTAATTTATTAAATTCACTATTATTGGCACAGGACCAAAAATAACATCATAATATCGATAACTCTACCCATCTCTAGTTATCTATCGATATTAGGCCAAAACTTCGTCGCCATATAGTACATTATGATAAATTACATTGAGAAAAATTGCTCCGGATGTCTTCATCTAATGGCGATGGACTATATGGTCGAATAGGGTCTATGGCCTATTACTGGTTGCGTGCAAGTTTGGGACTGGGAAAAGATAATAATAATATTTGGACATTATTACACTAATTGAACTAGCCCCTTGGTAAGTACATTTAAGACTTGTGCTAAGGATACTAGTCAACGTATAATAAACAAATATATACTTTTTACACATAGGTAAATACATATATAACAAATATAATCAACGACCAGACTAGAAAGCAGAAGAATAGCATACTTCTTAACTCTACTTCCACCGGGAATCTTAGGGACCTTACAATTAGCATTCAGATGGTTAGCCGTCAATAGATACATACATATCACGCCTGATTCCCTGTAGGTAGGCAGAGATCACGGATCCCATTTGTCCCGATGACAAACCACTTTCGCTTCATTGCACTCATACACCTCTAACACACTCGGTGTTTATAGGTACTCCTAACTTCACCCTTTTTCAATATAGCGTCTATCTGACTGTTGTATGTCTTACTGGGCCGGCCTCTACGTAACCGCCCTTCCACTTCACTCATATAATTAATATAGCTAGCAATTACTCATCAATATTTTTCGGTGAAAGAAAACATCGTATGGAAACCTATATAATAATAATATTTTAGGACGTTATTACACCAATTGAACTAGCCCCTTGGTAAGTTCATTTAAGACTTTTGTTAAGGGTACTAGTCAACGTATATTTAAGGAATATATACTTTTTATATATAGATAAATACATATATATAGCAAATATTATCAACGACCGTACTAAAAAGTTGAAGAAAAGCATACTTTTTAACTGTCTCCACCGGGATTCGAACCCTCATAATTAGCATTCAGATTGTTAACCGTCAATAGAAACATCTAATTACCTTTTAGGATCCCTTACTCGCTGTGCCAAATTATGCCAATCTACCTGTTAATACGCGGGCACTCAGCCATTTGGCAAATTAAATTATTTCGTGACCGCGCCCCATTAAGAAGGTTTTAATTCGAGCCGCGTTTACAATAGGGGAGAGTAGTTACTACGAAAAGACAAACGCGTTTACCATTTATAAGTACTAGTTAGTGTTTGGGGAACAGGTAGGTTTCCTCTCGATGTTTTCCCTCACCGTAGTTTAGTCTATACATTTCGTAAATGTATTTTTACTAGGCAAATGTACATAGAAATTCATTAAATTTCATTTCCATTGGTACGTGCTCGTGCTCAAGCGAGATTTGAACCCTGATTAACCCTGATTAGCCACTGATACAGAGACAAGCTCCAAAAACTGACCTAAGTCGAGAGTAGCTACTAAAATGAGTAATAAAAACTGTCTGTCACTGTCCCTGCAGAGTAATCAGAGGTTCCCAATTGTGGAGTTAGTCTGTAGCCATATCGAATCTACGTGTTAACCAGATAGACAGTACTCAATGTGACAGGTGGTAAGCCATGTACATTTACAAGCACCTATTACCTATTAGCTATTACCTGTTCGGGTAATAGGTAGGTTTCCTCACGATGTTTTCGCTCACCGTAGTTTATTCGATGCATTTTGGAAATGTATTTTTATTAGGCAAATGTACATAGAAATTCATTAAACTTCATTTCCAGCGAGATTGGAACCCTGTACTCTATACATAGTCAAGCCAACAACTGTGAGCTACGTTGAGAGTAGCTACTGTCTAATGTGCACAGTGTACACTAAGCCTTGCAGTGTAATCAGAGGTTCGCAATAGTGGAATAGGTCATATCGAATTAACATGATAACTAAATAGTCAGTACTCAACTCAATGTGATAGGTGGTAAACTGTGGAGCTATACAACAGTATTAACTATTTTGAGGATAAGGATAGTTTTCTCTCGCCGTAGTTGATGAAAGTCATTTGTGAAATGCATTATTATTCATTTTATGACTAAGGCTAAGCATGGTATAAAAACTAACTTATCTTTCTAGCTTTAATTACTGACCATTGTAGCAAAACTACTACAAAAGTATGAGGAGGTGTTTGGATGGATGTTTTGTCAGAGTAAATCCGTGATTAGTGCCTCTCTGTAAACTTGACTCTGAGACGGACGTGATGTGTGTATGTGTGCGTATATACCTCTCGTCTCTTCACCTCTATCAAAATACGTGGGGAAAACATCTTGTACGTCCTAACTATATCAATTTATCATTCTATTTACGTCCAAACTAGTTCGACTCAAGTGTACGGTTCAGTTACTGTTTTACAAAACATTTATAAACGCACCTTTCCAAGATGGCTTTCTCACGCCAAATGAACATCTTTGATGTCCATTAGCAGCTACCCTCTGCAAGTAAAGTACGGGACAAATATTCATTACACTCTCAAACAACCTCTAGTCCCTCAGTTGCCTTATAATATCCATGGAAAGTTTCCATCACATACACGTTTCCACTTTATTTCATTCCTATTCAATTTACACAATATTTCGAAAATAAAAACTCGTAAAATTTTTACATCGACGCGGAGAATAATACGCCATACAAATAATTAAATTTAATCTTACTAACGATGTCTTCTACGAAAAACCAGAAAGAAATACATCTATAAATTTAATTAACTGTTCTTTTATATACCTGTACGAGTATAGTCAACTAAACCCTTGTAAACGCACCTCGCCAAGATGGCTGCCATCCGCCATGACAGTCTCTTTGAGCCCAATTAGCATCTACCCTCCGTTCGCTTAGTGATTCGGTCTCCCGTTAACCGACTTTGATGCTACACAATTGTACAAGTTTTAATATTTAATGGTTACGGAAATTGGTACGTGAAGTTTCGTAGCTACGTTGGTGTCTTTGCTTTTGAATTAGTAGGCAATGACGACCTCCGTGGCGCGATTGGTTAACCACCTGAACGCTTATCGTGAGATCCCGGGTTCGATACCTGGTGGAGGCAGAGTTAAGAACTACACTTTTCTTCTGCTTTCCAGTCTGGTTGTTGATTATATATACTATATATGTATACATCTGTATATAATATGTATATATTTCTTAAATATACTTTGATTGGTACTCTTAACATAAGTCTTAAATGAACTTACTAAGGGGCTAGTTCATTTGGTGTAATAAAGTCCTAAATATTATTATTATTAATGTAGTTGGGGCTTGACTCTGTATCAGTGGGTTCAGGGTTCAAACCTCGGAGTCTGTACAAAAGGGAATAATGTTTCCTTATTTTCATATTTCATAAAAAAACATTTACGAAATGCATCGTATACTAAGGTGTGGGAAAACATCGTGAGGAAACCTACCTGTTTTGCGAACAGGTAATAGTCAGTGCTTACAACATTAATACGAGTATTTTGGAACAGTACAACATATTATATGCACATCACAAGAATTCTGTGGAGAGTGTAGCATATAGTATTAATATAGTCTGTCTATTCTTCGGATCATTTAATAGTCAGTGGTAATAGACACATATTAGTACTTGTTACAATAAGTACTGACTACCTGGTTAATACTCGAATTCGATTAAGACATATAACTACTCCATTCGCAACTGAGTAAATAGACATTTAAATGATCGTGAAAGTATGCATATAATATACATACACACATGCATACATGTCACGCCCGTTTCTCTGTAAGGTAGGCAGAGATGACGATTCCCCATCTGTACTCATCCTGACAAACCACTTTCGCTTTATTGCCACTCATACACCTGAAACACACTCGGCGGTTATAGGTACTTTAAAATTCACCCTTTTTCAATAAAAGCATATTATGTATTACTGCATAACTAAAACTATCACTTTACTGTGCTAGTCTGGAACGTATAAAGAATGCTAACTAGCTGCCGTTCTTACCGGCATGTAGGAGGCGACTAAGGGACTAGTGGTAAATAGAATCTATTAAAGTTCACAACCTGTCGCCAATGTTCCATTATGCTATCACAACCCCAATATAACTATAAAGTGATCTAGGAGATATTATATATCCTAGCTTCAGTCCACCCACAACGTATTAAAGGACATAACATACATACATACATACACATCACGCCTGATTCCCTGTAGAGGGGTAGGCAGAGATCACAGATCCCCATTTGTCTCGATCGTGACAGACCACTTTCGCTTCATTGACATTCATACACTCTCGGCGGTTATAGGTACACCTAACGTCACCCGTTTTCAATATAGCGTCTATCTGACTGTTATATGTCTTATTAGGCCGGCCCCTACGTAACCGCCCTTCCATTTCACTCATATATCTTTTGTCAATCTGCTATCATTCATCCGCATAACATGTCCAAACCATCGAAGCATGCTCTTTTCAATCTTAGTCACTACATCTTTCAAACCGCAACCGTAACTTATCACCCTATTTTTAAAGGACGTAAATGTATATTTATAACTAAAAATACGTCCGTCTCCGTCGACATTCAGTCTCGGAATGGCTTCAACCGGAAACACGTAGCCAATTGCACCGGAAGTGTTTGTAATTGACTCGAGACATTGTTTCTCAGTATTGATCGTTCGCTCTATTTACTTAGCGTCTCGGGTTTGAGACTACGACTGACAAAGACAAACTTCACGACACAACCCTTGCGGGGTAGTCAGAGGTTCAGGCGTCCATCTCCGCAATTGCGAAGGTAGTAATTCTATGGCCACCTCGAAGCAACGTGTTGAATTCAGTACTTAATGTGACAGGTGGTAAGCCAAGTTGCCATTTACAAGCACTATTACTTTTTCGGGAAACAGATAGGTTTCCTTACGATGTTTTCCGTCACCGTAGTATTTGACGCATTTTGTAATTGTTAATTTATGACGAAAATGTACATAGAAATTCATTAAACTTTATTTCCATTGGTACATGTTTAAGCGGGATTTGAACCCTGCACCCACTGATACAGAGCCAAACCCCAAACAACTGAGCTACGTCGAATTCGTCTTCGTATCGAATCGTTGATTATTTATGCTATATATGTATTTATCCATATATAATAAGTATTATATTTGTTAAATTTACGTTGACTAGTACCCTTAACACAAGTCTTAAATGAACTTACCAAAAAGCTAGTTCAATTCGTGTAATGTCCAATTATTATTATTATTTTCCAATACCTTAGCCCTTTCCTCTAGTCTCTTACGACATGCCGGGAAGAACGGCAGCTAGTTAGCATTCTTTCTACGTCCCAACCAGCACGGGACCTTAACAATGAAAATGAAATGAAAATCTTTTTATTCAATATCAGGATCATAAAATACTCTAAATGTAAGTCTACACTTAAAAGTATACGCTTATTGAAAGTCGAAAAAAAAAAAACATTTTTATATAAAAATATGTCATTAATATACACTAATTATTAAAATAAATCAAATTAAATTAATAAAACTAATGGCACTTCGTAAAGAAAAATCTGCCAAGAAACTCTGCAGACGATATGTACATTAAACTTAATAATAATTCATATAGAACATGATCAAAGCTTCACATTCAACAAATAGTGTTTAACAACAAACTTAAGGGGAGTCCCAATAAGAACTGGAACGGTCTAGAGGTAAGGACTTATAGACTCTGGAAAATACCTACCAATTGTTGTCTAAGATGCCTTTGTAAAACCTTTTTCTTGTTAGGTAGCGAAAACAAATGGCAGGAAAGAGGTTTGCGTTTTATGGGACTTCCCTCTTGGTTTTAAAAACATAGGTGAGGGAATACGTCGGGAGGGAACCTCGCTTTAAGATAGGTTTTAGTGTATACAAGCAGTGACTATTACCTGTTGGGGTAGGTTTCAAGCAATATCAAATAATTTGTCACATTTTTATTTTTTCAGAAGTTTTCAATACATGAAACATAGATGGCACTGTAATTATAATTTGATTTTTATATTATATTCTTCGCTCCTATTAGTAGCAGGGTGATGTTTTATAGCCTATAGCCTTCCTCAATAAATGGTCTACATAACACAAAAAGAAATTTTGAATTCGAACCAGTACTTCCTGAGATTAGCGCGTTCAAACGAACAAACAAACAAACTCTTCAGCTTTATAATATTAGTATAGATATTGTCTAAAATATATACGTACATATCACTACATAGAATAAAACAAAGTCGCTTTCTCTGTCCTTATGTCCCTTTGTATGCTTAAATCTTTGAAACTACGCAACGGATTTTGATGCGGTTTTTTTAATAGATATTTTAGAAGAGGAAGGTTTATATGTATAATAACATCCATTATATAGTGGAGTAGGCTATATATTTTATACCCGTGCGAAGCCGGGCCGGTCCGTAGTATTATATACATACATACACATCAAGCCTGATTCCCTGTAGAGGGGTAGGCAGAGATCACGGATTCCCATTTGTCCCACTGACAGACCACTTTCGCTTCATTGAAGCTCATATAACTTCTCATACACACTCGGCGGTTATACGTACTCCTTTATATTTATAGGTTTTAGTGTATATATTGCCTAAAATATATACGTACATATAGTATATGATAATAATATTTGGGACGCTTACACCAATTGAAATAGCCCCTTGGTAAGTTCATTTAAGACTTGTTAACGGTACTAAACATATACATATTATATATAGATAAATGCATATATAGCATATATCGTCAATATCAATACATGCCTTCGAAATTTCGGAGATGGGCAGTCAAGCCTCTGACTACCCCGCCATAATATAAAAGGGTGTATGTATGCACAAGTCGTGAAGCGTATGTTTATGTTTATATATCATCAACAACCAGACTAGAAAGTTCTGCTTTCTTAACTCTGCTCACTTTAACTGAATTTGTGTTGAATAATGTGTGCAGAGTTTCTTGGCATTTCTTCTCTCCATGATTTTCTTTTACGAAATGCCAATAGTTTAATTTTAATAATAGTTAGTTTTTATAATTAGTTTTAATCAGATTAATTTTAATTTATTAAGATTAACTAATTTTAATGGCATTTCATGTACAAATATTTTTTATCACTTTCAATAAGTGATTTTATGATCCTTATGTTGAATAAAAAGCATTTAATTTCATTCGATTCTTCCTAACATTTACCGATTAAGATTGATTGAAGAAGTAAGATTTGAACGATTTTTGATCTGTTCAATTCGTATCCTTGCGAAATTCCTAAAACCTTCGGGAAGAACATACAATACATACATTCACGCCTCTACATCCGCAACGGTATAGACAGCGACTATCGATCGCCACCTGGAACGATTCTTACAAATCTCCTCCTCCTTTCTCATGACTTTAGGGAGAGACAAGGACTGATCAATGATTGACTGACATACATATTTGACTGACATATTTGACTGACTTATGATACACCTACACCGACTCCATGTCGCTCAGCGAGCAATAGAGCGTTCAATGCTGGGTATCTCATTAAGGGACAGAGTCCGGAACGAGATTATCCGGCTTAGAACCAAAGTCGTAGACATTGTCTATCGCTGTTGTAAACTGAAGTGGCAGTGGGCCACGTCTGTCGTAGAACCGACGAACGCTGGAGTAAAGCGGTTCTCGAGTGGAGACCGCGTCTCCGTAAACGTAGTGTAGGACGCCCCCCTGCTAGATGGACCGATGACCTCAAGAAGTCGCTGGTAGTGGCTGGAAGAGGGTGTGGCGACCTCTAGAGCGTCACACACAGAGAGAAACCTAAGTAAACCTTTGTTGCAATGAGTGACGACCTCCGTGGCGCGATCGGTTAGACACCTGGGCCCTTACTCCACTAATTAACTTTGACAACCACTCAACTGCGAGGCTATAGCGATAAATCTGCATCTCGGCCGTTTAAAGTGGTACTCTGCTAATATTTTGACAGCCAGAATAGCGCCATAATAGCGAGTCAATGGCACTTCAGTGGCCACACACAAAGTACAGAAATTATTGTCTATGGATTACAACAATTTAAAAAACTGTTTGCACTGCTATGCAGCAATGTCAATTAATGCATATTGATTTAGCAGTTAAAAGTTTTAAGTTTATAACGTAAACGTAACTAAAAACGTAACTGAAAAAATATTTTATGTTTTTAATTGAAACTAAAACTACTAACTGAGTGTGTGAGTGTACACTAGATATTGACCATAGACAAAAAAAGCTGTCAAAACAATAGTAGAGTACCAAAATGAAGGCTATTGAACTAATATTGAGGCACGTTTGATTAGTTGTATTTCGATAGCGCTTCAGTGGCCAAAATTTGTTAGTGGAGTACGAAAAGTGTCAAATTACGGCCATTGAACTGCCACAATGTCGACACTGAAGTAATATTGTGGCCAATATGAATTAGTGGAGTAAGGGCCCTGAACGCTAATCGTGGGGTCCCGGGCTCGATTCCCGGTGGAGGCAGAGTAGAGAACAACGTTTTTCTACTGCTTTCCAGTCTGGTTGTTGATTATATATGCTATATATGTATTTATCTATGTATAATATGTATACATTTCTTAAATATACGTTGACTAGTACCCTTAACACAAGTCTTAAATGTACTTACCTAGGGGCTAGTTCAATTGGTGTAATAATGTCCGAATATTATTATTATTATTAATGAGTTAAACAAATTACCACAGATGACGCCGCCAAGAATAAAATAATAATTACACAAATCAATTTCCTAGAACGCGCAATTTAACGGAAACAAGATATATACAAATTTCCAACCCAGGCCATTAGCCTGGACGAACACCTGCCCAGGTAGGAAGCTACCTCTTTTCCTGTAGGACACAGTTGATCCTACAAAGGCCACAAATGATCGTGTTTTGTGGCGTACCCTTGGGGAGGCCTACGTCCAGCAGTGGACTAGTATAGGGTGATTGATTGATTGATGATACATAAATGTTTTTTTTTATTTCCACAGAGACATAAGTCGCAACGAGCTGACCGCGATCAGCCGCCGCGCCTTTCGCGGGTTGATAGGCCTCAAAAGCCTTCATCTGGACTCCAACCAACTGCGCTGTGTCGACGAGAAGGCTCTAGAACAGCTCAAGAGCTTGGATACTTTGTGAGTATATAATAACACAAAAACATTTAAGTAACTGGCACTGGGAAAAACTCGGAAAGTCGGAGACTATCTTGCCGATGCTCAGGGTTGGCAATGAGTGCATCTAAGCTATGTGCAAAGATAATTATGTTTCTGTATAATTTGGTTTTGTAACTGGGCAAAAAATCTTGAAAGCCGGAGTTTCTTGTTGGTTCTTCTCCGAGCCAGGGCTTCCGAACCAAATAGAATTTCAATGCTAAGAGACAACCAGTGTCAGGCAAATGTTTTGACTTTCAATTCATGTACTGTACTTGTACTTATGTTGAATAAAAACATTTGACTTTGACATACGCTTGTTATGTATGTTAAGAATGGGTCACTCAAAGCCCGCGTTTCACTAGGTAGACAGCACCTAAAGAGAATATAGGTACTGAACCGTATCGTCTTATATAGGCACTATTACCTAGGTTTCTTCAGTATGTTTTCCGTCAATGCCGGCCCAATAAGACATATAACAGTCAGATAGACGCTATATATGAAACAGATGACGTTAGGAGTACCTATAACCGCTGAGAGTGTATGAAAGGATGTATGAATGTCAATGAAGCGAAAGTGTTCTGTCAGTGGGACAAATGGGGATCCGTGATCTCAGCCTACCCCTCTACAGGGAATCAGGCGTGATGTGTATGTATGTATCTATGTACGATAGAGGGAATCTATCGACGATGGATAGGTTATCTTGAGGATGGGCCAATTTTGTATACGAAACTAGGGGGAAATCTTTTATATAATGGGCTGGCATACTCTCATCAATGTTCCATATGACATCACAACCCCAACATTCAAGCTAAAGAAACTTAAAGTAACCCAAGGTTTAAATCCCGCTTGAGCATGTACCAATGGAAATGAAGTTTAACGAATATCTATTTACATTTTCGTAATCAAAATATATAGTGATTATAAATGGCGACATGGCTTACCACCTGTGACATTGAGTATCTATCTGGTCAACACGCGGGTTCGAGGCCATAGAATTACTACCTTCGCAATTGCAAATGGACACCTGAACCTCTGACTATCCCGCAAGGGTTTAATTACTATTTATTTCTTTCAGAACCCTAACAAACAACAACCTAACCTATTTGCAACTGGAACCGGCGAGTGTGGCCAGACTAAAAACCTTGCGATTGGCTGACAATCCTGTCGTCTGCGACTGCAGGGTTGCCAGGCTGGCCTCGTCTGTGCGATCGGCTGGTATTGTTGGGATCGCTGCCAGGTAAGTGCCGAGTGTGTATGTGAAGGTGTATGGATGTTTAAATTTGTTGTTTGGGGCTTGACTCTGTATCAGTGGGTACAGGGTTCAAACCTCTGAGCATGTACCAATGGAAATTAAGTTTAATGGTAATTATTATACTAGGGTGAGGGAAAACATCGTGAGGAAACCTACCGTTTCCTCGAACAGGTAATAGTTAGTGCTTGTAAATAGTGACATGGCTTATCACCTGTCTCATTGAGTACTGACTTGGTCAACACGTGGTTCAAGGTGGCCATAGAATTACTACCTTCGCAATTGCGGAGATGGACGCCTGAACCTCTGACAACCTCGCAAGGGTTAATGATCCTGAACGCGTTTGTTTGTTTATATATGTATGTATATACATTTAAATATAACACCATTATATACACACACTTTGACAGAACACCAATATTAAGGAGTAGGCACTTGATGCAGTGAAAAGGTGTTGCCATGTCGCCATTAACAAACACTAACTATTACCAGTTCCGGGAACAAGTAGGTTTCCTCACGATGTTTTTCCCTCACCGTAGTATTCGCCGCATTTCGTAAATGTATTTTTATTACGAAAATGTACATAGAAATACATTAAACTTCATTTCCATTGGTACATGCTTAGAAATTTGAATCCTGTACCCATTGATACAGAGTCAAGCCCCAAACAACTGAGCTACGTCGAATTACTGAAATGGCCACATTTTTTTAGTTCCAAATTAGTGGCACTGTAGTCAACGGAGACCTGTCAAATGCCAACCGGTCGTTTTCATAATGTAATCAAACATCTATTTGTTAAATAATTTAATTAAACATACGAATTATTTAATTATTTTAAATAAATAGTAAATTAAACATACATATTTTTCCGACATTTTTATCATAAACAACGTTGAACTATTGATAAACGAATAGATTATTAGAAACTGATTAGAAATTGACACTTGACAGGTCTCCATTCTCACTAGCGCCCCTAGCGGGATAAAAAAGTGAGGAATGCTGCCATTGTATTTATACTATAATATTCAGACGTTAAACTGGCCAATGAGACGTGAGTGAATGAGAAAACAGTCACATTGACCAATCGCAGACAACCGTTGTCACGTCTCATTGGTCAAATCGTTTGAGTAATGATGACGTCACTATTTTCTTAACGCGAATACACTATAATATCATTTTTCCAGATGCCAGGCCCCAGCTGCGTTGAGAGGCGCTCTGCTCTCAGATCTGGAAGCTCATGAGTTGATCTGCAATGGTACGTATCACGCGAATAGTGGCTTAAAGAGTTTGGGTACGTAAATGGTACGTACCTGGACGGGGTTTTGGTAGAAGAATAATTGGGAATCATTAGCCTGTCTAAGATCAAATATACAAAAGGTATGTCATATAATAATGACGTTAGGGGTACATATAACCGCCGAGTGTGTATGAGAAGATGTATGAGTATCAATGAAACGAAAGTGGTCTGTCAGTGGGACGAATGGGGATCCGTGATCTCTTCATCCCTCTAGAGGGAATCTGGTCTGATGTGTATGTATGTATGTCCCTTAGTCACATCCTACTACATGCGCTCTCACCTATATTCCATATGAAATCACAATCATTATTCATGCTAAAAAGTGACCTAGGAGTCATTATCAGTAAACGTAGTGTGGGGCGCCCCCCGGCAAGGTGGGAAGACGACCTGCGCAAGTTGGCCGGCATCGAATGGATGCGAACGGCCACTGACAGGGAGAAGTGGCGTCATTTGGGGGAGGCCTATGTCCAACAGTGGATTGATACAGGCTGATGATGATGATGAGTCATTATCGTGTTCTAGGTTTAGACACCCCGATAGGGATTAATAATCTGAGGACTATCTCACTGATGTTTGGTGTTGGCAATGAATGCGTCAAGGCTGTGCAAAAACAAAAAAACTTGATATTGAAACAAAAATGTATATTTAGTTTTGTAACTGGCACTGGGCAAAAAATCCCTAAGGTTGGAGTTTCTTGTTGGTTCTTCTCCAAGCTAGGGCTTCCAAACCAACGGTAGATAGTTGTAAGACAACCAGTGCCACTCAATATATTTTGACGATCAATGAATGTACTATTACTGTGCTTATATTGAATGAAAATTTTTTTAAATTTACACGGTTATGTCACAATTACAATAATTTGACGTAGCTCAGTTGTTTGGGGCTTGACTCTATCAGTGGGTAGAGTTAAAATCCCGAGCATGTACCAATAGAAATGAAGTTTAATGAATTTCTATGTACTTTTTCGTAAACTACTATTACGAAATGCGTGAAATACTACGGTGAAGGAAAAGCTCGTAAGGAAACCTACCTGTTCCTCGAACATGTGATAGTTAGTGCTTGTAAATGCCGACATGGCGGCTGTTTTAAATAAATAACGGTAAATACAAGTATGTATATTTATGTATTTTTACAGTGTGTTCAGCCCTTTCAAACGGAGTATCAGCAATCATAGTCCTAACCTGGTCACCATCAACCTGGTCAAAATTTACCTTGACTTTAAACATGCCACGGTTCTTTGCAGGTCCAACCACAGCAGCCCCCAGCGACTGTTCCGCGGAGCCCCGTTGTCCTGTACCTTGCAGGTGTACCCCAGAGGGCACAGTTGACTGCAGGGAGAAACTGCTCTCTGCCATTCCACAGCACATATCGCATAAGGCTACTGAAATGTGAGTAGAATATACATACATACATACAAATAGGGTCCTACCCCTCTACAGGGAATCAGGCGTGATGTGTATGAATGTATGTTATTTTCGTTTAATTGAATACCTTAGTATACCCCTAGACCATGTTAATGTACATACATACACATCACGCCTGATTCCCTGTAGAGGGGTAGGCAGAAATCACAGATCCCCATTTGTCCCACTGAAAGACCACTTTCGCTTCATTGAGACTCATACATCTTCTCATACACTCTCGGCGGTTATAGGTACACCTAACGTCACCTTTTTTCAATATAGCGTCTATATCAATGTTATATGTCTTATTAGGCCGGCCCCTACGTAACCGCCCTTCCACTTCACTCATATATATTCCTTTGGTCAATCTGCTATCATTCATCCGCATAACATGTCCAAACCATCGAAGCATGCTCTTTTCAATCTTAGTCACTACATCTTCTTTCAAACCACAACCTTCCCTTATCACACTATTTTTAATTCCATCATTCAATGTCACTCCTAACATGCTTCTCAGTGACCGCATTTCGACGGCATAGATCTACTTTGACGTTGACGACCTCCGTGGCGCGATCGGTTAGTCGCCGGAACGCTAATCGTGAGGTCCCGAGTTCGATTCTTGGTGGAGGCAGAGTTAAGAACTACGCTTTTCTGCCTTCCAGTCTGGTCGTTCATTATATATGCTATATATGTATTTATCTATATATAATATGTATACATTTTTTAAATATACGTTGACTAGTACCCTTAACACAAGTCTTAAATGTACTTACCAAGGGGCTAGTTCAATTGGCGTAATAATATCCAAATATTATTATTATTATTATATATATTTCTTTTTTCAGTCGTCTAGAACAAAATGAAATCACAGAAGTGGGCCCCAGTGCTTTCGCGTCAATCAAGCGAGTTGCAAGAATCGATCTATCGAATAACAAGATATCGATAGTCGCACCCGATTCCTTTACCGGATTAGTGCATCTGACGTCTTTGTAAGTATACTATATAATAATACATACACACAGTAGCGGCTGTAGCCCAATGGGTAAGACCTCTCACTTCTTATGAGGTTCTAGGTTCGAATTCCGGCTCTGGCCAACCAATGAATGAAATTTATATATGTGTTTTTCATTTACGTATTATATTTATAGTGGTTAACGGTGAGGGAAAACATCGTTAGGAAATCGGCCTATCCTTCGGCCAGTGGTAATATACGGCGATACGGTTCACTACCTATCAGGTTGGGTGCTGTCTATCTAGTGAAACGCGAGTTTCGAGTAACCAATGCCTAACATGCCTTCCACATTATGTGTGTATAAATTAGTATGTTTGGGGCTTGACTTTGTATCAGTGGGTACAGGGTTCGAATCCCGCTTGAGCATGTACCAATGGTTGTACCAAAGCTTAATAAATCTGCCTAAAATATATTAAATGTATTCTTTTCATTTTCAGGGTACTTTACGGAAATAAATTGAAAGACTTACCATCCGGTATATTCTACGGACTATCGTCATTGCAACTCTTGTAAGTATACACACATTCAATCCTGTTATTCCTTTCGCGGTGGATACAAACGCTAATACAAATCATACATACACATGTAATTATATTCCATATGAATAGAAAAGAACATCGAATCTACGTCCCCGACGGGATAGGCAGAGACTATCGATCGCCACCTGGAACAGGTGACTAATGAAATGAAATGCTTTTCATTCAACATAAGGATCATAAAATGATTTATTGAAAGTCGTAAAAATTTCCACTTGAAAAATGAACTTACCATTATTTACTTTTACGTTAGGAGTACCTATAACCGCCGAGAGTCTATGAGAGGATGTATGAATGTCAATGAAGCGAAAGTGGTCTGTCAGGATCGGGACAAATGGGGATCCGTGATCTCTGCCTACCCCTCTACAAGGAATCAGGCGTGATGTGTATGTATGTATGTAAAAATAAACTTTTGAATTACTATTAAAATTAGTTAGTCTATAATAAAATTAAAATAAAATCTAATTAAACTATTGAACTATTAAACTAATACACTCACACCCATTAACCTTCTTACATGCTCTTCTGTTCTTCACGCTACACCCGCCTTGAGAAGAATGTCTCCAATTAGATCTGTATAAGTTCTACGCGGCCTACCTTTCAACTCTACTTTCCATTTACTTTGTGTTACTATTCTAAAAAACACGTTCAAGACAAACGCGTTCACGACCACTAACCCATCTCCGCAATTGCGAAGGTAGTAATTCTATGGTCACCTCGAACCCACGTGTTGAACAAGTCAGTACTCAATGTGACAGGTGGTCAGCCATGTAGCCATTTACAAGCACTAACTTATTCGGGGAACAGGAAGGTTTCCTCACGATGTTTTCCCTCACCGTAGTATCCAACGCATTTCGTAAATGTATTTTTATTACGAAAATGTACATAGAAATTCGTTAAACTTCATTTCCATTGGTACATGCTCAAGTGGGATTCGAACCCTGTACCCACTAATACAGAGTCAAGCCTCAAACAACTGAGTTACGTAAAATTTTTACTTTTCAACTTTATTTTATTTACAGATTACTCAATTCAAACGAAATCACATGTGTTCGAAAGGATACGTTTAAAGATCTGCACAATTTGAAACTTCTGTAAGTATAATATAATATATGTAAATAATATAATAATAATATTTGGACATTATTTCAGCAATTGAACTAGCCCCTTAGTAAGTTCATTTAAAACTTGTGTTAAGGGTACTAGTCAACGTATATTTAAGAACTATATACTTATTATATATAGCATAAATAATCAACGACTAGACTGGAAAGCAGAAGAAAAGCGTAGTTCTTAACTCTGCCTCCACCGGGAATCGAACCCGAGACTTCACGATTAGCGTTCAGGCGTCTAACCGATCGCGCCACGGAGGTCGTCTAAATATAAGTCGTAAATGATACATTCACGACCTTCATCCGTTTTGAGGTGGACTGAACCTTCGATCTCCTAGGTCACTTTTTAGCATGGATATTGGGGTTGTGATGTCATATGGAACATTGGTGACAGGTTGCTATTCTATCGCCCAATAGATTCAATTGACCCCTAGTCCCTTAATCGCCTCCTACGACATGCCGGGAAGAACGGCAGCTAGTTAGCATTCTTTTATACGTCCCAGACTAGTAATTTTATATACTTAAGTACGCTTCACGACTTGTGTATACACACTCCCTTTTTTATTGTAGTCAGAGGCTTGAAAGCCCATCTTTGAAATTTCGACTATGTTAGGTATGGGTCACTCGAAGCCCGCGTTTCACTAAAGACAGTACCCAACGTGATAAGTAGTGAACCGTATCGCCGTACAGGCACTGACTATTACCTATCCCGAGGGTTTTATCACGATGTTGTCCCTCACCATTAGCGACTGTAAATTATGTACGTAAATGAAAAACACATATTAAATTTCATTCATCGGTACATGCGAGAGCCGGGATTCGAACCTAGGACCTTTCTCATAAGAAGTCAGAGGTCTTACCCACTGGGCTACAGCCGCTATTTTTATAATATAATAATATATGTATGGACTTATATTCACGTCCTTTAAGCTCGAAAATTTATTATCACCAAAGTCACTTTTTAGTATAAATATTTGGGTAAATGCTAACAATATTTATGCTTTAACGAAACCTAGGAAATTTATAACATAATTTACGTTTACATTCACGTCCTTTAATCCAGTTCGGGTGGACAGAACTACGAAGATCTAATATCCCGACTATTAATTTTATTGCCCTATTTTTATATTTTCAGATCTTTGTATGACAACAACATTCAATCCATACCCAATGGTACATTCGACTCGCTGACTGGAATACAAACTTTGTAAGTATAGAAACATATACACTACTAGCGACCCGCTCCGGCTTCGCACGGGTATAAAATACATAGCCTACTCCACTATTTAATGGATGTTATTATACATATAAACCTTCCTCTTGAATCACTCTATCTATTAAAAACAGCCGCATCAAAATCCGTTGCGTAGTTTCAAAGATTAAAGAATACAAAGGGACATAGGGACAGAGAAAGCGACTTTGTTTTATACTATGTAGTGATACGGCCGGCTATTGCCCCTTCTGGAGTAAAATTCAGCATTTTTATAATAAAATCTGTATTTTTTAACTGAATAATAATAATATTTACACTGTTACACCAATTGAACAAGTCCCTTGGTAAGTTCATTTAAGACTTGTGTTAAGGGTACTTGTCAACGTATATTTAAGAAATATATACTTATTGTATATAGATAAATACATATATAGCATATATAATCAACGACCAGACTGGAAAGCAGAAGAAAAGCGTAGATCTTAACTCTGCCTCCACCGGGAATCGGGACCGCACGATTAGCGTTCAGCTGGTTGTAATTATGAAAATCAAATAGAAATATTTAAAAAGTGACATTAGAAGTACTTTTACCGTCGAGTGTGTATGAGGAGGTATAGATGTCAATGAAGTGATATGTATGTTTAATTATAGACATTCTTCTCAAGAAACGAAGAATATACTGGTATGAGTGAAGTAAGAGATTTGTCAGGATCATTCCAGGGCCCTTACTCCACTAATACATTATAGACACTATATTACTTCAGTATCGATTCTGTTATAGTTCAGTGGCCGTAATTTGACACTTTTGGCACTCCACTAACACATTTTGGCCACTGAGGCGCTATCGAACTACATCTGAAGTACTTCTGCGTCTGAAGTACAAAAAAGCTACTCCACTAACCAAATGTCCGTCAATGTCAGTTCAATAGCCTTATATTTGGTACTCCACTATTCACATTTCTATACTTGAGTTGCCACTGAAGCGCCACTGACTCGCTATTGAGGTACAATTGTGGCTGTCAAAAGATTAGCAGAGTGCCACTTTTACAGCCGAGACGCAGAAGTAACGCAGTAGCGACGCAGTGGTGTGACTGTCAAAGTTAATTATAGTATATTCACTTTAAGAAAATAGTGACGTCATCAAGGTCTCCATGATTGAACCAATGAGATTTTATAGGGTATGTCTGTTATTGGTCAATGTGACTTTTTTTCTCATTTACTCACGTCTCATTGGTCAGTTTGACCTCTGATTATCATGACGTCACTATTTACTTAACGCGAATAGACTATAGTGGAGTAAGGGCCCTGGTGGCGATCGATAGTCTCTGCTTATCTCGCTGGGGACGTTACGGTGTGAATATATGTATTTAATAATACCTTCACTTAACTACCTTTTCCCACACAGGCATCTGGGCAGGAACCCATTCGCCTGCGATTGTTCGCTCCGCTGGCTCGCGGGTTATTTGCGCAAGAATCCCATAGAAACGTCTGGTGCGAAATGCGAGGGCCCTAAGCGTCTAGCGCGGAAACGCATTGACGCGCTCAAAGAAGACAATTTCAAGTGTAAACGTGAGTTTAGAACTTATATTACGTTATGTACACTCAGTATATTACGTTTATGTGAAGCCAACGCTGATCTTATGTCGGGACCACTCCATGGCAATGAATGTGACTGGAACATAAAATAATTACATATACATTAACGTCCTTTAATCCCTTTCGGGGTTGACAGGTCTTTGGAGGTTTATTATCTCCTAGGTCATATATTAGCATGAATATTGGGGTTGCGATGCCAAAATAGGTGACAGGTTGCCAGGTTATCGCCCAAGAGATCTTATGGAGCCTTAGTCTCTTAGTTACCTCGATCCCTCGGTTCCTCACGATGTTTTGCTAACCCAAGCACTCAAATAGTAAATTAAACGCTCTGGCGTTCAAAATCATATTCGACGTAGCTCGTTGGCGGCTTGACTCTGTATCAGTGGGTACAGGGTTCAAATCCCGATGAGCATGTACCAATGAAAATGAAGTTTGATGAATTTCTATGTACATTTTCTTAATAAAAACACATTTACGAAATACGTTGAATACTACGGTGAGGAAAAACATCATGAGGAAAAAGTCAGTGCTTGTAAATGGCGACACGGCTTCTCACCTGTCATATTGAGCAGCACGTAGGCTCGAGGCCATAGTATTACTGCCTCCGCAATCGCGGATATGGACACCAGCTGAATATCCGACTACTCCTGAAGCGTTATATGTATGTACATACCTAGACATCACGTCTGATTCCCTGTAGAGGGGTAGGCCGAGATCACGGTTTCCCATTTGTTCCGATCCTAACAGACTACTTTCGCTTCATTAACACTCATACACACTCGGCGGTTATACATAGGTACTCCTAACGTCACTTTTTTTCAATATAGCGTCTATCTGACTGTCATATGTCTTATTAAGACCCCTATATAAACCCTCCTTCCACTTCACTCGCATATATCTCTCGCATATATCTCTTTTGTCAATCTGCTATCATTCATCCGCATAACATGTCCAAACCATCGAAGCTCTTTTCAATCTTAGTCACTACATGTTTCAAACCGCAACCTACCCTTATCACATTATTTTTAATTATATAACAAAAAAACAAACGCATTCACGACTATTAACCCTTGCGGGCTAGTCAGAGGTTCAGGTGTCCATCTCCGCAATTGCGAAGGTAGTAATTCTATGGACACCTCGAACCCACGTGTTAACCAGATAGTAAGTACTCAATGTGACAGGTGGTCAGCCATGTCGCCATTTACAAGCACCTTACCTGTACCACGAACAGGTAGGTTTCCTCACGATGTTTTCCCTCACCGTATAATTCGATGCATTGTGTGTTTGTGTTTTTATTACGAAAATGTACATAGAAATTCATGAAACTTCATTTCCATTGGTACATGCTCAAGTGGGATTTGAACCCTGTACCCACTGATACAGAGCGAAGCCCCAAACAACTGAGCTACGTCGAATTATCACAGTCCCTTATCACAGTATTTTTAATTATATGTATGTATAAAAACTATACCCCATACCTTTCAGCGGGTGACGACGCCCCCTCTACATGCGGGAGTGCGATGGCCTGCCCATCCCACTGCGTTTGCACTGCCAACAGCCGCTCTGTGACGGTGACCTGCCGAAGCCAGTTCACAGATATACCCAAGGACCTGCCTTTGAACACCGAGGCTTTGTGAGTTTATAATAATATTAGGATAGTAGTACACCAATTCACTACACTTTTCACTACCTATCACGTTGGGTGCTGTCTATCTATAGTACATTCGCATTAAGAAAATAGTGATGTCATCATGTCCCGACGATTTGACCAATGAGACGTGACAACTGTCGTCTGCAATTGGTCGATGTGAATTGTTTTCTCATTTACTAACGTCTCATTGGTCAGTTTAACGTCTATATATCATGACGTCACTATTTACTTAACGCGAATAGACTATAGTGAAACGCGGGCTTCGAATGACCCATACCTAACATGCCTTCGAAGTTTCGGAGATGGGCATTCAAGCCTCTGACTACCCCGCCATAATAAAAAAGGGAGTATGTATACACAAGTTGTGAAGCGTATGTATGTATTACACCAATTGAACAAGCCCCTTGCTAAGTACATTTAAGACTTGTGGGAAGGATACTAGTCAACGCTTTGTAAGTTTATAATAATAATATTAGGACACGGTTACACCAATGGAATTAGACCCTTGGTAAGTTCATTTAAGACTCGTGTTAAGGGTACTAGTCAACGTATATTTAAAACATATTATATACATATAAGATATAGATTTGACGACCTCCATGGCGCGATCAGTTAGACACCTGAACGCTAATCGTGAGGTCCCAAAGATTCCCGGTGGAGGCAGAGTTAAGAACTACGCTTTTCTTCTGCTTTCCACTCTGGTCGTTGATTATATATGCTATATATGAATCTATGTATGATATGTAAAAGTATCTTAAATATACGTTGACTAGTACCCTTAGCACAAGTATTAAATGAACTTACCAAGGGGCTAGTCCAATTGGTGTAATAATGTCCAAATATTATTATTATTAACTCTTAATAATTATATTAATAACTGTATTTCCGGAGGTATTTAATCCACAGATGTTCAAAGCTAGGGTACATAGGCATTTTCTGGGCAAGCTCGCTACATCTTAGACTCTGTCTGTCGCCTCCTTCGAGGTGCAAACAGGGTCAAGAGTTAACCCATTTCAGTAAAAAAAAAATACATTTACGAAATACGCCCTAGAATTGCTACCTTCGCAATTGCGGAGATGGAAACCTGAACCTTTGACTACCCTACCCTACCCCGTATGTAATTTTTATTAATGACAAACGTTATAAACACGACGTAAAATTCGACGTAGCTCAGTTGTTTGGGGTTTGGCTCTGTATCAGTGGGTTCAGGGTTCAAATTACGCTTGAGCATGTACCAATGGAAATTAAATTTACCCATGTTTACTGTATAACATATACATAAAGTAATTGTATTAGAGAAAATAGTTTTCTTTGAAAGCTTTAATAATAGATATACTTCATTCGATATATATATTCAATATTTCTTTTAGCTTCCTAAATAGAATAAACTTTTCTTTCAGAATTATGTCCGAAAACAACCTAGGGCAGATTCGTTCGGATGGACTGTTGGGTCAACTTCCAGACCTCATGAAACTGGACCTTCAGAATAATGGTAACTAACCTTTTTTGACGACTTTTTTGACGGCCTCCGTGGCGCGATCGGTTAGACACCTGAACGCTAATCGTGGGGTCCCGGGTTCGATTCCCGGTGGAGGCAGAGTTAAGATCTACGCTTTTCTATTGCTTTCCAGTCTGGTTGTTGATTATAAATGCTATATATGTATTTATCTATATATAATATGTATACATTTCTTAAATATACGTTGTCTAGTACCCTTAAGACAAGTCTTAAATGTAATTACCAAGGGGCTAGTTCAATTGGTGTAATAATGTCCAAATATTATTATTATTAACTAACGTACTTTCTACTTTCTTATTTACCGGACTGGATTACGCGATTGCCCTTGCCTAAATTTAAGACTATAGTTAGAAGCCGACTAGTCCGGGGCGCTTACTACGCGGTCGGAGACTACCTTGCCGATGCTCAGGGTTGGCAATGAGTGCATCTAAGCTATATGTGCAAAGATAATTATGTTTCTTTATAATTTGGTTTTGTAACTGGGCAAAAAAACCTGAAAGCCGGAGTTTCTTGTTGGTTCTTCTCCGAGCCAGGGCTTCCGAACCAACAAGAATTTCAATGCCAAGAGACAACCAGTGTCAGGCAAATGTTTTGACTTTCAATTACTGTACTGTACTTGTACTTATGTTGAATAAAAACATTTGACTTTGAGTTTATAGGAAAAATAATGCTAACTAGCTGCCGTTCTTCCCGGCATGTCGTAGGAGACTAAGGGACTAGGGCTAAATAGGATCTATTGGGCGATAGGCTAGCAAACTGTCACCAATGTTCCATATGACATCACAACCCCAATATTCATGCTAAAAGTGACCTATAAGATATATCTCCAAAGTTCTGTCCACCCCGAAAGGGATTAAGCTACGTGAATGTATATATATATTCAATCCTATTTCCCGTACAGGTATAACAGCAATCGAAGACAACAGTTTCGACGGGGCAGCCAGTATTCAAGAGCTGTTATTGGATCACAATTTACTAAGGACGGTTACTGATAAAATGTTCTTAGGATTGCACAGTCTGACTACCCTGTGAGTATTGATTGGCATTCATACATAAAACAACATAACATACGCTTCACGACTTGTGTATACACACTCCCTTTTTTATTGTGGCGGGGTAGTCAGAGGCTTGAATGCCCATCTCCGAAATTTCGAAGGCATGTTAGGTATGGGTCATTCGAAGCCCGCGTATCACTAGATAGACAGCACCCAACGTGATAGGTAGTGATTGGCGTATATATATATATAAATATAATAATGACAAACTCCGTGGCGCGATCGGTTAGCCACCTGAACGCTAATCGTGAGGTCCCAAAGATTCCCGGTGGAGGCAGAGTAAAGAACTACGCTTTTCTACTGTTTTCCAGTCTGATTGTTGATTGTATGTGTATTTATCGATATATAATAAGTATATATTTCTTAAATATACGTTGACTAGTACCCTTAACACAAGTCTGTACTTAACATGGGGCTAGTTCAATTGGTGTAATAGTGTCCGAAATTATTATTATTATATAACATACAAACATTAAATTTACGTCCTTTAATCCCCTACGGAGAGGATTGTATTTCGAACATTCATAAAAAGTAACGCAACATAAGCTAAGAATTAACTATTTACTAATACATACACATCACGCGTGATTCCCTGTAGAGGTAGGTAGAGATCGCGAAGCCCCATTTGTCAGGATCCTGACAGACCACTTTCGCTTCATTGACTCTCATACATATTTTCATACACACTCGGCGGTTATAGGTACACCTAACGTCACCTTTTTTCAATGTGGCGTCTATCTGACTGTTATATACATATGTAAGTATAGAATGACTATTAAGACAAACACTGTCACGACCATTAACCCTTGCTTGTTAAATGCTATGGTAGTAATTCTAAGGCCACCTCGAACCCACCTGTTTACCAGATAGTCAGTACTCAATGTGCCAGATGGTAAGCCCTGTCGCCATTTAAAAGCACTATTACCTGTTCGGGGAAAGTGCTTAAAACAGTAGCTTTCCTCACGATGTTTTCCCTCACCGTAGTATTACATACATACATACGCTCATTTTCCTACAAAATATAGGCAGAGATCACAGATACAAATCTTCTAACAAACCACGTTCGCTTCATTAATATACCTCATACATACTCGCCAGTTATAACTACTTCTAACGTATTGTTTTTTCAGGTCTTTAACTGACAACAAGATAACTTGCATTACCCCTGGAGCCTTCGATCATCTCACTATGTTGTCAACCCTGTAAGTATAATACGAACGTAGTAGTTTCAATGCTAAGAGACAACCAGTGTCAGGCAAATGTTTTGACTTTCAATTCATGTATTGTACTTGGACTTTTATTGAATAAAAACATTTGAGTGTGAGTTTATAGGAAAAAGAATGCTAACTAGCTGCCGTTCTTCCCGGCATGTCGTAGAAAGCTAAGGGACTAGGGTTAAATGGAATCTATTGGGCGATTTGCTTATAACCTGTTATCAATGTTCGATATGACACGATAAGCCTAATATTCATGCTAAGAAGACTAAGGTGATGTTTTCATTGAAGATTAAAGGTTCTGTCCACCCCGAAAGGGATTAAAGGATGTGAATGTATATGTATGTATGAAATAAGGAAAATATGGTCTTAGTACTTAGTAGTAATATTTTCAAGAAATTCATGTTTTTTATTAACTTTACTAGCAAACCCAAGTCCACTAATTTTTAGCAAAATATTAGTTTTATATCAGATCAGGTATAGTGTGAAGTTCCAGTCTGGTCGTTGATTATATATGCTATATATGCATTTATCTATATATAATATGTATATATTTCTTAAATATACGTTGCCTAGCACCCTTAACACAAGTCTTAAATGTACTTACCAAAGGGCTAGTTCAATTGATGTAATAATTTCCAAATATTATTATTATTATGTACAAGACAAAACAAAAACAAACGCATTCACGACCATTATCCCTTGCGGGGTAGTTAGAGGTTCAGGTTTCCATCTCCGCAATTGCGAAGGTAGTAATTCTATGGACACCTGGAACCCACGTGTTAACCAGATAGTCAGTGCTCAATGTGACTGGTGGTCAGCCATGTCGCCATTTACAAGCACTAACTATTACCTGTCCGACGAACAGGTAGGTTTCATCACAATGTTTTCCCTCACCGTATAATTCGATGCATTTCTTAAATGTGTGTACAAGAATTGAATGTAACATCCCTTCCGCCGTTACCCCACCAGCCATCTAGACCAGAATCCGTTCTCGTGCAACTGCCACATCGGCTGGCTGCCAGGCTACCTTCGCAGCCGAGGGTTGGCCACCAGCGCCGCCTGTACCGCACCAGCGCAGGTCGCTGGCTCCAAGATGCTTGAGCTGGACACCTTGGACTTCAAGTGTACAGGTGATTATAATGAGCGTGTGTGTGTGAAGAGGTGTATGGTTCATGAATTGGGTAGAGTACCCGCCACATAAGGTGGCAGTTGGAGGCGTCGCCACAGTCGCGTAATCCAGTGTTGCCAGTAAACACGCCAAAACTAGCACTCACTGTGCCATACGGCTCGATACATTATAGGTTTCATTTGTAACGGTCTAAAAATATTTTGACTTTTGACTTTGATATATTAATTTGTTTTATTTGAGTTTATAGCTCTGCAACCAAAGACCGTTACAATGAAACCTATAATGTATCGAGCCGCATGGCACAGTGAGTGCTAGTTTTGGCGTGTTTACTGGCAACAGTGAATTATGCAACTGCGGCGACGCCTCCATCTGCCATAATATATTCAAAATTATAAATATCACAAGCTCTCTTTGAAAGTTATCTTATGATCTAAGTATAAATTAAAAAAACTATTTCAAACATGGCACTGAGCATTGTCTTTACATATTTTTTACCGAGGTTAGATCAGCGGAGACCCTAGCTTGGAGAAGAACTAACAAGAAACTCCGGAAATCAATTTATTATAATCACCCTTAACAAACATAAAAATTACAAAGAGTGGGCAAAAAACACAACGCTGGTAATACTAAATTTACCTTTCATACAAAATAACACGCAATTGCGGAAACGTCAAATTTAGTTCCAAGTTTGGCTACTGCCAGCTTATGTGGCGGGATCTCTAGTTCGGATTTCTAGTACAAGTAAAACATAAACATACGCTTCACGACTTGTGTATACACACTCCCTTTTTTATTATGGCGGGGTAGTCATAAGCTTGAATGCCCATCTCCGTAATTTCGAAGGCATGTTAGGTATGGGTCATTCAAAGTCATTATAGTCTATTCGCGTTAAGTAAATAGTGACGCCATGATATACAAAAGTAAACTGACCAATAAGACGTTAGATAATGAGAAAACAAATCTCTTCGACCAATGGCGGACTAGCGTTGTCACGTCTCATTGGTCAAATCGTGGAGTCATGATGACGTCACTATTTTCTTAATGCGAATATACTATAGTTATATTGAGCGTGTGTGTGAAGAGGTGTATGGTTATAGTTTTAAGAGATTCGCAATTTATACTCATGATTAATAATTAACGGGACTAATCGTATAAGTTTTTATATAATAAAATAAAATTACCTTTATTAACCCAATAAAGGTAATTTTATTATACAAAAACTTACGCGATAAGTCCCGTTAATTATTAATTAGGTGTATGGTTGTTCTGATAATGAATTGTTTTTGTTTTTAGAATTCAAGTGTACCATAGTTTTTTTTAAACACTCGCGATTTATACTCATTTTATTTACTATGAGAGACCGGGTCGTATCACGATAAATTAATAAAGATATCTGATTACCTTTATTTTGCCTGACGTTTCGACCCAGTTGCATAGGCCGTGGTCGCGGAAAGAAACTAATACCGCAGATATCTTCATTAATGTATCGTGATATGACCCGGTCTCTCATAGTAAATAAAATTCAAGTGTACCGCCCCAATGCCGGAATCGACTAATTTGTTTCAGCACAAATGCAGTTCAATATCAGATCAGTAACAGTGTGAAGTTGGTAGTGGATTAGCAAAAATGACGAATTTTACCACTAAAATCAGCAAAAGTGTCGGAATTATTACTATAGATAAGAAGATAGTATATAATATGATGATTTTGTTACAAATATTCCATTTGTTCATGATTAATAACTAAGGGGACTTATCGCGTAAGAATTTATATAATAAAGTTACCTTTATTAACCCGACGTTTCGGCTACGTTGCAGCAGCCATGGTCCAAGTTAGTTATTAATCATGAATATATGAGTATAAATCGCGAATCTCTTCACTACATAGTATAAAACAAAGTCGCTTTCTCTGTCCATACGTCTCTTTGTATGCTTAAATCTTTGAAACTACGCAACGGATTTTGATTCGTTATTTTTAATAGATAGAGTGATTCAAGAGGAAGGTTTATATGTATAATAACATCCATTAAATAGTGGAGTAGGCTATATATTTTATACCCGTGCGAAGCCGGAGCGGGTCACTAGTATAAATATACATATATGGTACCGACCAAACTCGATTTGAGGACAAACTAATTCTTCCTACACACGCTAGGATTAACTAGCAAGGTTAAGTTAGGTTAGTAGGACAAACTAGTTAAGCCTAGGCCAAACTAGTTTCTCCTAAAATCGGGTTGACCGGTAACATATACATACATTATTTGAGGCACAGGTCGTCTTTCCATCATGCAAGCAAAGTATGTAGGTTGCGTTAGTTGGGTTGTGTTGTAAGTATGTAGGTTGTATGTTGGTTGTGTGTCCAAGTCAGGCCATTAGCCTGGACGAACACCTGCCCAGGTAGGAAGCTTCCTCTTTTCCTGTAGGACACAGGGGATCCTGCATAGGTTATTAACATATGTTTTTCTTCTACTTAGGAGAAGACAAAGGCTGTCTGTCTCAGGACTACTGCCCTGTCCCCTGCAGTTGTGTGGGCACGGTAGTCCGCTGCTCCAGAGCCCAACTGACCACCGTACCAGACAACATACCACGGCAGACCACTGAACTGTGAGTTGACCACTAAATCCTATTCACACTTGCGCGGGGTTGCCATGTGCGCTTGGTTCCATTAATGTAAATTATTATATATTAATTATTTTCTCTATTTGTGTCTATTTGTGAATTTTATGAAAACACGGATAATTAGACAATGGTGATCATTCCTTATCCTTATGTTACCAATCAACAGAAATCAAAGTAGGTTAGGTTTTTTTAAATTCTTTATTAAGCCATTCACCACTAAGGTTATGTCGGCTGTAGTACAAACACTGATGCCATGGCGTTTGAACTTGTTATTTCATCGCCATGGTTACATCAACGCCGCCAGCCGCTACAACGAAATCGAAGCTTCAATTCTTAACTTTCACTGAGCTGCTGACTTTGTTGACGAACCATAAACAAGTGAACAAAAAGTTATAGAAAAAAAAAGTTTTTTTTATTTTCTAATTAATGACATGACACCACAATGGTTTCTATATACAGTTATATAATGTAATACGAGAATAATAAACCGTAGGTGCTGTATATGTACTGAAACGCGGGTTTCGAGTTACTCATACCTAACATGCCTTCGAAATTTCGGAGATGGACATTCATGCCTCTGACTAACATGCCACAATAAAAAAGGGAGTGTGCACACACAAGTCGTGAAGCGTAATATTTATGTATGTATGGAAAAATACAAATTTAAATTTTAGTAACAAAAAACAAACGCGTTCACGACCAGACTCTTGAGTCAGAGGTTCAGGTGTCCATCTCCGTAATTACGAAGGTAGTAATTCTATGGCCACCTCGAACCTACGTGTTGACCAGATAGTCAGTACTCAATGTGACAGGTGTTAAACCATGTTACCATTTACAAGCACTGACTATTACCAGTTCGAGGAACTAGTAGCTTTTAGGTAGTAATAATATTCTTATTACCTTTATTACATTACAGTTACCTTGAATCGAACGAAATTACAAGTATAACGGCAAACGACATCCGCCACCTGACATCTTTGACAAGACTCGACCTGTCAAACAACAAGATCTCCGTGCTGTCAAATAACACGTTTGAAGGACTGACCAAGCTGTCAACGCTGATTGTCAGTTACAACAGGTTGCGCTGTGTCCAGGTAGGTGGCGCTAGTAGAATGTTTGGGATAGGAATGAGTTGATTTTATTTTTTTAAACATAACATACGCTTCACGACTTGTATATACACACTCCCTATTATATTATGGAGGGGTAGTCAGAGGCTTGAATGAATGCCCATCTCCGAAATGGGTCATTTGAAGCCCGCGTATCACTAGATAGACAGCACCCAACTTGATAGGTAGTAAACCGTATCGCCGTATACAGGCACTGACTATTACCTATCCTGAGGGATAGGAAGGTTTCCTCACGATGTTTTCCCTCACCGTTAGCGACTGTAAATTATATACGTAAATGAAAAACACATACTTATATTTTATTTTTACTGACGAAAATACTATTATGAAAGGTGTATAAAAACTATTAGGTGATGAGCTAGTACCTAATGTCATCATTATTTACTTGCTGCCGTTCTTCCTGGTTCGAAGAAGGCGACTAAGGGCTAATAGGTGATTTGAATATATTGAGCGATACGCCAATAATCTGTCCCTGTATAAACTGTAAATGTATGAGAAGGTTAATGGGTGTCAGTGAAGCAAGAGATTTGTCAGGATCATTTCAGGTGGCGATCGATAGTCTCTGCCTTTCCCGTTAAGACGTAGAGGCGTGTATATATGTATGTATACCTGTACCCTTAACATAAATCTTATATATAATTAAGGACTAGTTCAATTGGTATAATAGTGTCATACAATGTATTATTATAATTAATTATTTTATACTTATTAGAAGAATACTTATGTAATTATACGGTGAGCGAAAACATCGTGAGGAAACCTACCTGTTCGTCGAACAGGTAATAGTTAGTGCTTGTTAATGGCGACATGGCTGACCACCTGTCACATTGAGTACTAACTATCTGGTCAACACGTGGGTTCGAGGTGTCCATAGAATTACTACCTTCGCAATTGCGGAGATGGACACCTGAACCTCTGACTACCCCGCAAGGGTTAATGGTCGTGAATGCGTTTTGTTTTGAATACTTATGTATAATTACGCATCAATTCCACAGAGGGACGCGTTGAAAGGCCTTACCCAACTGCGAGTTCTGAGTTTGCATGGCAACAACATATCGACGCTACACGACGGGGTATTCAGAGACCTGGAGTCCATATCGCATGTGTAAGTAAATTATATTGAGAGACGTAGATTCAAAGAAAAAATTTGTTTAAATGTGGTGACTAATAATATACCTACCTATAATTTATTCGCATTAAGAAAATAGTGACGTCATTATGTCCCCACGATTTGACCAATGAGACGTGACAACGGTAGTCTGCGATTTTACTTTTTTCTCATTTACTCACGTCTCATTGACGACCTCAGTGGCGAGATCGGTTAACCACCTAAACGTAAATCGTGAGGTCGCGGGTTCTATTCCCGGTGGAGGCAGAGTTCGGAACTACGCTTTTTTTCTTTCTAGTCTGGTCGTTGATTATATATGTATTTATCTATGTATGATAGGTATATATTTCTTATATATACGTTGATCAGTACCCTTAACACAAGTCTTAAATGAACTTACCAAGGGGCTAGTTCAACTGATGTAATAGTGTCCTAAATTATTATTATATTAGATATTATTGTTGTTATTGTGAATAAACGTTTTTCTATTCTATTTACGTATTCAAGTCAGTGCTTACCACCTGTCACATTGAGTACTGACTATTTGGTCAACACGTGGGTTCAAGGTGGCCATAGAATTACTACCTTCGCAATAGCGGAGATGGACACCTGAACCTCTGACTCGCAAAGGTTAATGGTCGTGAACACGTTAGTCTTTTTGTCTTTATCTACAATATATTACACCCCTAGTCACTTTTTACACAAGAATGGCAGCTAGTTATTATTCTATGGACACCTCGAACTCACGTGTTGACCAAGTCAGTACTCAATGTGACAGGTGCTAAGCCATGTCGCCATTTACAATAACTATTACCTGTTTGGGGAACAGGTAGGTTTCCTCACGATATTTTCCCTCACCGTAATATTCGATGCATTACGTAAATGTATTTTATGCGTTTGTCTTTTTGTACTATACCTATTTAACTTTTATATCTAGGGCGCTAGGCACGAATCCGTTCTACTGCGACTGCACTACCAAGTGGCTGTCGGAATGGGTGAAGACTGCCGGGGAATACGTCGAACCCGGGATCGCGAGGTGTGCGGAGCCCCAAGAGATGAAGGACAAGCTCATACTCAGCACTAATCCGTCCAGCTTCGTTTGTAATGGTGAGTTAAGTGATTGTATTAGTTAATCAGGCTATTTCAGTCCACTGGTGGACGTAGGCCTCCCCAAGGGTACGCAAGACTAAAGACAAAAGCGTTCACTTAATGATCGTGAAAAAGGGGAAGTCAGAAGTTCAGGTTTCCATCTCCGCTATTGCGAAGGTAGTAATTCTATGGCCACCTCGAACTCATGTGTTGACCAGATAGTCAGTGCTTAATGTGTCAGATGACTATTTCCTGTTCGCGGAACAGGTAGGTTTCCCACGATGTTTTCCCCCACCGTAATATTCGATGCATTTCGTTAATGTGTTTTTATTACGATCTATACTTGTCTGTAGTGTGTCATGGTACTTTTTAATGCTGATTTTTATATAATTTGACATATTATGGAAGCCTTGGGATAGGTAATAGTCAGTGCCTATATACGGCGATACGGTTCACTACTTATCACGTTGGTGCTGTCTAGTGAAATGCGGGTTTTGAGTGACCCATATCTAACCTGCTTTCGAAATTTCGAAGATGGACACTCAAGCCTCTGAAAAACAGGGAGTGTATTCACAAGTCGTGAAGCGTATGTATGCCTTCTTATACCTTTGATGACTAAAGAATTTTAATTCGACGTAGCTCAGTTGTTTGGAGCTTGACTTTGTATCAGTGGGTATAGGGTTCAAATCCCGCTTCAGCATGTACCAATGGAAATTAAATTTAATCCCCGTAATAGTTAGTGCTTGTAAATGGCGACATGGCTTACCACCTATCACATTAAGTACTGACTATCTGTTCAACACGTGGGTTCAAGGCTTTAGAATCACTACCTTCGCAACTGCGGAGATGGACACCTGAACCTCTGACTACCACGCTAAGTTTAATGGTCACAAATAAATAAAGAGCTAAATTTATTTTTGCCAGCCCCCCAACCAACCGACATAATCTCGAAGTGCGACGAATGTTTCACCTCGCCGTGCCAAAATTCTGGCACGTGCAAGTCTCGTGCTGGCGGGGGCTTCGAATGTGTGTGCGCCCTTGGTTTCCATGGAGAGACGTGTCAACACCAGATCGACGCTTGCTACGGCAGCCCTTGTGCCGCTGGAACCTGTAACGTGTTGGAGGAGGGACGTTTTGAGTGAGTATCAGACCCTAGGGTACTGGGTCAAAACCTAAGTGTCAGCAATTTCATTATTATATATAAATCGGACTTAGCGCAATTCAATTAGTCTTGTATCAACTCTTGCCGCAAATGCAACCCAAATAAACGGGTTCGGGAATAAAGGGGTCATCCTAACAGTACTCTGAAATGAAATTTATAAGGCGACATAGAGTACCCGCCACATAAGGTGGCAGTTGGAGGCGTCGCCACAGTCGCGTAATCCAGTGTTGCCAGTAAACACGCCAAAACTAGCACTCACTGTGCCATACGGCTCGATACATTATATTGAGGTTTCATTTGTAACGATCTTTGGTTGCAGAGCTATAAACTCAAATAAAACAAATTAATATACCAAAGTCAAAAGTCAAAATATTTTTATTCAAAATAGGCCCTATCATAAGCTCTCTATGAAAGTTATTTTATGATCTAAGTACAAATTAAAAAAACTATATATTGACAAAAGGAATATATATGAGTGAAGTGGAAGGGCGGTTACGTAGGGGCCGGCCTAATAAGACATATATGTAACAGTCAGATAGACGCTATATTGAAAAAAGGTGACGTTAGGAGTACCTATAACCGCCGAGAGTGTATTAGAGAATGTATGAATGTCAATGAAGCGAAAGTGGTCTGTCAGGATCGGGACAAATGGGGATCCGTGATCTCTGCCTACCCCTCTACAGGGAATCAGGCGTGATGTGTATGTATGTATGTAAAAAAACTATTTCAAACATGGCACTGAGCATTGTCTTTACATATTTTTACCGAGGTTAGTTCACCAACCATTTCGGCTGCTCAAGATGCCACGTCATGAAGACCACGACCGCTCTGATAAGAGCGTAACGATTGAGAAGAAGAAGTTCAGCGGAGACCCTTGGAGAAGAACTAACAAGAAACTCCAGAAATCAATTTATTATAATCACCCTTAACAAACATAAAAATTACAAAGAGTGGGCAAAAAACACAACGCTGGTAATACTAAATTTACCTTTCATACAAAATAACACGCAATGGCGGAAACGTCAAATTTAGTTCCAAGTTTGGCTACTGCCACCTTATGTGGCGGGTACTCTAGCTTGCCACCTGTCAAATTGAGTACTTGAAATTCTTTTTATTCAAAATAAGGTGACATGAATTGAATTGACACCTGTCACATTGAGTACTGACTTGGTCAACAAGTTGGTTCGAGGTGGCCATAGAATTACTACCTTCGCCATTGCGGAGATGGACACCTGAATTTTTTGGCATAAAAAATTGACAATAAAATAAGAATTAAATAAATATTCTTAAACTATAGGCATTTCGTATAAGAAAACCTTCGCAAATAAATGCCAAGAAATTTTGCAAACAATATATAAGTAACTATGGTACTCTTTCATTATGGGGTCAGCACCATATGACCAGATTGTCAAATATGTACTTTCACGAGTAGACTATGGGTACTAGTAGTAACTGACTGACAGATAGACGCTATTTTGGAAAGGAGAGACGTTAGAAGTAGAGATCGCGCCTCATAAGGTGGCAGATGGAGGCGTCGCCACAGTCGCGTAATTCAGTGTTGCCAGTAAACACGCCAAAACTAGCACTCACTGTGCCATACGGCACGATACATTATAGGTTTCATTTGTAACTGTCTTTGGTTTCAGAGCTATAAACTCAAATAAAACAAATTAATATATAATTATAATCACCCTTCAAACATAAAAATTACAAAGAAAGTGAGCAAACACAACGCTGGTATTACTGAATTTACCTTTCATACAAAATAACACGCAATGGCGAAAACGTCAAATTTAGTTCCAAGTTTGCCGTCTGCCACCTTATGTGGCGCGATCTCTAGAAGTACCTTTTACTGTTGAGTGTGTATCTGTTTGTAGGTACTTGTATGTATACATTGATGTGGCATCTGGATTTAGGGCCCATTTTTCAAATATTGGACAATCGAAATAAAAATCACTGGGCATTTAGTAAAGAATAAGTAAAACCTATAGCATTTATTCTTCACCGTAGTATTCGACGTATTTCGTAAATGTATTTTTATTACGAATGCTACGGTGAGGGAAAACATCGTGAGGAAACCTATCTGTTCCCCAAACAAGTAGAAGTTAGTGCTTGTAAATGATGACATGGCTTGCCACCTGTCACATTGAGAACTGACTATCTGGTCAACACGTGGGTTCGAAGTGGTCATAGAATTACTACCTTCGCAATTGCGGAAAATCGCGGAGATGGATACCTGAACCTCTGACTCGCAAGGGTTAATGGTCGTGAACACGTTTGTCTTTTCTCTATATTATAATTCGACGTATCTCAGCTATTGAAACCTTGACTCAGTATTAATGGGTACAGGGTTCAAACCCTAGACCATATACCAATGTACCTTTCTATACGAATATGACGACCTCCGTGGCGCGATCGGCTAGACACCTAACGCTAATCGTGGGGTCTCAAAGATTCCCGGTGGAGGCAGAGTTGAGAACAACGCTTTTCTACTGCTTTCCAGTCTGGTTGTTGATTATATATGCTATATATGTATTTATCTATATATAAATACATATATGCAAATGTTTTGACTTTTTTGACTTTATAATATGTATACATTTCTTAAATACGTTGACTAGTACCCTTAACACAAGTCTTAATTGAACTTACCAAGGGGCTAGTTCAATTGGTGTAATAGTGTCCAAATATCATTATTTATACTCTTTCAGCTGCACTTGTCATGCGGGGTATACAGGATTCCGGTGTGAAGTTAACATTGATGACTGCGTGAATCACAAGTGTCGGAATAACGCGACTTGTATCGACCGGTTGGAGGGGTATTCGTGCCAATGCCAAGATGGGTTTATGGGTAAGTAAGAGGTGAATGTGGGATGGTAAGATCCTGGTGGTGTTTGTATGGAGAGCTATTTATTCGTTATCTGTGATAAGGGAAGGTTGCGGTTTGAAATGATGTAGTGACTGAGATTGAAAAGGAAAGTCAGTTTGGACATGTTATGCGGATGAATGGTAGTAGATTGATAAAAGGAATACATATATGTGAGTAAAGTGCTAAGAAGCCATATAACAGTCAGATAGACGCTGTATTAAAAAGGGTGACGTTAGAAGTACCTATAACCGCCGAGAGTGTATGAGAGGATGTATGAATGTCAATGAAGCGAAAGTGGTCTTTCAGTGGGACAAATGGGGATCCGTGATATGTACCTTCCCTCTACAGGGAATCAGGCGTGATGTGTGTGTATGTATGTATGTAGTATTTAGCTTGGATATAGTAGTTAGTTAGGTATATTCATAGGGCTGTGCTGGTTCCAACATTGACTTATGGTAGTGAAAGGTTGGTATGGCAAACGAAGCATGAAATTATAATTAATGTCGTCGAAATGCGGTCACTGAGAAGCATGTTAGGAGTGACATTGAATGATAGAATTAAAAATAGTGTGATAAGGGAAGGTTGCGTTTTGAAAGAAGATGTAGTGACTAATTGAAAAGGGCATGCTTCAGTTTGGACATGTTATGCGGATGAATGATAGCAGATTGACAAAAGGATTATATATGAGTAAAGTGCCAATAAGACATATGTACATACAGTCGATAGACGCTATATTGAAAAGGGTGATGTTAGGAGTACCTATAACCGCCAAGTATGCATGAGAAGATATATTAGTGTCAATGAAGCGAAAGTAGTCTGTCAGGATCGGGACAAATGGGGATCCGTGATCTGCTTACCCTTCTACAGGGTATTAGGCGTGATATTTACGTACAGTCAGCGCTGAAAGTGCAGTCCCAGCAACTTTTTATAAGGTTTAAGTTTATAAGGACAAAAGACAATATTTGACATTTTAAAACTGACGCCACTATGCATTGTCATGGCCACTATACGTTCGCGTGCTTCGAAATGGAAAATATTGTCTTTTGTTCTTATTAACTTAAACCTTATAAACAGTTACTGGGACTGCACTTTTAGCGCTAACTGTACATATGTATAAATACATAGTATAAAACAAAGTCGCTTTCTGTGTCCCTATGTATGCTTAAACCTTTGAAACTACACAACGGATTTTGATGCGGTTTTTTTAATAGATAAAGTGATTCAAGAGGAAGGTTTATACGTATAATAACATCCATTAAATAGTTGAGTAGGCTATATATTTTATAACCGTGCGAAGCCGGAGCGGGTCACTAGTATATAATAAAATCTAAATCACTTGGTTCATGGTTAAAGCCTCTGAGAATGATCCAACGTATAATAATGAAGTTTTCTGATTGTCTGTGTACATTTTAGCAAAAATACACTACTGACAAATGACGGTGAAAGAAAACATCGTAAAGAAACCTACCTGTTCCCCGGACAGGTAACAGTGCTTGTAAATGACGACATGGCTTACCACTTGTCACATTGAGTACTGACTTGGTCGAAACGTGGGTTCGAGGTGACCATAGAATTAAACCTCTTTGAGATTACCACAACTAGCTGTGTGATATATTTGAAATGTAATTTAATTTAATGAAATGTAATTTTATGTGTTATGTATTAAGTAATCCAATTATTGTCTTTGAATTCTATTGTGTGTTGAATATTGTATGTAATTGATGTGAATGTCTCAATAAATATATTATTATAATTATATTACAAAAAGTGTTAGTACAAAAAGTGTAAAAGTTATAATATAGTTTTAAGAGATTCGCGATTTATACTCATGATTAATAACTAACGGGACTTATCGCGTAAGTTTTTATATAATAAAAATACCTTTATTAACCCGAAAGTTTCGTAATTAATTACGTAATTTTATTATATAAAAACTTACGCGATAAGTCCCGTTAGTTATTAATCATTAGTATGCTGGGGGCTTTTACTTCTGGGTGCTAAATTCGGCACACTAGTAGCGCTGTGTACATTTTTACTGTTTGTTAGATTTAAGTTTTTTTTTTGTTTTAATTTGTACATATTCAGTTTTATTTTGTTTAAAGTATTCAATTTATTTACCTATAAATTAAATAAACTAGGATAATATGTAATAAAAAGAAATATCATAAGTTAAAATATGATATAATATCTTGTTTTTCTTCAACAGGCGAGTTCTGTGAGACCAAAATTCCCTTCTGCACATCCCAGTTCAACCCTTGCAGGAACGGGGCGTTGTGTACAGATCACTTCACCCATTACACGTGTTCCTGTCCCAAAGGATATTCTGGGGAGAACTGCACTGTTAATGCTGATGATTGCGTCAATCATATGTGTCAGGTGGGTTATAGTAATCAGTGTATATCAATCAATCAGCCTATGTCAGGCCACTGCTGGACGTAGGCCTCCCCAAGGGTACACAAAACACGATCACTCGTGGCCCTCAGCCAAACCGCCAGCGACCTTTTTTTAGATCATCGGTCCACCTAGCAGGGTGTGTCCTACACTACGTTTACCAAGACGAGGTCGCCATTCGAGAACCGCTTTGCTCCAACGGTCGTCGGTTCTGCGACAGTCGTGACCGGCCCACTGCCACTTCAGCTTGCAACATCGATAGACAATGTCTACGACATTGGTTCTCTGCCGGATAATCTCGTTCCGGACTCTGTCCCTTAGCGAGATACCCAGCATCGAACGATAACAGTATATATATATATATATATATATATATATATATATATATATATATCTGATATATATCCGATCAAGTACCGATGACCTCAAAAAGGTCGCTGGTGGTGGTTGGCTGAGGGCCACGAATGATCGTGTTTTCTGTAACCTTGGGGAGGCCTACGTCCAGCAGTGGACTGACATAGGCTGATTGTTTGATTATTTTGTTATATCAGTTGTTTGTTGCGTGACTCTGTATCAGTGGATACAGGGTTGAAATCCCGCTTGAGCATGTATCAATGGAAACGAAGCTTAATGAATTTCTATGTACATTTTCGTAATAATAATACATTTACAAAAATCTTTAAATGCTACGATGAGGGAAAACATAGTGCGGAAACCTAACTGTTCCCCGAACAGGTTGTCTTTAGTGCCTGTAAATGGTGACAAGGTTTATGACCTGTCACATTGAGTACTGACTGTTCAACACGTGGGTTCGAGGTAGCCTAGAATCTTCTTAGTAATTGTACAAGTACATCATATTCTTTCTTTCACAGAACGGTGCCACTTGTGAAGATGGTTTAGATGAATATAAATGTGTGTGTGCCGCTGGGTTTGCGGGAAGGTAAGGTTCATTTAATATTAATAGTATCACATACATACACATCATGCCTGATTCCCTGTAGAGGGGTAGGCAGATCACGGATTCCCATTTATCCCACTTACAGACCACTGTCGCTTCATTGACACTCATACATCTTCTCATACACACTTGGTACTTCTAGCTTATAGGTACTTCTAACGTCACCCTTTTTCAATATAGCGTCTATCTGACTGTCTTTATTGGGCCGGCCCCTACGTAACCGCCCTTCCACTTCACTCACACATTATTATTATTCTCGGGGAGGCCTAAGTTCAGTAGTGGACTACTATGAAATAGTTTCTGAACCCCAATAATCATGCTCTAGGTATATATTATCACGTTGGGTGTCTATCTAGTGAAACGCGGGCTTCGAGTGACCAATACCTAACATGCCCTCGAAATTTCTTAAGCCAGTCAAAGGCCCCAACACACAAAAAATATATTCTAATATTTATACCTACATTTTGTCTTTTTATCTATGTATAATAAAATTGAAAAGGGCATGCTTCGATGGTTTGGACATGTTATGCGGATGAATGATAGCAGATTGACCAAAGGAATATATATGAGTGAAGTGGAAGGGCGGTTACCTAGGGGCCGGCCTAATAAGACATATAACAGTCAGATAGACGCTATATTGAAAAAAGGTGACGTTAGGTGTACCTATAACCGCCGAGAGTGTATGAGAAGATGTATGAATGTCAACGAAGCGAAAGTGGTATGTCAGTGGGACAAATGGGGATCCGTGATCTCTGCCTACCCCTCTACAGGGAATCAGGCGTGATGTGTATGTATGTATAATAAGTATATATTTCTTAAATATACCTTAACTAGTACCCTTAACACAAGTCTTAAGTGTACTTAGCAAGGGCCTAGTTCGATAAAATTATTTATTATATACAATACAACAAGGAATTAAAACTATAAACGTAAAGTAGAAATAAAAATTAAATTACAAAGAAATATCTTTATAATCATCGCTGTCAGAGGATGGTAGGGTTCCCAAGACACTGATAGCATTCCCCCTCTGAATAGCAATGCTTATTCTCTGAGAGACAAATGCTCGAGCCCTGGGATCCCCAAACTTTTCAATTGAACGGGACGATATTTCATTTACTAATTGATGAGCCCCAGGACCCCAAGGACCTAAAGTCTCGCTAGTTCAATTGCTGTAATAGTGTCCTACAATATGATTATATTCCAGATACTGTGAGGCCGCGCCACACGCCGCGTTGGGTACCTCGCCGTGTGCGCACCACGACTGCGTCCACGGTGTCTGCCACTTGCCCACATTGGCCTTGCAGGTAACTAACCCATCACGTCTCTCAAATGGGAAATAGGCTTCTTCTAGGGCAGGGCTGTCCAAACTACTGCCCACGCATGCGGCCCGCGGTTTAGATTACTGCGGCCCATTGAACCTTTTTAACCGACTTAAAAAAAAAGTTCGGTTCGGGTACACCGACTACAAAGAGATCTCTACCCACTGCATATAATAATACTTTATTTAAATTTTCATATAATAATACTTTATTTTAATAAGCAAATTTTTTTTCTTTTCTTTTTTTTTTTTAGAATGGGATTGCTCTTGGCCCGTACTAATCCAAGTAGTTGGATTATTGGCCCTGGGTCCCATCTAGTTTGGACACCCCTGTTCTAGGGTATGGTAGGGTAAGGCGGGTGTAGCGTGAAGAACAGAAGAGCATGTATGAGAAGGTTAATGGGTGTTTGAAGCAAGAGATTTGTCACCCATTCCAGGTGGCCTAATAGTCTCTGCCTATCCCGTTGGGACGTAGAGGAGTGAATACATGTATGAATGACTTATCATTGAATGTAGCACACCTGGGTTTCAATTCACTAGTTAGTATCTGTTGTACATCTAACGCATTGTGAGATGAAGTTATGTAGTATGAGGTACCCAAGCATGTGTATTCTGAAATTTTTTATGAAATTAACATACTTATATATCAATCAATCAGGCTATGTCAGTCCATTGCTGGACGTAGGCCTCCCCAAGGGCACAGAACACGATCCCTCGTGGCCCTCAGCCAACTACCAGCGACCTTTTTCAGGTCATCGGTCCATCTAGCAGGGGGCGTCCTATACTACGTTTACCTAGACGCGGTTGCCATGAGAGATCTTAGCTCCAACGGTCGTCGGTTCTACGACAGACGTGGCCGGCCCACTGCCACTTCAGCATGTATGGGTGTAACTAGGATAAATAAGTCACTTCCAAATTGTGGGGGTAAATGGGATGTATTTTTTATTAGGCAAAAAAGGCGGTCACGATCATTAACCCTTGCGGGGTAGTCAAAGGTTCAGGTGTCTATCTCTGCAATTGCGAAGGTAGTAATTTTAAGGCCACCTCGAAACCACGTGTTGACTAAGTCAGTTCTCAATGTGACAATTGGTAAACCATGTCGCCATTTACAAGCACTAACTTTTACCTGTTCGGGGAACAGGTAGGTTTCCTCACGATGTTACATTACGCATTTTACTTTTATTACGAAAATGTACTTAGGAAATCAGAAATCATTATTTCTATTGGTACATACTCAAGCGGGATTTGAACCCAGTACCCACAGATACAGAGTCCTAAAAGGTAGTCAACCTCGCAAAGGAGAAAATATTGTAAAAGTTTTTCGTTTTTTTATTTTAATTTTGAACTATATTAGAGTATGTTCTCCGTAACTTTTGAATGATTTTGCAAAGCAGCTATTTACAGCTCACAATCCCATAGTCACACGCGTGTTAATAGTCAGTTGGTTGTCCTCAGGATGATATCGTGATGGAGCGAAGCCTCTTGGGCGCGCCGCTCGACTACCTCTGCAAATGCGCGCCCGGATATTCAGGTAAGACTTATAACTACATAGTATAAAACAAAGTCGCTTTCTCTGTCCCTATGTCCCTTTGTATGCTTAAATCTTTGAAACTACGCAACGGATTTTCATGCGGTTTTCTTTAATAGATAGAGTGATTCAAGAGGAAGGTTTATTTGTATAATAACATTCGTTAAATAGTGGAGTAGGCTATATATTTTATACCCGGAGCGGGTCACTAATATATATATATATATAGGCCTCCCCAAGTTTACGCCACAAAACATGATCACTCGTGGCCCTCAGCCAACCACTACCAGCAATTTCAGATCATCGGTCCACCTAGCAGGGGAGCGTCCTATACTTTGTTTACCGAGACGCGGCCGCCATTCGAGAACCGCTTTGCTCCAACAGTCGTCATATATAAATATATTTTCATTACTTTCGGTGAATAATAAAATGAATGCCGTTAAAATGCCATCTTTGAACGTCAATGTGACGTTGAATTATATGATTGCGGTCTGAAATAGGATGCAGTGCCTAGAATTCATTTATGCATTTAGATTACATTTTATGGTGATGTACGAGTAGTAGATTGATCAAATGTGGGTGCGATAAACGGGAAGTTACCATAAGATTAGAAAAAGATTACAAAAACAGACTACATATGGAAAAAAAAGTTAACATTAGAAGTATCTCTTACCTAAGAATTTTGAACTTTATGTCAATGAAGCGAAAATGTTATCTATCTTTTTAAAATGTCAGATACTTTATTAAATTTTATTATATACAATACAACAAGGAATTAAAACTATAAACCTAAAGTAGAAATAAAAATTAAATAACATAGAAAATATCTTTATAATCATCGCTGTCAGAGGATGGTAGGGTTCCCAAGACACTGATAGCATTCCCCCTCTGAATAGCTATGATAATTCTCTGAGAGAAAAATGTTCCAGCCCTGGGATCCCCAAATTTTTCAATTAAACGGGATGATATATCGTTAACTAATTGATGAGCCCCAGGACCCCAAGGACCTAAAGTCTCAACAGCAAACGGATTAAATTAAATGATTTAATATGTATGTAACAATATAAACTAACATGCTCTATCTCTTTCCAGGTCGTTTCTGCGAATATCTCACCTCTCTTTCCTTCAACCACAACAATTCTCTAGTGGAACTCGAACCTTTGAGGACCAAACCTGAGGCTAATATTACTCTGGGTAAGTTTAAAACGACCTCCGTGGCGCGATTGGTTAACCACCTGAATGCTAATCGGGAGGTCCCAAAGATTCCCAGAGGCATAGTTAAGAACTACGCTTTTCTTCTGCTTTTCAGTCTAGTTGTTGATTATATATGCTATATATGCTATTTATCTATCTATAATAAGTACATATTTGTTAAATATACGTTGACTAGTACCCATATCACAAGTCTTAATTGAACTTATTAAGGGGCTAGTTCAATCGGTGTAATATTGTCGCACATAATTATTATATTCACTGCTCTACTTTCCAACATTCTGAAGGCGGCTGTACGTAGTAAAGAACAGAAGAGCATGTACGAGATCGTTAATGTATGTGAGTGAAGCAAGATATTTGTCACCCATTCAAGGTGTCCTAATAGTCTCTGGTTATCCCGTTGGGGACGTTAAGGCGTATGTATGTGTGGCGACCTCTAGAGCTCCACGCACAGAAAGAAATGTTAGTTGTAATTAGTTAAACATAATTACCACAGATGACGCCAGCAAGAATAACGTATGTATTTAAATAAAATAAAATTCCTTTTATTCACACTAAACGCAGCATATACATAAATACAGAAAAGAATTAATTATATGTATAATAATATAAATTTATGGAACCAAGCGCACATGGCAACCCCGCGCAAGTGTGAATAGGATTTGTCTCAGCTAATGTTGATTGTGTGAAATTCACACTGCCAACGCTGATATTCCTTTGTTTATTATTTGTTTAACATCTACCCGCATTTTCACAGTATTCAGCACAACACAGAAGCACGGCGTGCTAATATACTTCGGTGCGAGCGAGCATTTGGCCGTTGAACTCTTCAACGGTCGCATCCGTATCAGTTATGACGTTGGCAACCATCCTACTTCTACTATGTACAGGTATGTTCATACATACACACATTTTGTATGTTTTTGTGTATAACATCATACATAACATACGCTTCACGACTTGTGTATACACACCGAAATTTCGAAGACATGTTAGTCCGGTTTCACTAGATAGACAGTTGCCATCGTAATGAGTAGAGAACCGTTACGCCGTATATTTGCATTGGCTATTACTTTCCTCACGATGTTTTCCCTCACCTTAGTATAAAATACATTTCACAAATGTATCTTTATTACCGTCCCAGAAAATAAGGTTACCTCACATAATTTTCTCCTATCGTAATTTGTATTCCTAATCTCTACATACCCTCTACAGCTTCGAAATGGTGTCGGACGGCAGCTATCACAAGGCAGAGCTGATTGCCATCAAGAAGAACTTCACGCTAAGGGTAGACGACGGCATAGCGCGCTCCATCATAAATGAAGGTAGGTGCAAAAAGTACATAAGGAAAAACTACCCTCCATTTTTGTTTTTGTGAGTTTATGAATTAGTATTCTATAGGAGTGGTAGTTAGAGAGTTTATTGGTATATTTAATGGTCTGTAACCATTTATATTCTATAGGAGTGCTAGTAAGAGATTTTATTGGTATATTTAAAGGTCTGTAACCATTTTGTGATATTGTTATATCAGATAGTCAGCACCTTATACAGATGGTGTCCCAAATCGCTGGCGATGACTATTGCCAAAGCCAAAAAAAATTTTAAAGACGTTTATATAATATTTTTGAGAGACTCGGGTTTTTTATTCATTTTACAAGAAAACGGGCCTTATCGTGCATATTTCATAAAGAAAGTATTACCTTATTAAAGGCCATTGCAACATGGCCGAAACGTCGGGTAACAAGGCAATACTTTGTTTATAAAATATACGTAAAAGTCCCTTTTTTGTGAAAATACGTTAATATATATTTAACACAAGCAGTAACCGTTACCTTTTGGGGTAGGTTTCAAGCAATATCAAATAATTTGCCACATTTTTATTTTTTCAGAAGTTTTCATTACATGAAACATAGATGGCACTGTAATTATAATTAAATTTTTATATTATATTCTTCGCTCCTATTAGTAGCAGGGTGATGTTATGCTATATAGCCTTAAATATTCCTCAATAAATGGTCTATCTAACATAAAAAGAATTTTTGACTTCGAACCAGTAGTTCCTGAGATTAGCGCGTTCAAACGATCAAACAAACTGTTCAGCTTTATAATATTAGTATAGATATATGTATATCTTACAGGATCCAACGAATTCCTGCGCCTAGAGAAACCAATGTACATAGCGGGTGTACCAGAGGACGTAGCCAAGAACGCCTTCAACAAATGGCATCTACGTAACATCACTTCTTTCAAAGGTATGTACATAATATTAACTATGTGAGACCGGGTCATATCACGATAAATTTATAAAGACATCTGATTACCTTTATTTTGCCCGACGTTCCTTATAAATTTATCGTTATATGACCCGGTCTCACATAGTTAATAAAATGAGTATAAATCGCGAGTGTTTATAAATAACTATGTACATAATATTTGTCGAGATCGACTTATTGATTGAACATACATACATTCATACACATCACGGAGGCAGAGATCACGGATCCCCATTTGTCCCACTGACAGACCACGTTCGCTTCATTGACACTCATACATCTTATCATACACACTTGGCGGTTATAAGTACTCCTAACGTCACCCTTTTCAATATAGCGTCTATCTGACTGTTGTATGTCTTATTAGGCCGGCCCATAAATATATATTCCTTTTGTCATTGCGTCTGGAAGAACCGAAGACACAATCGTAACTTTTGATAAAAGAAAACAAACTGTTTGTTATGAATTGTGGCGCGGATTTTTGTTTGAACGATACATAGCGGAAAAATCTATGTTCGTATTCGTTTGAAATATCACAAAACGGGTTTCACAGGCATGACGGGCGTAGCAAGGAAGCTTTCATTGTGAAAAAGATCGTTCTTCCTAAAATAATGTTTATCGGTTTTTCCAGGCGCGGCGCAACGACGATACATCCCTTCCTAGTTGGGACGTAAAAAGAATGCTAACTAGCTGCCGTTCTTACTGGCATGTCGTAGGCGACTAAGTAAATGGAAGCTATTGAGTGATAAGCTAGCAACGTGTCACCAATGGTTTAAAATATTTGTATGTAATAATGTGCACATAAAATATCCAATATACATGTTAATAAGTGACTGAGGAAACGTTTTCATGTCTCCAAGGTTCTGTCCACTCCGAAAGGGATTAGAGGACGTGAATGTATATGTATCTATATATGTATTTTACGTAAAAACCTGCCTTCAACGAAACTTACTAGTTTTGGAAATGACTCGTGATTATCTCGTGATTAGTAATGAATAACAGAAAAGCGTTTTATTTGATTAACGTTTTAACGGATTGTAAATCGATCAGATATTGATATATATATATTAAAACCTTCACGTCGTTTAAACCGCTTTCGACGTGGACTGAACCTTGGAGACATGAAAATATCTCTTTTGTCAATGGTCGATGGACTACCAACCCGTTACAATTATTCCATATGACATCACAATCCATACTCGTGCAAATAAGTGACCAAGGGAACGTTTTCATGTCTCCAAGATTCTGTCCACCCCGAAAGGGATTAAAAGACGTGAATGTATATTCAGATTTTGATAATATTTATGACACATGCGTTTAATGTGGATAATCTAACAATATTCATGCTGAAAAGTGACCTAGGGGATATTATATCCTCAAAGTTTTGTCCAAACCGAAAGGGATTAAAGAAATATATACGTTTGTATGTACTAAGCTCCCTCAACCACATTAACCTCTTCTAGGCTGAATAATGTGTAATATATAAATAGAGCATTTATAATAAGGTTAATGGGTGAGAGTGAATCAAGAGAGATTTGTCAGGATCGTTCCAGATAGCGATCTATAGTCTCTGCGTGAATATATGTATGTATGTTTAAAATACACGTGATAAGTCCCGATTTTCTTGTAAAATGACTAAAAAGTCGATTGTATAAAAACAAGAAAAAAAAGACGGTTTGAAAGAAGATGTAGTGACTAAGATTGAAAAGGGTATGATTCGATGGTTTGGACATGTTATGCGGATGAATGATAGCAGATTGATAAAAGAAGTATATTGGGGTGAAGTGGAAGAGCGGTTAAGTAGGGGCCCAATAAGATATATGACAGTCAGATAGACGCTATATTGCAAAAAAGGTGACGTTAGGAGTACCTATAACCACCGAGAGTGTATAAGTAGATGTATGAGTGTCAATGAAGCGAAAGTGGTCTGTCAGTGGGACAAATCGGGATCCGTGATACCTACCCCTCTACAGGGAATCCGGCGTGATGTGTATGTATGTTTAATATGCATAAATTTCTTAAATATACGTTGACTAGTACCCTTAACACAAGTCTTAAATGTACTTACCAAGAGGCTAAGTTCAATTTGGTGTAATAATGCCCAAATTATTTACTATGAGAGACCGGGTCATATCACGATAAACTAATGAAGATATCTGATTACCTTTATTTTGCCCGACGTTTCGACCCAGTTGCATAGGCCGTGGTCACGGGAAGACTGTCTGTCTGTTATCGTGATATGACCCGGTCTCTCATAGGAAATAAAATGAGTATACATCGCGAGTGTTTAAAAATAACGAATGTCCAAATATTATTGTTATATTATCATTACCTTTACTCGTTTGTAGGCTGCATAAAAGAAGCGTGGGTGAACCACAAACGCGTGGATTTCGTGAACGCCGTGCGTACAGTGCGAACGGTGCCCGGCTGCGGCGGCGAGGACCCTCTGCCACCGCCACAGGCGATGCAGGGGGATAGAGGACGACAGGTAAGGTTATAGCAACCTTACTATAGTCTATTCGCGTTAAGAAAATAGTGACGTCATCATGTACCCACGATTTGACCAATAAGACGTGACAACGGTTGTCTGCAATTGGTCAATATTTTGTCATTAACTAACATCTCATTGGTCAGTTTAACCTCTGTATATCATGACGTCACTATTTACTTAACACGAATAGACTATAGTGACCCGCTCCGGCTTCGCACGGGTATAAAATATATAGCCTACTCCACTATTTAATGGATGTTATTATACATAATAAACCTTCCTCTTGAATCACTCTATCTATTAAACAAACCGCATCAAAATCCGTTGCGTAGTTTCAAAGGTTTAAGCATACAAAGGGACATAGGGACAGAGAAAGCGACTTTGTTTTATACTATGTAGTGATAACCATGCCTTATTGAAAAATTCGACGTAGCTCAGTTGTTTGGGGCTCGTCCAAATCCCGATGAGCATGTACCAATGGAAATTAAGTTTAATGAATGTCTATGTACATTTTTGTAATAAAAATACATGAACGAAATACGTTGAATACTACAGTGAGGGAAAACATCGTGAGGACACCTACCCGTTCCCCGAACAGGTAATAGTGCTTGTAAATAGCGACATGGCTTACCACCTGTCACATTGAGAGCTGACCTGTCAACACGTGGGTTCGAGGTGTCCATAGAATTACTACCTTCGCGATTGCAGAGATGGATATCTGAACCTCTGACTACCAGGGTTAATAGTTGTGAATGCGTGTGTGTTTTTGTTTTTGGATTAAAGGACGTGAATGTATGTACATATATGTATGTATGTGTATTATAACATACCCTTGTATAACAGCAAGACCCATATCAAAAGCAACATACTAGCAATGATTAATAACTAACGGGACTTATCACGTATGTTTTTATATAATAAAGTTACCTTTATTAACCCGACGTTTCGGCTACGTTGCAGCAGCCATGGTCACGGACATACTACTGACTTTATCATATTAAAACATACGCGATAAGTCCCGTTAGTTATTAATCATGAGTACCAATCGCGAATCTCTTAAAACTATACTATAGTCTATTCGCGTTAAGTAAATAGTGACGTTATGATATTCAAAAATTTTACTGGCCAATGAGACGTGAGTAAATGAGAAAAGAAGTCACATTGACCAATAACAGACAACCACTATAAAATCTCATTGGTTAAATCATGGAGACCTTGATGACGTCACTATTTTCTTAATGCGAATATACTATAGCAATATTCAATATACCCTTGTATCGCAGCAAGACCCCTGCCTGCCAAACCCGTGCAAGCGTGGCGGACGCTGCGTCAAAGAGGAAGGGTCAGACTCCGATTATACGTGCCGATGCCGCCCCGGCACCAGGGGCGCCCAGTGCGAGCTGCTTGCCTCTATCGGTAAGTCAGGACTTATAGTACTAATAGATAATCGAAGAAACAGTGTATAAGTTGAAAAGCCGAAAATTGTCGCTGCCTAAATATTCTCAAGCCAAAAAAGCCATTGTAAGTTTTAATACATTACGCGTGGTATAGTCTTCTATTGGTCAGTCAGGTCTTATAGTACATACTCTACAATTCCCTGTAGAGGGGTGAAGAAATCACGGATCAGAAGCCATATGGAATGAGTGATAGTCAAAGTCAAATAAAGTCAAAATCAAATGTTTTTATTCAACATAAGTACAAGTACAGTCCATTAATTGAAAGTCAAAGTTGCCTGACACTGGTTGTCTCTTAGCATTGATATTCTACCGTTGGTTCGGAAGCCCTGACTCGGAGAAGAACCAACAAGAAACTCCGGCTTTCAGGATTTTTTGCCCAGTGCCAGTTACAAAAACAATTTTTTAAAGAAACATAATTAACTTTATAAGTTAAAAAGCCGCACGAAAAGATAGTACGTGATATTGGCAGAATTGTCGCTGCCTAAATATTCTCAAGCCAAAAAAGCCATTGTAAGTTTTAGTACATTACGCGTGGTATAGTCAGGTATTGGTAGATTTGTCGCTACCTATGCCATAGACAAAGATAAAAACGAAATAAAAAAGGAATTTATTATAAAAATAGATTATTGTAAGTATATTACATTACACATTAGCAGCGCCCCGTATCCGAAATAAGACAATACGTGATAGAATTGTCGCTATCATATAATTTATATTAATTTATTTGTTTATTACCAGGTGGCGCTCCAGTAATCACTCAAGGCCCTAAAACCCAGCAAAGGAAGACAGCGATCAGCAATGTGCAAGCGTCGCCAGGTATACATACATGTACATTCACGTCTTTCAACGGTGAGGGAAAACATCGTGAGGAAACCTGCCTATCCCTTAGGATAGGTAATAGTCAGTGCCTATATACGGCGATACGGTTCACTACCTATCACGCTGTGTTGTCTATCTAGTGATACGCGGGCTTCGAATGACCCATACCTAACATGCCTTCGAAATTTCGGAGATGGGCACTCAAGCCTCTGTCTACCCCGCCATAATAAAAAAGGGAGTGTGTATACACAAGTCATGAAGCGTATGTATGTACATTCACGTCTTTCAATCCCTTTCGGGGTGGACAGAACCTTGGAGATACGATAATATCTCCTAGGTCACTTTTTAGCGATATTGTGGCTGTGATATTATTATTAGGGTTCGAGGTGGCCATAGAATTACTACCTTCGCAATTACGAAGATGGATACCTGAACCTCTGACTACCCCGCATGGGTTTCTGGTCGTAAACGCGTTTTTCGTGTTTATGATTTTAAGTAATTTGAATCGGTATTTTATTTTATTAATTTGTTGTTATTAAGACTCGTTTAAATAATTAATATTATATATTACTAGTGACCTGCTCCGGCTTTGCACGGGTATAAAATATATAGCCTACTCCACTATTTAATGGATGTTATTATACATATAAACCTTCCTCTTGAACCACTCTATCTATTAAAAAAAGCGCATCAAAATCCGTTGCGTAGTTTCAAAGATTTAAGCACACAAAGGGAAATAGGGACAGAGAAAGCGACTTTGTTTTATACTTTGTAGTGATTATGTATTGATACACGTAAAATATTGTATGCGTTTATTTTCAGCTGCACCGTCCCGTTCCAAACAGACTGAAAGCTACGATCCCCCTGCAGAATCTGGGGGCACATGCAGAAAGGTAATTTACATACAAATATTCACGCCTCTACCTCCCCAACGGGATAGGCAGAGACTATTAGGCCACCTGGAACGGGAGACAAATCTCTTGCTTCACTCACACCCATTCGACTTACCATACAAGGTCTTAAGGAGTTTAAGTCAACTAATGCTTTTGGCAAAATCGACAAAATTGACAAATTTTGCTTAAAAATTGGCGAAATTTGTCGCTTTTGCTAATCCACTACCAACTTCACATTATTACTGATCTGTATTGAATTATTGAATTGTTATTTTGCAAAAAGCATTAGTGACCTAAGTGCCCTGTTCTTTGTTTTACATGCATATAAACAAATTCAAATTAAATTTCTAAATATTATTTTGTAAAATACAAAGTTTTATGACAGCAGTACTATACTATAATATTTTATATACTTATATTGTGCGTTCACGGTTTGATTATATTTTACGTTTACAATTTTTTTAAACTAACAACAATGTCTTTTGTTTCAAAAAGCGCTAGACAAATTTAAGTACCATTTCGACGAAGGATAGAAAAAGTGTCAGCCATTGTAAAATCTTAAAAAAACATATCATGAAATTTGAAATAATCAAAATTATACAATTTAATTCCGATTAAACTTATTATAATTTTATACGTTCTTTTTTTTAATTCTTTAATAAGCCATTCACCACTAAGGTTATGTCGGCGAAAGAACAAACACTGATGCCACGGCGTTTGCACTTGTTATTCCGTCGCCATGGTTACGCCAACGCCGCCAGCCGCATGAACCCGTTCTTAATTATTATTATTTTTTGATGTCGTCATTGGTTCTGTTTTGACACATTTGTAATAGACTTGCACGCATTCACTCAATGAACGGATAGCACTATATGCATATACGTAGGTATAAACGTATTTAACCCAAACCTAATGTATTCAGTATATTATATTTATTTATTTATTCAGTATATATTATAATGTTTCTTTATAATTTGTTTTTGTAACTGGCACTGGGCAAAATATCCTGAAAGCCGGAGTTTCTTGCTGGTTCTTCTCCGAGCCAGGGCTTCCGAACCAACGGTAGAATTTCAATGCTAAGAGACAACCAGTGTCAGGCAAATGTTTTGACTTTCAATGAATGTACTATACTTGTACTTATGTTGAATAAAAACATTTGACTTTGACTTTATCTAAGTTGTAACTTATTATATTCAGGAGCCGACCCGCGATTTCGTATCGGAGTTGGGCTGTCGCTCTCGACGGGCGCTCCGAGGCGCCACCTGCCGGGGAACGTGCAAGGGAGGCAACTGCTGCGGCCCCAAGAAGACCAAGAAGCGGAAGGTAAGGAAGGAAGAAAGAAAAATAATAATATAATAATATTTAGACATTATTACACCCATTGAACTAGCCCCTTGGTAAGTACATTTAAGACTTGTGTTAAGGGTACTAGTCAACTTATATTTAAGAAATGTATACATATTATACATACATACACATAACGCCTGATTCCCTGTAGAGGGGTAGGCAGAGATCTCGGATCCCCATTTGTCCCACTGACAGACCACTTTCGCTTCATTGATATTCATACATCCTCTACATGGAATCAGGCGTGATGTGTATGTATGTAGTGACCCGTTCCCCCTTCGCACGGGTATAAAATATATAGCCTACTCCACTATTTAATGCATGTTATTATACATATAAACCTTCCTCTTGAATCACTCTATCTATTAAACTAACCGCATCAAAATCCGTTGCGTAGTTTCAAAGATTTAAGCATACAAAGGGACATAGGGACAGAGAAAGCGACTTTGTTTTATACTCTGCAATGTAGTGGTATACATATGCGTTCACGACCATTAACCCTTGCTTCAGAGGTTCAGGTCTCCGCAATTGCGAAGGTAATAATTCTATGGCCACCTCGAACCCACGTGTTAACCAGTCAGTACTCAATACAGGTGGTAAGCCATGTCGCCATTTACAAGTTATTACCTGTTCAACGAACAGGTAGGTTTCCTCACGATGTTTTCCCTCACCGTAAAGAAAGATATATATGTATTGGATGATATCAAAAAACTAAAGATATAATATATATTATTCGATGGTTTCGACATGTTATGCGGATGAATGATAGTAGATTGACAAAAGGAATATATATGAGCGAAGTGGTTATGTAGGGGCCGGCCCAATAAGATATATGACATTCAGATAGTCGCTATTTCGAAAAAGGTGACGTTAGAAGTACCTATAACCGCCGAGTGTGTATGAGAATTTGTATGAAAGTTCTTAAATACACATTGACTAGTACCCTTATTAGTCTTAAATGTACTTACCAAGGGGCTAGTTCAATTGGTGTAATAATGTCCTAAATGATGATATCTTCGTTCCAGGTTCGCCTCGTGTGCTCAGATGGAAGAAGAATCACGAAAGAAGTGGAAATAGTCAGGAAATGTGGATGCGCTAAGAAATGCAACGCTCGATCACCGTTCTTACATTAGACTATTGGACTATTAGACTATAACCCTTGTATGCTGGTCTAAGAGGTAGGAAGGTTAATATCTTTTTGTGTAATGTGATTTAAATTGAATACTCTTAATTATCGCGTAACATACATACTAGTTTTACCATACAGAACATACATACATACACAACACTCCCTTCCCTGATTCCCTGTAGAGGGGTAGGCAAAGATCATGGATCCCCATTAGTCCATGACAGACCACTTTCGCTTCATTGACACTCATATGTCTTCTCATACACACTCGGCGGTTATAGATACTTCTTACGTCAACTTTTTTTCGTACAGAAGTTGTTTTAAATATAGTTTAATAAAAAAAACGTAATAAAAAGAGTACATACATACTAATATTCAGGCCTTTACGGGATAGGCAGAGACTATTAGGCCACCTGGAACGGGTGACAAATCTCTTGCTTCCCTCACACCCATTAACCTTCTCATACATGCTCTTCTGTTCTTCATGAAACATTTCAATATTAAATTATATTGAAAGATACAAACCTACTTCTTACGACCAGCATATTAATAAATATTTGGGTTAATAGTCGATCATACCAATATTGTTTTCTTATTTAGAAAAAGATAATAATCGAAATAATTCCAAATACAACTTCAATTCTACTATGGTTTCAACTGGCAACTTTTTTTATACAAACAACGAATTTCAACTTCTACCCTTTTTGGTAGTTTTTCAACAGACTGAAGATTTTTCATCCAATAGTCTTATCTTGGGCCACTAATGCATTGTAGGGACAATATTACTTCAGTAGCGATACAGTAATACTTCAGTGGCCGTAATTTGACACTTTAACAGCTAGTGGAGTGCCAAAAGTGTCAAATTACGGCCATTGAAATATTACTGTATTAATACTGAAGTAATATTGTGCCTACAATACATTAGGGGAGTAGGGCTTCTGATCAAATTTAGAAATAAATGACAATAAGAACATGAATTTAATGTGTTTTTGGTTCAAATATAACGGTTTTTAATGCCATACAGGCCTAATATCCAGTGTTGCCATAAACGAAATAAAAATGATATTTGTGTTCATTATTTTAAATTTTATTTATTAATTTAATCATAATAATTAGGATAGTTCGTATAACCCCATGTAGTTAAGGTAAATTAGTATAAATTCTACCGTTAATGGTAGAAATTATATTAACTTACTTTGCACGGTAGTTTTAAGCATTTTCTACCCAAATTAAACTTGCCGGCTCTCTCCTATAAACTTCGCCATTTGCAAATATATTATTTAAAAGTCTTTTTAGTAATATAAATGTATTAACAAATAAATATTTTAGCATATAAGGGAATATTCAAAGCTGATTGAGGCCACTGTACGGTGAAATAATAATTAAGAATTAGATATCTTACGCCTATGGTAGTTTTAGCATTCCCACTCGTAGGTAGTAGTAATTTTCTACCATGTTTGGTAGTTTTTGCTTTGCTACTCTTTGAAATATTAATAGCAGTATTATTTCGTATGAAATTGCCATTTATAATAATTTTCGTGTCTTATATCATAATAATTTTAAGTCTATATCAGTAATTAATTGAAATTTAATCATTACCTCCCTAAGTTTAGTATTTTTGGTAAATGTTAGTTCGTATTCTTTGAATAAGCTTTAAAATGTATGAATTTTAATTCAATAAATGTTTATTATCATATTTGCCATATTATTTTTCATTTAAAGTACAAATTTGTTTTTTCGAAATGCACTTTAAAATAAATACTGCCATAATATAATTAAAAATTCTTCCAAAATGCGTATTATGTAGAAAAACAATGTTTACAATTAACATATGATTTAAATTCAATAATAATGATTTTGCCTTTGAATTTATACAGAGCCATCTTACATTTTTAAAAGGAACCTTTTATCCAGCTGTCAATTTGACAATAGTGACAGTTAGAATGACAGAGGTAATTGTTTGACGCTTTTTAATAAAACATTATTTGTAATTATAATCGTAAATTTATTAATTTATTTCGATGTAATAAATGACAATGTTAGTAATCTGAGTTTTATTTTAATTCTGTCGTCTGATAACATGTACACTATACATACACATCACGCCCGTAGTTTGCCTTTAGAGAGGTAGACAGAGATCCCAGATCTCCATCTGTCCCGATCCTGACAAACAACTTTCGCTTCATTGCCACTTATACATACTCGGCGATTAAAGGCAATTCTAACGTCACCTATTTTAAATATGGCATCTATCTGACAGTCACGTTTTATTGGGCACACTACACTTACATAACTATACTACATGTATATGACAACATATACTTCACGATATTTATACCTTACACCAGTTAGAGGTTTGCATATCGAGAACCGCTTTGCTCCAACGGTCGTCGGTTCTGCGACAGACGTGGCCGGCCCACTGCCACTTCAGCTTGCAACAGCGATAGACAATGTCTACAACTTTGGTTCTCTGCCGGATAATCTCGTTAACGCTGGCTTATCTATTTTTTTCGTTGGGCTTTTTGTTAGTGATGGTACTTGAGATTTTTTCATTCGAGTCATTTGTATGTATATATCTGTTCGTGGTAATAGTTAGTGCTTGTAAATGTCGACATGGCTGACCACCTGTCACATTGAGTACTATCTGGTTAACACGTGGGTTCGAGGTGTCCGTAGAATTACTACCTTCGCAATTGCGGAGATGGAAACCTGAACCTTTGACTATCCCGCAAGGGTTATTGGTCGTGAATGCATTTGTTTTGTGTTTTTTGTTTTCATTTGTATGTTAGGCTCAATCGAGTCAAATTTTTGTCGACTCAAGAGGTTTATTTATAGCCGAACCGAGTGAAAAAATTCGTGTTTACCAGCTGGTCATTGGATGACCCCCACTTTTGTTAGAGACGGAAAATATCACTCGTGTTGGACGATCAAAAAAGACAAACGCGTTCACGACCATTAACCCTTGCGGGGTAGTCAGAGGTTCAGGTGTCCATCTCTGCGATTGCAGTGTATAATTCTATGGCCACCTCAAACCCACGTGTAGACCAGATAGTTAGCACTCAATGTGACAGGTGGTAAGCCATGTCGCCATTTACAAGCACTAGCTATTACCTGTACGCGAAACAGGTAGGTTTCCTCACAATATTTTTCCTCACCGTAGTATGTATTTATATTTCTGCATGTACAATAACAAAAACAACTTTTGCCAATTAAAACTATATTTAATCAATATAAATTCATGAAATACATACATACTAATACAAAAATCTTACAACTACTTTTACATACATAATTTGGTATTGAAAATCATTTTACACTAATATACAACATCCCGTGCTAGCTGGGACGTAAAAAGAATGCTAACTAGCTACCGTTCTTCCCGGCATGTCATAACCGATTAAGGGACTAGGTTTAAATGGAATCTATTGGGCGATGGGCTAGCAACCTGTCATCAATTTTCTATATAACATCGCAATCCCAATATTTATACTAATAAATGATATAATAATATGTATCTCTGAGGTTCTCGGCTGTCCTAAAACAAAATCTAGTAAGTGCCATTTCGAAAATTATAGGAAACAAAGTCAATTATGTGCCTGTCCAAAAGTCAAAAGTATAAAGATATAAATAAATAAATAATAATAATTGGACTTTATTACACCAATTGAACTAGACCCTTGGTAAGTACATTTAATACTTGTGTTTAAGGGTACTAGTCAACGTATATTTAAGAAATGTATACATATTATACATAGATAAATACATATACAATCAATCAAAAATCATATACAAAAGTAGTTCTCAACTCCACCGGGAATCGAACCCGGGACCCCACGATTAACGTTCAGGTGTCTAACCGATCGCGCCACGGAGGTCGTCAGATATAAAAGCAAGTATAAACTTAAGTTCTGAGTGCATTAGAGCAGCTAGTCTTATTGCAATAGACGCGTTTTATAATAAATTAAGAAAGATCGAAACAAAACTGATTTGAAAACAAAATGGTTCTTAGTAGGTTTTGGTTTGTGACAGCTGTCAATCCCGAAAGGGATTAAAGGACGTGAATGTATATGTATATTTGTTCCCAACAACACGGTTAATGTAAATTACATACTATGTAGAGGGATAGGCAGAGATCACGGATCCCCATCTGTCCTGCCTATGTATCACTACATAGTATAAAAACAAAGTCGCTTTCTCTGTCCCTATGTCCCTTTGTATGCTTAAATCTTTGAAACTATGCAACTTATGGATTTTGATGCGGTTTTTTTTTTAGATAGAGTGATTCAAGAGGAAGGTTTATATGTGTAATAACATCCATTTAATAGCCAGAAGTGCAAAGCCGGAGCGGTTCGCTAGTTAGTACTAATTTCGTTTTACTTTTTATTTTCCCTACTTTTAACATCAGAGCGGGTAGTTCTTTGGGACCTCGTTTTCTTATCTACCGGACTCTTCTTTCTACTACTCTTTGCTACATTTTCCTTCTCTTTTTTCGGAGTCGCGAATTCCGCTTCAAGATTTTTCACTACCTCTTTTCTTAAATTGGGTTTTTTATACGTTTTCAAAGTGTTTAGGGGACTGAAAAATTGCTCTGTTTCTGCTAGGGGTGTGAAATATTCCGATGGCGTTCCCGGCATGGGTTTTGGCGTTACCGGATCCGTTACCGGCTTTGTAATTACCGGTATCGGCATTTTGAATACCGTTTTTCTTGTGCTTCGTTTCGTTTCGGAAGGTACGTTTTCCAAGTTTAGTTTTATCACTTTTCTTTTCGGTTGAGGCAATTCTTCTTTGGACACGACTTTAGGCGTTTCGGTAACCGATTTTTTCGGTTTATTTTCGGGCGTTTTCACCGATTCTTTCTGAGGCGTGAGTTTTAGACTTTCCAATTCATTTTCTATTTGAGCTATGAGATTATCCTTTTTGATACTATTCCTGATTTTAGCAGTACAACAAACTAAGTTATACAAATCGATTTTCAAGTAATTATTCACGGAATATTCGCTTAAAATTTCGTGTATTTTCACTATATAATCATCGACTATATCAAAATGTGTTTGTACCATCTCAAAGTAGCACGCTTCTATCAAACTGGACACTTCAATTTCTACCAAAACTTGCAATGTTTCATTTTCTACCATATCTATTACAAACTTATCATATCCCAAATCTTTTTTATAAAACACAAACGTATTTCTCAACTTTTCCTTCGTAATTTCAAACAATTTCAGTCCTTCAACATAATACTGTGTTGCTATATCAAACTCCTTCGATCTAAAATAGATAGACGCTTCCAAACACGCCGTTTCACATGACAACACCGAACAGAGTATAGTGTTGCAAGCAAAACAGGTACATTTGGTAGAATGGTAGAAAAATTGCGGAGTAGAAAATTTCTGTACATAATTACAAGTCATAGTAGGACTTAAGTTGGCTCTTTCTATCATATTAGTATCTCTTACTAACTCTATTTGATCTCTTTTCTCCGATCTCACTCTCTCGCTTTTTTCTACTTTTCTCTCTACCGTCTCTTGTAAACCTAAGACGTATTTTACTCTGTTTTCTAATCTAACCTGTAATGAAAATAATAATATATTATATTAAGGATACTAGTACGCCATTAAATCACTACATAGTATAAAACATAGTCGCTTTCTCTGTCCCTATGTCCCTTTGTATGCTTAAATCTTTGAAACTACGCAACGGATTTTGATGCGGTTTTTTTAATAGATAGAGTAATTCAAGAGGAAGGTTTATATGTATAATAACATCCATTAAATAGCCAGAAGCGCGAAGCCGGAGCGGGTCGCTCAGTTGTTTGGGGCTTGGCTCTGTATCAATGGGTACAGGGTTCAAATCTCTGAGCATGTACCAATGGAAATGAAGGTTAGTGAAATTCTATGTTCATTTTCATAATAAATTTACAATTATAAAATGCGTTGAATACTACGCTGAGGAAAAACATCGTAAGGAAACCTACTTGTTTCACGAACAGGTAATAGTTAGTGCTTGTAAATGACGACACGGTTAACCACCTGTCACATTGAGTACTGACTTGGTCAACACGTGGGTTCGCGGTGGCCATAGAATTACTACCTCCGCAATTGCGGAGATGGACACACTCAATTCTGACTAACATTAATGATCGTGAAATCATTGGCTTTTTTGTTATCAATATCCATGATCATGCAAATTAATGTTATGCAAATGTTTTGACTTTCAATGAATGTACTGTACTTGTACTTATGTTGAATAAAAACATTCGACTTTTACTTTAATAATAATAATAATATTTGGACATTATTACACCAATTGAACTAGCCCCTTGGTAAGTTCATTTAAGACTTGTGTTAAGGGTACTAGTCAACGTATATTTAACAAATATATACATATTATATACAGATAAACACATATATAGCATATATAATCAACAACCAGACTGGAATGCAGTAGAAAAGCGTAGTTCTTAACTCTGCCTCTGGGAATCTTTGGGACCTCACGATTAGCGTTCCGGCGGCTAACCGATCGCGCCACGGAGGTCGTCAAAGGTCGTCAAGGTATAGTATAGCTTTTTCTGAGAGACTTATTCATTTGATAAGAAAAACGGGACTTCAATCAATCAGCCTATGTCAGTCCACTGCTGGACGTAACTCTACCTCCACCGGGAATCAAACCCGGGACTCTCTGAAATACTATCAGTATGTCTGTTAATCCTCAACCTCAAGCCTAACAACCCCAAAAGGGGTAAACAGAAACACTAACCTGAGCTTCTCGAACCTTCGCGGTATCCACACATTTAGCCCATAACTGTGCTATCACGACCGCAGTCGCTACGGAGTGGACAGCGCTTGCCTGTACCACGGCTCGTCTAGACAAACCCAGTTGTACACAATGGCGGACTGATATAATAGTGGCGTTGGCCATGCCCAGTTTTATGTAGAGCGATTTGCGACGCCGTTGCGGGTATTTTTGGTCTGAAAATCGAAATGTAAGATAAAAGAACATAATGAAATGAAATGCTTTTTATTCAATATCAAGATTATAAAATCACTTATTGAAAGTCAAAAAAAAAAGATTTCCACCGGAAAAGTTGTCGTTACAATTAGATAATTAAAAAAAAAAATCTAATTAAACTACTATATATACATACATACATATACGATGCCCTTATGGTAAAAGTGTCCATATCCAAAATTGCATGAAATATCATTAAAAAATACTTATATGAAAATGCTTACTTTATAGCAAAAACAATACATACATACATATATTCACGCCTCAACGTACCTAAGGGGATAGGTAGAGACTATTGATCGCCACCTGGAACGGGTGACAAATCTCTCGGAACGGGACGAAATAGGATTCTAACTAGTTCATGTTCTTATTATTTTTACCAGACCTATTATAGGACCAAGTAGTGTATTATGTATTGTATGTGTATTGTGTAGTAGTATATGTAAAGATCACGCCTGATTCTCTGTAGAGGAGTAGGCAGACATCCCGGATCTCCACTCATACTACGGGAAGCGAAAACATCGTGAGGAAACCTACCTGTTCCTCGAACAGGTAATAGTTAGTGCTTGTAAATGGCGACATGGCTTACCACCTGTCACATGGACTACTGACTATCTGGTAAACACGTGGGTTCGAGGTGCCCATAGAATCACTAACTTCGCAATTGCGGAGATGGACACCTGAACCTCTTACTACCCTGAAAGGGTTAATAGTCGTGAAGGCGTTTATATTTGTTTTTTATCTTTTTGTTGACACTCATACACCTCTAACACACTCGGCGGTTGTAGGTACTTCTAACGTCACCCTTTTTCAATATTTTCATGTAATCTTACCATTGTATGTAGCGGATATATAGTGCCTTTGTAAGTTTATGGCCATAGTCAGTTCTTGTTGTGCGCCGTTCGATTCCCGGCACAGTAACAATTCACATTCCTTAAGGCGACCGGTTGCTAATGGTACTGTAATATAAAAAGACATATAATTCAGAACACGTATGTTTAAAATACATACATACATATCGACACCTAACGGCGCACTTGTCCTAAACGCCATTTAGCAAACTTTGCACTTTTGACGACCTCCGTGGCGCGATCGGTTAGACGCCTGGACGCTAATCGTGAGGTCCCGGGTTCGATTCTCGGTGGAGGCAGCTCGGTGCTTTCCAGTCTGGTCGTTGATTATACAGGGTGGCGCATTCAAAACGGTCAGTATGGGAAAGTCTAATACTATAAGAGATACGAAGATTTGTTCTTAGGAACCATGTCACCGATTTTGATAAAAATAAAAACTGCATTCATACTTTCTTTGAAAAAACAACTGTAACCAGTACGGGAATCGAACCCGGTTTCTTTGAAAAAATAAACTTGCCCTTTTCACTTTTTCTTTTTAAATATCGATTGTGACGGTCTTAAGCTGTAAATGTCTCTATGAAACATGATGTTCAAAATGAATAAAATGCATTGTTTTGGCATACTTTAGTTTATCATAGTAGTTTACATACACCGTTACAATACTCAACAAGTTCAGACATGTAAAATTGTCTCTATGGCTGTTTGTAGTTTTGTTCCTCTCTACTTGTTACATACACCATATCATGTGGCATTAGTATTGCATTAATCATTTAAGGAAGTTTTGTTATCTACAGTAATCTAACTCTAACAATCTATTGAAAAGTCCACTTAAAGTGACGTGTTAAACCATATTTGAAAATTTCTTGTGGGGTTACGTTAAGAATGAATTTTACAAAACAAGCTATGACACCGTTGAAGACCTAAAAATAGCAATAGAGTCAAATTTAACGCAAATTCACCACATGAAAATACAAAATTCAATAGTAAGGTCGTTACCGAAACGTGTTGAATATTGTATTGAAAACAACGGTGGTCACTTAGAACACCTACTACGTTAAATTAAAGTATGCCAAAACAATGCATTTTATTCATTTTCGACATCATGTTTCATACAGACATTTACAGCTTAACACCTACACAATCGATATTTAAAAAGAAAAAGTGAAAAGAGCAAGTTTATTTTTTCAAAGAAACCGGGTTCGATTCCCGTACTGGTTACAGTTGTTTTTTCAAAGAAAGTATGAATGCAGTTTTTATTTTTATCAAAATCGGTGACATGGTTCCTAAGAACAAATCTTCGTATCTCTTATAGTTTCATACTTCCCCATACTGACCGTTTTGAATGCGCCACCCTGTATATGCTATATATGTATTTATCTATGTATAATATGTTTATATTTGTTAAATATACGTTGACTAGTGCCCTTAACACAAGTCTTAAATGTACTTAGCAAGGGGCTAGTTCAATTGGTGTAATAACGTCCTACAATATTATTATTTTATTACAGGAGAGAGGTTTAAAGTTGAAAAAGTTGTCGTGAAAAGCAAAAATATCTAATATTTTTGACCGCCTAGACGCGAAAAGAAGTCGTCATTTCGCTATGAAAATGGAATCGAACTGTATATTTAACTAATTTTCGCCAAAAATGGCGTTTACTCACTATGTGAGACCGGGTCGTATACATACAGGCTTACGGCCTATGTAACTGGGTCGACACGTCGGGTAATATAAAGGTATCTATATCTTTATTAATTTATCGCGATACGACAATCACAAAATAAGGATTTCGTATCAATTACATACATATCTCTTAGATTGTATATACCCCGAGATGGATTAAAGGGTGTGAATGTATGTATATGTATCTAAGCATTCGAAAACACCATACATACATACGCTTCACAACTTGTGTATACACACTCCCTTTTTATTGTGGCGGGGTAGTCAAAGGCTTGAGTGCCCATCTCCGAAATTCCGAAGGCATGTTAGGTATGGGTCACTCGAAGCCCGCGTTTCACTAAAGACAGCACCCAACGTGATAGGTAGTGAACCGTATCGCCGTATACAGGCACTGGCTATTAAAGAAAATCCATATACACATTATACTTACGATTTTTCTCTGGTTTTTCTTTCATTATTTTCAAGAGGTGACTTTGAACGAATCGAACTATTTTCGCCGCCGTCAATAATGACGAATTCTTAGCGTATATCTAGAAAAAGAAATAATACATACATTCATCACTACATAATATAAAACAAAGTCGCTTTCTCTGTCCCCATGTCCCTTTGTATGCTTAAATCTTTGAAACTACGCAACGGATTTTGATGCGGTTTCTTTTAATAGATAGAGTGATTCAAGAGGAAGGTTTACATGTATGATAACATCCATTAAATAGTGGAGTAGGCCATATATTTTATACCCGTGCGAAGCCGAAGCGGGTCGCTAGTAATATATAAAAGATAAACGTCTTTTGTAAAGGAGGTCGCTTCCCGTTTGGTGGAGGCCAGTGGGGACTCAAGGCCGGTGCGTATTTCGCCCAGCGCATCAGCATAGCTGTGCAACGGGGAAATGCCACCAGCCTTCTTGGGACACTTCCTACCACTGCCACTCATTTGGCAGATATATTTTATTTGCAAATATATTTAGCTATATAAAGGTACAATATTAATATACAATTAATTGTACAAAGGTTGTGTTATGTTAGGAGTGACATTAAGCCGTGTCGCTATTTATACGCAGTAACTATTACCTGTTCGGGAACAGGTAGGTTTCCTCGCGATGTTTTCCCTCCTTTGTATACCTATTGTGTCCTAAATTATCAATGTATTAAAATTAAGCTGTATTATCCAATTAAAAACAAATTAATTAATTAACTTAGCAATGGCCTAACAACCTTTACATACACAAAACTGTATTTATACCCACCGCCAGGTCACAACAGAATACCAGCGCTGTCTCCAAAGAGTTTTCGTTTGCCAACATATTGGGTAACCATTGGTAACTAGTAGTTAGCCAATTGGATAACATTTCATTTGGACTATCACTATGGGATGCTAAAACACCGACAGTTCTTAGGAAAATTTCGCTGAAACAAAACATATAAATGTATGTTATATATATAGTCAGCGCTAAAAGTGCAGACCCAGTAACTTTTTATAAGGTTTAAGTTTATGAGAACAAAATACAATATTTTACATGTTAAAAGTGGCGCCACTATGCATTGTCATGGCCACTATACGTTCGCGTGCTTCCAAGTGTAAAATATTGTCTTTTGTTCTTATAAACGTAAACCTTATGAAAAGTTACTGGGACTACACTTTTAGCGTTGACTGTACATGTATAAAATATATACATACATAAGTATTTGAACTAAGTAGCTGCCGTTCTTCCCGGCATGTCGTAAAAGGTGACAAGAGCCTGGGGATAAATGGAATCTATTGGACGAAGGGCTAGTAACTCGTGACAAATATTTCATATAAAAGTCACGCAATATGAATGGTAAAAGAGGCTAATACGATTTTATGTCTCCTAGGTTCTGTCCACCATTGAAGTAAATGTGTGTTTTGTCACCAACGTTACTGTATAGTGGTTCTGGGGCCTTACTTCACTAATGCTTTTTGCAAAATATCAGTTCAATATCAAGTCAGTAAGTGGAAGTGGATTAGCAAAAGTGACAAATTTCGTTTAAAAATGGCGAAACTTGTCACTTGCTAATCCACTACCAACTTCACACTATAACTGATCTGATATTGAACAGTAATTTCGCAAAAAGCATTAGTGGACTAAGACGCCTGAACGAACACCTGCCCAGGTAGGAAGCTTCCTCTTTTCCTGTAGGACACAGTGGATCCTACAACAAAAATGCATGCTATGTGGAATCGAACCCGGGACCTCACGATTAGCGTTCAAGTAACTATAGTATATTCGCTTTAAGAAAATAGTGACGTCATCAAGGTCTCCATGATTTAACCAATGAGATTTTATAGGGGTTCTCTGTTATTGGTCAATGTGACTTCTTTTCTCATTCACTCACGTCTCATTGGTCAGTTGAGCATCTGTATATCATGACATCACTATTTACTTAACGCGAATAGACTATACAACTTACCGATCATCCAAAAGGGTTGCTATCTCTCCGCACAGCATAGCCAGTTGTAACCCCTCCAAATCTCGTTTGTAATACAACAACAAAGGTAGCATCACTTCGTATATATTAAGTATTTTACTCGCATACTTCACTTTTGTAACTGAAATTTATATAAAAGAAAGTATTAACAAACTTTAAGTTGTAATAACCTGGTAACCTATTACAAAAAAAGACAAACGCGTTCACGACGATTAACCCTTACGGGGTAGTCAGAGGTTCAGGTGTCCATTTGCAATCGCGAAGGGAGTAATTCTATGGCCACCTCGAACCCACGTGTTGACCAAGTCAGTACTCAATGTGACAGGTGGCAACCCATGTCGCTATTTACAAGCACTAACTATTACTTGTTCTAGGTTTTCCGATGTTTTCCCTCACCGTAATATTCGATGCATTTCTTAAACGTATTTTTATTACGAAAATCTACATAGAAATACGTTAAACTTCATTTCCATCGGTACATGCTCAAGCGAGATTTGAACCCTGCACCCACTGATACAGAGTCAATCCCGAAACAACTGAGCTACGTCGAATTAACACACAACATCATCATCGCCGGGAAGAGGTGTAAGTATGTTTAAATACGTATTTGCGTATCCAGACTGATTCTCTTTAGATCTTGCAAGTTAAGCTACCATAGGGGTCGACAATATTTCGATGGGTGACCGTCTGTAATTTACCAGTCACAATTACGTACATATAATAAATATCGCCCATGTTAAGCTACCTATCTAGTGTAGGACGCCCCCCCCCCTGCCAGGTGGACCGATGACTTCAAGAAGGTAGTGGTTCGCTGAGGGCCACAAGTGATTTAATGTACCCTTGGGGAGGCCTACGTCCAGCAGTGGACTGACATAGGCTGATTGATTTATGGAAGAACGGCAGCTAGTTTCTTACCTTCTTTAAACATCTTCCTGTATTTTAATATTATTCTTATGGCTTCCATACTGGGTAACAAAGCTTCGTACTCTTGTTTCACTGTTTTAGTTATAGTTAACTTTTCTGGATCTTTTGGCTGTAAAATTAAGACAAATTCAAATAGGGTGACGTTAGAAGTACAGTCAACGCTAAAAGTGCAGTCCCAGTAACTTTTTATAAGGTTTACGTTTATACGAATAAAAGACAATATTGTACATTTCGAAGCACGCGAACGTATAGTGGCCATGACAATGCATAGTGGCGCCAGGTTTAAAATGTAAACTTTTGTTTTTTGTTCTTATAAACGTAAACCTTATAAATAGTTACTCGGACTGCACTTTTAGCGCTGACTGAACCTATAACCGCCGAGTGTGTTAGAGGTGTATGAATGTCAATGAAGCGAAAGTGGTTTTTCAGCGGGACAGATGGGGATCCGTGATCTCTACCTAGCTTCTACAGGGAATCAGGCGTGATGTGTATTTTATATTTAAAAATCCGATAATTATAACCGCCGAGTGTAGGAGGTATATAAATGAATATTCGAGTTGTGATGTTGTATGTAACATAGGTGACAGGTTGCTAGCCCTTCGCCCAATAGATTCTATTTAACTGCCGTTGCGTAACAAGTCGTAAAGCGTAGGTATGTATCTATACTAATATTATAAAGAGATTTTTTGTTTCAACCCGCTAATCTCAGGAATTACTGGTTCGAATTTAAAAATTCTTTTTGTGTCATGTAGACCATTTATTGAGGAAGGCTTTAGGCTATATAACATCACCCTGCTACTAATAGGAGCGAAGAATATAATATAAAAATCAAATTATAATTACAGTGCCATCTATGTTTCATTTAATGAAAACTTTTGAAAAAAAGAAAATGTTACAAATTATTTCATATTGCTTGTGTAATTTCGTTAGGTGTACCTATAACCGCCGAGAGTGTATGAGAAGATGTATGAATGTCAATGAAGCGAAAGTGGTCTGTCAGGGACAAATGGGGATCCGTGATCTCTGCCTACACCTCTACAGGGAATCAGGCGTGATGTGTATGTATGTATGTTAACTTACCATATCATTCGTTTTCCATTCATACTCTTTGGAGGCACAAATCAAATTATTTTCGGTTTTCAAAAATAGTAGAAGTACATACATCATTACACTATTTAGAGATTTCATCTGAAAAAGCACAAAAAAGGTTATATACAAACAAACAAACTCATCACGACCATTAACCCTTGCGGGGTAGTCAGAGGTTCAGGTTTCCATCTCCACAATTGCGAGGGTAGTAATTCTATGGCCACCTCGAACCCACGTGTTAACCAGATACTCAGTACTCAATGTGACGGGTGGTAAGCCATGTCGCACTTTACAAGCACTAACTATTATTACCTAATCGACGAAAGGTTATAAAATGTAATATATAATAGGAATTCGACGTAGCTCAGTTGTTTGGGGCTTGACTATGTATCAGTGGGTACAGGGTTTAAATCCCGCTTGAGCATGTATCAATGGAAATGAAGTTTAATCAATTTCTATGTACATTTTCGTAATAAAATTACATTTACGTAATGCGTCGAATATTACAGTGAGGGAAAACATCGTGAGGAAACCCAACTATTCCTCTGAATAGGTAATAGAACGCAACGCTGGTATTATATCAGAACCACGGTGATAATAAAACATAACATTATATCTCCTAAGTTACCAGTGGTATTCATCTTGAAATTGTGACGGTAGTAACAGGGAACATTGGTGACAGGTTGCTAACCCATTGTTCAATGTGTTATATTGACCCCTAGTCCCTTAGTCGCCTCCTACGACATGCCGGGAAGAACGGCAGCTAGTTAGCATGCTTTTACGTCCCAGCTATCACGGGACATCACACAACTCCGATATACATATAATAATAATATTTGGACGTTATTACACCATTTGAACTAGCCCCTTGGAAAGTTCAAAATCAAAATCAAAATATATTTATTTGTGAAAACATGTGTACAAAAGATCTTAATCTAAGTTACAGGGTCTCAACATGCTCTGCCGTCATGCTTCGGCGTACAAATCAATTATAAAAATGTCAAAAAATAAAAATTAAAATTACATTGCAATTATAAATCAAAAGTATAAATAGTCAATGTCAAAATATATTAAGTGCATCATATAATTATCGATTAATCAGCAATTATAAAAATGTCAAAAATTAAATAGGAAAAATTAAAATTACATTGCAATTTTAAATCAAAAGTATAAATAGTCAATGTCCAAATATATTCAGTGCATCATATAATTATCGCTTAAGAGATTTATCATTAAAAAATTCTTTAATAGAATAGTAAGCTCTATCTAGTAGGAGCTTCTTAAGCTGAACTTTGAACACGGCCAGCAGCTCTATCTGTTTCAGTGACCTAGGCAAGGCATTAAAGACACGAGTCGCCATCCCTGAAACATTGTTTGAAACGCAGGCGGTTCGGTGTCTCGCCGTAATTATATCAAACCTATGCCGTTGCCGCCTATTCTGAACAAATAAATTTCTATTCAATGCCACAAAAACACAAATTTCGAATATATAGAGAGAGGGAAATGTCAAAATTTTTAAATCTTTAAAGTGCTCCCTACAACTGTCCGTTGGCTTTAAGTGCTGTACTGCTCTTATGCATCTCTTTTGCGCCTTGAAAATCATTTCTCTTTGTGAGCAATTTCCCCAAAATATAATACCGTACCTAAGTGCAGATGCAACATAAGAATGATAAGCGACCAACAATGCACCCCTATTAACTTTTTTTGATAGCTGATACAGCATGTAAGAGAATTTACTCAATTTTTCACAAACATGAAGAGAGTGTGTTTTCCATGTCAAATTGTTGTCAATGTGTATTCCTAAAAATTTTGTTACATCTATCTCTGGTATATTATAATTTAAGTGTTGTATGTCAAGTTGTAATTTACTGTTAGATTTGATTGAGAATGTCATTAGTTTTGATTTATCTAGGTTAATTTTTAAGTTATTAGATTTAAGCCACTCAAGCACGCGGATCAAAGTGTTCTGTATGTTTTCTCTATGTCGTTCTATATTATCATTTTGAAACAAAATAGTACTGTCATCCGCGAATAATTTAGTCGGGTGATTAGCTATACTCGGCATGTCATTAATGTATATTAAAAATAGTAAAGGACCCAGTATGGAACCCTGTGGAACACCTGCCCTGACATCGAGTAAGCCCGACCTGTACTCTATTTCCGTTTTTGATTTAGGACTAATCTTCGTTACCGCTGTTTGCTGCCTACGTGATGATAAGTATGATTCAAGTAGGTCCAAGGAAACCCCTCTGAAACCATATGCAAACATTTTCTGAATGAGGATAGAAGTCTTTACATGATCAAATGCCTTTGAGAGGTCCATATATAGTGCAGTAGTAAAGAGTTTCCGATCTAATCCCTCAAGAACCCTAGTCAGAAGATCATAAATAGCTGAATTTACTCCCATGTTCTTTCTAAACCCTTTTTGTTCAGGTGCAAGCAACATATATTTCTCTAAGTATGTATAGAGGGAGTTGTATATGACCTTTTCGTATATTTTTGATATAACTGGTATGAGTGCCACGGGCCTATAGCTATGCAGGTCAGTTTTGTCACCTTTTTTGTATAAAGGTTTGATTACACTAATTTTAAGTGAATCCGGAAAGACCCCGCATACTATCGAGAGATTTATCAAATAAGCGATGATAGGGGATATTTCCTGTGCTGTGTATTTCAATACCTTGGAACATATGTCATCATAACCGACACATTTCATTTAAGACTTGTGTTAAGGATACTTTTCAACGTATATTTAACAAATATATACATAGATAAATACACATATAGCATATATAATCAACGACCAGACTGGAAATCAGTAGAAAAGCGTAGTTCTTAACTCTGCCTCTGGGAATCTTTGGGACCTCACGATTAGCGTTCAGGTGGTTAACCAATCGCGCCACGGAGGTCGTCAAAATACATATATGCTTATTATTGAGATATTATTTCGTCTCCGAAGTTCTGCCTACCTCAAATCTATTACAAATATAATACTATACATCACACTAATATTGAAGAACAGAAGAGCATGTATGAGAAGGTTAATGGGTGTTTGAAGCAAGAGAGATTTGTCACCCGTTTCAGGTGGCTTAATAGTCTCTGCCTATCCCGTTGGGGACGTAGAGGCGTCAATATATGTATGTATAAGCTTACCTCTTTATGATAGTCCAATAGCCTGTCGACTATAGGCCGGAATCTATCAAAGTCCAATCCTCGGACTATATTCACAGTTTCTATTACAATTTCACTCAAGCACTGTTTTATGTTATCTTTATTTTCGACTGTAAAAATAAAACGTATAATAATTAAACACTGCGGGGTAGTCAGAGGTTCAGGTGTCCATCTCCGCAATCGCGGAGGTAGTAATTGCATGGCCACCTCGAACCCACATGTTGACCAGATAGTCAGTACTCAATGTGACAGGTGGTAAGCCATGTCGCCATTTAGAAGCACTGGGAAATAGGTAGGTTAACGCTTAATGCTTTCTTCAGTCGTTAGGGGTTTGAATCATCAATAATCATTAGGTACAAGGTTCAAACCCCGGTGCATGTACCTATAGAAACTATGTTTTGCACCGAATACTACGGTGAGGGAAAACATCGCGAGGAAATCTACCTGTTTCCCGAACATGTAATAGTTAGTGCTTGTAATTGGCGACATGGCTTACCACCTGTCACATTGAGTACAGACTATCTGGTCAACACGTGGGTTCGAGGTGGCCATTATATTACTACCTTCGCTATTGCGGAGATAGACACCTGAACCTCTGAAGCAAGGGTGAATGGTCGTGAACGCGATTGTTTTTTGTCTAAATAAAATGTAATTGTAATATTTTTTCAGTTTTTTTCTGATTATCTAATTTTAAAGACAATTTTTCGAAAAAAAAATTTTTATTTATGTAGAATAAAAATCATTTTATTTCACATAATACCCAGTAGATTGAGGAAACCCAATCTCTGACTACCCCGAAAGGGTTAATGGTCATGAATGCTTATGTATATTACATATGTTACTTGTATATTACATGTATATTACACTCACCTTTAATCCATATAGGCCAGTCATTTTCCATCATATTATAAAATGAAAGCCATACGCCATTAATACTAGCTGAAGAGGGCCATAGTTTAGAATAGGCCGAGAATTCATATGTTAGAAGGTTACTGGAATAATAATATTGTAGGACGTTATTACACCAATTGAACTAGCCCCTTGGTAAGTACATTTAAGACTTGTGTTAAGGATAGTAGTCAACGTACATATATTTAAGAAATATATACTTATTATATATACATAAATACATATATAGCATATATAATCAACAACCAGATTGGAAAGCAGAAAAAAAGCGTAGTTCTTAACTCTGCCTCCACCGGGTTTCTTTGGGACCTCACGATCAGCGTTTAGGTGTCTAACCGATCGCGCCACGGAGGTCGTCAAAATAATAATAGAATATAAAAAGGAATATTATTAGTCTCGTTCCGTTTGAGGGAGATATTGAACGTAGAGTGTGTGCAGGTAATAAGATCAATGGTGCCATGTATATTTATTTATTTAAAAGGAAACAAAACAGTAACAAACGAGTTATAGATACAGTAATTAAAAATATATGCTTAAATAATAAAGTTTACTACATTATGTATGTTTCACTGAGAACAAAAACAGACAAGTTACAAAATAATGATAGAAGATATATATCTAAAGAAACCAACTAAACCAAAAGAAAAAATAGAGATACATAAGTATAAAAACAATAGTGAGATACATACATATATGCAAGCACCTAATTTTATATTGAAAACCAGTCACAAAGAAAGCTTACACAGCGATGACTTAAAAGCATTGTGGGAGCACGAAAACATATCAAGTTCTAAACAATGATAGTTGTAAAGAACACACATCCTGTTGAGAGGCATGCGCTTGCCAGCATTTGTTTTGCATTTTTATGGGTAGCCAGTTGATTTTTCAATCGACACGTATGGCTATTCATAGGGCTGTGCTGGTTCCAACATTGACTTATGGTAGTGAAAGTTGGGTATGGCAAAAGAAGCATGAAAGTAGAATCAATGCCGTCGAAATGCGGTCACTGAGAAGCATGTTAGGGGTGACATTGAATGATAGAATTAAAAGTAGTGTGATAAGGGAAGGTTGCGGTTTGAAACATGTAGTGACTAAGATTAAAAAGGGCATGCTTCAGTTTGGACATATGCGGATAAATAATAGCAGATTGACAAAAAGAATATATGTTGGTTAAGTGCAAGGGCGGCTACGTAGGGGCCGGCCCAATAAGACATATGAAAGTCAGATAGACGATTTATTAAAAAAGTGACGTTAGAAGTACCTATAACCGCCTAGTGAGTGTCAATGAAACGAAAGTGGTCTGTCAGGATCGGGACAAATGGATACATACACGTCACGTCTCATTTCCTGTAGAGGGGTAGGAGATCGCGACTTCCTATCTGTTCTATTGACAAAACACTTTCGCTTCATTGACACTCATACACCTCTCATACACTCGGTGGTTATAGCTACTTCTAACGTTGATCTTTTTCAATATGGTGTCTATCTGATTGTCATGTATGGCGTCTATCTGACTTTCATAATAATGACCGTATTATATTATTTAATTACATTTTTTACGAAAAAGTGACCTAGGAGATATTTATTTATTATTAAGACATCCAACAGCAAAATAACAGTTCAAGAACTTAAAACTAAGAAGCCATTAAAAGTAGCCAATTACCTATATATAGATAGTACCGAGGTTCTGTCCACCCCACAAAGGATTAAAGGACGTAAATGTATAAATATTTATAGGTATACAACTTACCTGAACGAATAATCTCTAAAATTCAGTTTAAACACTTTCAATTTATCTTCTTTATCAATATATTGACACACATCGAATAAATTAAAAACTCTCGTATGTTCATCTTTAATTATTTTCGATTTGACATCAATTATCAAACTCGTGTATTTATCAGTGACTTTATTTTCGTCTTTCGCTATAATAAAAGCTATATACGCCGATAGTAAGGATTTATCATACATTTTAACATCCAGTTCCCTTATGGCTTTGTTGAAAAAGGCACGACACAGATTTTTTAACGTCTCCTTTGAAACTTCGGCAGTCGCCTTTGAAACTTTGTCAGTCGCCTTTGTATCTTCGTCAGTTGCCTTTGAAAAGTCGCCCTTTGCCTTTGAATTTGCTTTGTTAGGCGTTTCTAACATGGCTAATTCGTTGTTTATGTATATATCGAATAGTTCTAGTGATTGTTGAAAATGTTCCGGTTTATTTAAAGCGATTGCCATGTTGTGAGTGTCTGTCTGGACTTTTCTGTGGAAACTGGAAAAAATAATAATACAGGATTATTGTAGAACACTATTACACAAATTGACTTATGTTAAGGGTAATAATCAAATTATATTTATAAGAAATGTACATTTATTAGAGATTGATAAATATACAATCATCGACTAGGCTGAAAAGAGTAGTTCTAGACTCTGCCTTCACCGGGAATCGAACTCTACGCCTCAAGATTAGCGTTCAGGTCGTTAAATATTCACGTCATAAGATGATTTCTTTTCGAGTAGACACAAACATGAAGTGTTATCTTAGAATATACCCAGTCTGTCTTTTTTCATTCGGGTAGACAGATCTTTAACAACCTATCGAGGTTGTAATGGAAGATTGCTAGCTTATTACCCAATTGATTATATTCACCCTAGTACCTTAGTCGCCTCCTACGACATGCCGGGAAGAACGGCAGCTAGTTAGCATTCCATACACCTTAAAACACACTATTACAAAACAACTTACTTATCATAATTACAACACCGTTTCATCTGTGCCAAAACGTCATACTGACAGTTCGTAAACGTCAAATACTCAGACATGACATCTGTCAACCTGTCACCGCTGTCAAGCCATGCTGTCATGAGTTTTTTGGCTAAAAAAGACAGGTATATGGCGTCATGGCTTCCGGAGTTAAATGTACAGTTTTGACATTTGAGAATTTGTTTGGCGTGAATTAAATTGGTCATGAATATACGTATTAGGGATAGTAGAGTTTTCTGAAAGAAAGAAGTGAGAATTCATACATACATACATACGCCCGTTTCCCTGTAGAGGGGTAGGCAGAGATCACGGATCTCCATCTATCCCTCTGACATACCACTTTCGCTTTATTGACACTCATACACACTCGGCGGTTATAGGTACTTCTAACGTCACTGTTGTAATATGGCGTCTATCTGACTGTCATATATTTTACATTATTTAACAAATATATTTACTATTTCATATATTCACGCCTCTATTTCCCTAATAGCATTATAGCATAGCATTTCCCTATTAGCATGAATATTGGGGTTGTGATATGGTATGGACCATTGGTGACAAGTTGCTAGCCTATCGCCCAATAGATTCCATACACCCCTAGTCCCTTAGTCGCCTCCTACAATATGCTGGGAAGAACGGCAGCTACTTAGCATTCTTTTGCGTCAAAGACTAGCATAGGACATCTTTAATAATACATACATACATTCATGCCATACTACGGTGAGGGAAAACATCGCGAGGAAACCTACTTGTTCCCTGAACAGGTAATAGTGCTTGTAAATGGCATTGCTTACCACCTGTCACGTTAAGTACTGACTTGGTCAACACGTGGGTTCGAGGTGTCCATAGAATTACTACCTTCGCAATTGCGGAGATGGAAACCTGAACCTCTGACTACCCCGCAGTTAATGGTCGTGAATGCGTTTGTTTGTTTTTTGTATATGTATTAAAGAATCTCATTACCTGAACTTCAGAATCCATGCTTTTAAAACCTTTTCCGTTGCCTAGCAACCTGGTAACATACAATTTAAACAATTGATGTGTGTATGGATACGTTGAATTTAATAATTCACATGATTTTATATCATCACTGCTAATATTTTGCAAAATAGTGTTCAATAGAGATACTTCAATCACTTTTTCGCACTTAAGCAACTTCAATAGTGATATATATACCGAATTACTACTGATATTCAATTCGTCTGCACCGAACCGTAGTGACAATAATTCTATACATATATCTATAGTTTTTAAATCTTTTATTTTGTATGCGTTCTCTATGACAACATATAGCGCTTGACATAACACTATATATGTATTTATCACTTCTTCCGTACTAAATTTCATATCTTCTTCGCACCTTAGTTTTAAAACTTGTAAAATATCTCTATAACTTTCATTTAAGTCTTTACCGTAGTGTGTTACGTATAAAAAGTTCAATTTCTTCACTAAAAACTCAAATTGACTCTTGAGGAACGTTTTCAAATCATACATTTTGATAACTTCTTGAACGTCTCTTGTGAGATTCGGTAAATATGCATTAATAGGTACCGAATTTGATTTTAAACGTTCCAGGTGGGTTAAGCGGTCTAAGATTATATTCCAGAATGTTTTACTGTATTCCTTTAATTCTAGAAAATGCGGTGCGAATGCTGATTCGGATAACAGACGTAGACCTGCCAGTTCTTTGTCTTTGAACTGAAAATAAAAATGACATTCCAATATTAATAACATTTAATAGAATAAAAACACATTTACAAAATGCGTCAAATACTACGGTGAGGGAAAACATCGTGAGGTAATAGTTAGTGCTTATAAATGGCGACATGGCTTACCACCTGTCATATTGAGTACTGACTATCAGGTCAATATGTGGGTTCAAGGTTGCCATAGAATTACTACCTCCGCAATTTTGGAGATGGACACCTAAACCTCTGACTACCCCTCAAGGGTCAATGATCGTGCATTTGCCTTTTTAATTTTGGACAGAACCTTGGAGACATGAAAACATCTTCTTTTTCACATATTAACATGAATATTAGGGTTGTGACATCATATGGAACATTGGTGACAGGTTGCTAACCCATAGATAGATTCTATATACCCCTAGTCCCTTAGTCGCCTTCTACGAGAGAATAACAGCTAGATAGCATTCTTTTTATGACCCAAACTAGCACCAGATGTTTCTTTTTATTAAATAAATAAATAAAATTCAACATAGCTCAGTTGTTTGGGGCTCTGTATCAGTGGGTACAGGGTTCAAATCCCACTTCTGCATGTACCAATGGAAATGAAGTTTCATGAATTTCTATGTACATTTTCGTAATATAAAAACATTTATGAAATGCGTTGAATACTACGGTGAGGCAAAACATCGTGAGGAAACCTACCTGTTCCTTGAACAGGTAATAGATAATGCATGTGCATTGTACATTTTTGTAACATATACGAAATGCATCGAATTATACGGTGAGGGAAAACATCATGAGGAAACCTACCTGTTCCCCTAACAAGTAATAGTGCTTGTAAATGGCAACATGGCTTACCACCTGTCACATTGAGTACTGACTATCAGGTCAATATGTGAGTTCAAGGTGGCCATAGAATAACTACCTTCGCAATTGGGGAGATGGAACCCTGAACCTCTAACTATCCCGCAAGGATTAATGGTTGTGAATGTGTTTGTCTAAATAAATAAACTTACCCGTTGCGTGAAACACTTGTGTATATGGTAGATACAAGCTAAGACATTGACTTTTTCCTGTTTCTGCATTGCTGGCGCCTCCTTCAGGCAAATAAGTGTGGTATCTATGATTGTAGATGGCGTACTGAAGCCTATCCAATTGGGAATCGTTGTCATTTGCCTGTAAATACATATGTACATATAGATTGGCGATACGGTTCACTACCTATCACATTGGGTTCTTTCTATCTAGTGAAATGGGGCTTTGAATGGCTCAAAACTAACGTTCTAATTTAGGATATGGGCATTCAAGCCTCTGACTACCCCGCCATTATAAAAAAGGAGTGTGTATACACAAGTCGTGAAGCAAATGTATGCATATGTATATCTTTTAGAGTCAAGAGAATTAGAAGTATAATAATTAATTCTCAGTAGATAATTTTTAGATTAGTAGACAGTCATACATACTTTACTGCTTTACAATTGTTGTGAATTGCACAAAGGGACTATCAACTACCTATTTATTAACAAATAAACTACAAAAACCTGTCATTGAGTGTTCAAGTGAACTATATTTGATATAGCATATTATGAATCTATCACAATTGAAAGATACTGACTATTTAAAGCAATATAACATACACTTTAAGACCTTAAACTCTTGCGCGGACGTTCAATATAGGAATAAATGATTTTATAGCCACATCGAATACATTTCACCACTCAGTACCCAATGTGACAGGTGGTATCCCATTTCGCATTATCATTCATTCAATTTAGAGTACCCGCCACATAAGGTGGCAGTTGGAGGCGTCGCCACAGTCGCGTAATCCAGTGTTGCCAGTAAACACGCCAAAACTAGCACTCACTGTGCCATACGGCTCGATACATTATATTGAGGTTTCATTTGTAACGATCTTTGGTTGCAGAGCTATAAACTCAAATAAAACAAATTAATATACCAAAGTCAAAAGATTTTTATTCAAAATAGGCCCTATCATAAGCTCTCTTTGAAAGTTATTTTATGATCTAAGTACAAATTAAAAAAACTATATATTGACAAAAGGAATATATATGAGTGAAGTGGAAGGGCGGTTACGTAGGGGCCGGCCTAATAAGACATATATGTAACAGTCAGATAGACGCTATATTGAAAAAAGGTGACGTTCGGAGTACCTATAACCGCCGAGAGTGTATTAGAGAATGTATGAATGTCAATGAAGCGAAAGTGGTCTGTCAGGATCGGGACAAATGGGGATCCGTGATCTCTGCCTACCCCTCTACAGGGAATCAGGCGTGATGTGTATGTATGTATGTAAAAAAACTATTTCAAACATGGCACTGAGCATTGTCTTTACATATTTTTACCGAGGTTAGTTCACCAACCATTTCGGCTGCTCAAGATGCCACGTCATGAAGACCACGACCGCTCTGATAAGAGCGTAACGATTGAGAAGAAGAAGTTCAGCGGAGACCCTTGGAGAAGAACTAACAAGAAACTCCAGAAATCAATTTATTATAATCACCCTTATCAAACATAAAAATTACAAAGAGTGGGCAAAAAACACAACGCTGGTAATACTAAATTTACCTTTCATACAAAATAACACGCAATGGCGGAAACGTCAAATTTAGTTCCAAGTTTGGCTACTGCCACCTTATGTGGCGGGTACTCTACATATGAAGTATCATAATACCTGTAATAACTTACTTGTACAGTGTGCAAAGAGTGTTCATGGCGAATTTAAGGCGTTCTTTCGCTGGTAATTTAGAAGAAATATCCACATATTTATGATCCAATTCATTGAAAAAAGGCAAATTACTATCATCATTTCCCTTTAGAGAGACTAGAAACTCAGTCGCTTCTTTTAAACACGACATTTTGTAGCTTCATGCACGACGTTAATTATTCACTATGTTTTAAATGAATATTACTCAAATAAATTAATGTTTTAAATATTTGTTATTGAATTCATGGAATTTCAAACTGCATCAAAAACGTTACAATACAAATCTTATACTTATTTATTTTCTGTCAGTTATATAGCTAGAGAAGTGAAAATGTTCGTGATAAGAGTTTGTATGGATAACTTAGTTCGAACTATAAACTATATTTTTTTTTTATTTTAACTCATTCGACGCCGCGCCATTTTTCATCGTCTTAGAGATCGCGCCACATAAATTAGCAGTAGGCAAACTTGGAACTAAATTTGACGTTTCCGCCATTGCGTGTTATTTTGTATGAAAGGTAAATTTAGTATTACTAGCGTTGTGTTTTTTGCTCACTCTTTGTAATTTTTATGTTTGTTAAGGGTGATTATAATAAATTGATTTCCGGAGTTTCTCGTTAGTTCTTCTCCAAGCTAGGGTCTCCGCTGAACTAACCTCGGTAAAAAATATGTAAAGACAATGCTCAGTGCCATGTTTGAAATAATAGTTTTAAGAGATTTGCGATTTATACTCATGATATAAGATATAAAGGTGTGTATAAGATTGATTGCAGCTGTGGGAAATCCTACGTCGGACAGACTAAACGGTCTTTTGCGGACAGAGTGAAGGGACACATAATATATGTAATATATAATAAGAAGGATAAGTCCCGTTAATTATTAATCATGTTTGAAATAGTTTAAACATATTTTGACTTTGATATATTAATTTGTTTTATTTGAGTTTATAGCTCTGCAACCAAAGACCGTTACAAATGAAACCTATAATGTATCGAGCCGTATGGCACAGTGAGTGCTAGTTTTGGCGTGTTTACTGGTAACAATGAATTACGCGACTGTGGCGACGCCTCCAACTGCCAATTTATGTGGCGCGATCTCTACTAGCGGAGCCGCCATACAAACGGTCATGAACACGCGAGGCGTGTCTGCGGCTCTGCGACTAAGAAATAATGAACACGCTACGCGTGTCCACTGGCTCTACGCGAAGTTTAATGTTTCTAAATACGTTAATAATACATTGTGGTAGTTTATTTCCTTAGTTCTGTTTGTGCAACGAAAGAGATAAGGTTGTGGCAACAGTGTAGTGATTTTAAACCACGAATTATGGCGGAATATGGATATTTAGGTAAATAGGTAAATTAAATATGATGTGATTCTCAAACTTACTTATATATTATTATATTATGTTCGTGGCATCACACAAGGTATTCGTTTTTAGTATAAACATAACTTCTATCAAAGTAGAAACCACGTGAATATATGGGTATTCGTGTGGTAAATACCATGTACACAAATTCTTATTAAATTTTTTCATGTATTTTTCGAGATATAATCGAAAACTTATTGACATGCGAGGCGTGTCTGCGGCGTAGCGAGTAGAATTTTCATGGACACGCGACGCGTGTCGTTGGCTCCGAATGAGTTAACGTAGTATCATACATATGTATATATGTCTTCACGCCTCTAAGTCTCTAAAGGGATAGAAACATACTATTGATTGCCACCTGGTAAGATCCTGGCATATCTCTCTCGCTTCACTCACACTCATTATCCTTCTTACATGCTTTTCTATTTTGCGAACTCCCGTCTTGAAAATTATATTGACTAGTGTGATTCATAAAAGTTGTGGTATTAGGGAAGATGTGTTGTCGAAAATAAAGAAAGATATGTTTAGTTGCTTTCGGCACATGGAGCGGATGAATAAAAGGAGGGTTACCAAATTTATAGTGAATAAGTGTAAGGTAGAGTTTAATAGAGAAGGCCACGTAAGACATTTATGCGTAGAATCATCTTTATCATTAACAATCTGCCACTGTCCCGACTACTTGAGGTCGGTGTAATAACTTTTTCGCATCCATACATATTAATTCATCTTTACATTCAGAGGTAAATGCTTTAAAAGACACGAAAAAAATTAAAGTTCTTTCATGATTCCTACATTTTATTTATTTAGTAAAAATACTACAAACACTGTTCACAACTAAATATAGCTACCATTAAAGTTAGATACTTTTATCGTTTTCTATTTATATTTTATTAGTTAATATATTCATTCACCTTGTAAGTTTAACTTTATTCTGATATTCACCATGTAACATTAAATTATTTTACAAATATAATAAAGTAATAATCCATTTTACAGAACGGCAGTTTATTAATAAATAAGGTAAAACAAATAGCATTTCAAACAAAAGTTCAAAAAGATCTACAATTAAGTTTTCAATTAATGTATATTACTTTTACTTTCATACAAAGATCTACAACAATAAAGTTTATTCATCGTACCGATTTATTGGTTTCTTTATCCCATCCCTAGATAAACGCCATGCGACTGTCAATGAAATATTTGCGCGACTTTCTTGCGTTTACAATTTATTCTACCGGTTATCCATAAATAATATTAATAAATGAATTAAATTATGTTATTGACTTTGCCTGTATTAAGCAATATTATAACGAAACCTATAAAGTAATTAAATTAGTGACGCATCTGCATTAAAAGTGTTAGTTTTATAAATACAATCATTTTTGGAGGTACGTATCACATTTATATTTTTGTATAATATTTTCATTTCTATAATGAATTTTCATTTTAAATAACTTGATTATTATGCATACTATTTATTTCAAGCTTTTGGGTATACTTTAAGCTAAATTCAAACTATAGTTAAGCTTCAATTTTACAAAAACATTGTCGTGATATAGGTTAGGTTACTAGTATGTAGAGTAAAATACTACTTTGACGATATTCACTACATAGTATAAAACAAAGTCGCTTTCTCTGTCCCTATGTCCCTTTGTATGCTTAAATCTTTGAAACTACGCAACGGATTTTGATGCGGTTTTTTTAATAGATAGAGTGATTCAAGAGGATGGTTTATATGTATAATATATAATAATAATAATAATATTTGGACATTATTACACCAATTGAACTAGCCCCTTGGTAAGTACATTTAAGACTTGTGTTAAGGGTACTAGTCAACGTATATTTAAGAAATGTATACTTATTATACATAGATAAATACATATATAGCATATATAATGAACGACCAGACTGGAAAGCAGAAGAAAAGCGTAGTTCTTAACTCTGCCCCACCGGGAATCGAACCCGGGACCTCACGATTAGCGTTCAGGCGTCTAACCGACCGCGCCACGGATAATAACATCCATTAAATAGTGGAGTAGGCTATATATTTGATACCTGTGCAAAGCCGGAGCGGGTCACTAGTATTGTAATATATTGAATGTGATGTAGGCTGAGATAATACCAGTACTTTAGATTTATTTACGGCTATATGCTAAATAAATCCAATTCCCTATTTTGATAATCTACTTTTGCTTTCCATACAAATCCTTATTCATATCATGTACTCAGCAGTTATAGGTACTTCAAACATCACTCATTTTCAGCTGTAAGATATACACAACATATATTTACATCTATGTCCCTAACGGGATAGGCAGGGACTATCAATTCCCAAAGAACAATCCTGACAAATCTCTCGCTACACTCACATCCATTAACCTTCTCATACAAGCTCTTCTGTTCTTCACTACGTACACCTTGAGTTAATGATGTGTTTTATTATCGTTTCAGAAACATCGAAATGTCTGGAAAATACTACTACGGAATATTAATATTGGCTACGGCACTATACGCTACAGCTTCAAAATTCATCTTTGACGAAGTCTACAATAAACTTGATACCGTAGTGGACGAACTATTCCACGTACCTCAAGGATTAGCGTATTGCAACCTGAACTTGACGTATTGGAATCCGAAGATCACAACGTTCCCCGGACTTTATCTCGTATCGTCCGTTTTCTTACAATATTCTGAATGTAACGTATACAATTTAAGATTCGTCAATCTGATAGGGTCGTGTTTTAATTTGATTCTATTCGCATCAATTTTAAAATTCATTTATGGTGTCAACGGTGAATCGTCACTGAAAATCGTTGTGCAAGCGTTGAATTTGACGTTGTTACCTCCGTTATACTTTTTCTCTCATGTCTACTACACTGATACGTGGTCGCTGACATTTCTACTTATATATTCTCGACTTTGTTTCACAAATCGCTATAAATTCTTAATACTAATATTCGGATTCTTAAGCGTACTGATGCGTCAGACTAACATAGTATGGATAGCGCTAATATTTAACCATAAACTCTTAGATATTATGGTCAAAAGCTCTCGAGTGTTTGGTAATACATATTTAACCACTATAACGTTGTCAAAGAACAGTTTAATAACGAATGATATTGATAAATCTAAATTGAGACGGTATTACAATTTATCCGATGCGATTATAGCGATTAAATACCATTTAAGATCATGTTTTTCATCGCTGCTTACGTTTGTAAACGTTAATGATTTCTTAACGTTACTAACTCATTTCGTGCTCTTATTATCGTTTGTCGTATTTGTATGGATTAATGGTTCTATCGTGTTAGGTGATAAAAAAGCACACGAAGCAACAATAAATATACCTCAAAATTTCTATTTTCTACTATTTTACGGCGTATTCGGGTTGCCATATGTACTTGGTAGGTTTCTGTCGACAGTAAAATTGATTCTCGATAATAAGTTCAAAATGGTAGTTTTTGTAATCTTAGGTATGGTAATAGTGCATTTTAATACAGTGGTGCATCCATATTTGTTAGCAGACAATCGTCATTATACGTTTTATTTATTCAACAGATGGTTCTTAAAATATAATTTTGCTAAATATGTAACGGTTCCCATATATATTTTTCTCTTATTTAGTTTATACGATAATCTACGCGACCAAAATTGTATATCATTTTTACTACCATACACAGTAAGTTGTGTCTTAGTGTTGTCATTGCAAAAAATGGTAGAAATCCGCTACTTTTTGTTACCATATATTATTTTAAGATTGCGTTTCGTGAAGCCCAGTTTTAAGCTGGTATTACTAGAGTTGGTTTGGTATGTAGCTTTGAATTATGTGACGTTTGAAGTGTTTTTTAATAAAGAAGTGCATTGGAAAGATTGGGATTATGCCCAAAGGATAATTTGGTAGAATGGTAAGATTTGAAGACATTTGTAAATATTTTTTTGAATAAATTACGTTGACTCTATTATATTTTGTTGTTATTTACCCTAAGTTGAGGAAACCTGTTTATCCCTCAAAATAGGTAATAGCCAGTGCCTATATACGGCGATACGGTTCACTACCTATCACGTTGGGTGCTGTCTATCTAGTGAAACGTGGCCTTCAATTGACCCATACCTAACATGCCTTCGAAATGTCGGAGATGGGTATTCAAGCCTTTGACTGCCCCGTCACAATAAAAAAGGGAGTGTGTATACACAAGTCGTGAAGCGTATGTATATATGGACTTTGGTTCGATTCCCACTTACCAATATCTTAGTGTAATCATATTTCGTCATCACATAGTAGCATGCCTATTTGTTGTAATGCACTAGATCATGATATATTATTGACATTGATAAATAAAATGTAAATAAATGTTTATTTACAGTCAGATAGCCGCCATATTGAAAAGAGTGACGTTAGGAGTACCTATAACCGACGAGTGTGTATGAGAAGATATATGAGTATCAATGAAGCGAAAGTGGACTGTCAGAATCGGGACAGATTAGGAACCTTGATCTTTGCCTACCCCCCTATGTATGTAATATTGCATCGTATTGTAATTCGGCGTAGCTCAGTAGTTGGGGACTTGACTCTGTATCAGTGGGTACAGGGTTCAACTTAGCATGTACCAACATGAAATGAAAATTTTCTATGTGCATTTTCGAAATAAAAATACATTTGCGAAATGCACAAAATACTACTACAGTAAGGAAAAACATCATAAGGAAACCTGCCTATTCCCCGAACATGTAATAATGCTTGTAAATGACGAAATGGCTTAACACCTGTCACATTGAGTACTGACTACATATTCAACACGTTGGTTTGAGGTGGTCATAGAATTACTACCTCTGTGATTGTGGAGATTGAAACCTGAACCTCTGACTACCACGCAAGGGTAGTCGTGAACGCGTTTATCCTTTTTATTATTATACATTAACCCTTGCCCTTGCTAAGTACATTTAAAAGTTGTGTTAAAGGTACTAGTCAACGTATATTTAAGAAATACATGAATTAATATATAATCAACAACCAGACTAGAAAGCAGAAGAAAAGCGTAGTTCTTAACTCTGCCTTCACTGGGAATCGAATCCTCACGATTAGCGTTTAGATGGATAACCATTATTACTTATTACGAAAATAGACACTTAAATCTATAACCACCCCATAAGAAAAGCTAGTCGTGAACTATACGTAGTTTGCCTAACATATGTTAGTTATCAAATAAAATGACCAATTAATAAAAAAAACTAATTGGAGAAATAAAATTTAATTGTCATATTTTTTGCGTTGTTTTTTTTTCATTTCCTTACAAACAATCGAGTTTATAGGAGCTAAATATATGTAATAAATGTTTCTTTTAGAATAAAAATATTTCTTTTTTGTAACTTACAAAAAAGTTAATGTGATGAATAAAATCATACTTTTATTCGGTTTTTCTTTGGTAAGTTAAAAAGTAAAATTAAATTAGGATATTACACTATTAAATTAGCCCTTTGGAAAGTTTATTTAACACTTGTTAAGGGTACTAGTCAATATTTACGAAATATATAAATGATTTCTTTCTCTTTTATTTACAGTCGCTAACGGTGAGGGAAAACATCGTGAGGAAACCTGCATATCCCTTAGGATAGGTAATAGTCAGTGCCTATATACGGCGATACGGTTCACTACCTATCACGTTGGGTGCTGTCTACCTAGTGATACACGGGCTTCAAATGAACTATACCTAACATGCCTTCGAAATTTCGGAGATGGGAATTCAAGCCTCTGACTACCCCGCCATAATAAAAAAGGGAGTGTGTATACACAAGCCGTGAATGTATTGATAAATACAAATAATCGACTGTGGAAATACAATCTTGCTTCAGTGCCATTTCAGAACTTCACAGGACAGCGATCCAAAGTTTTAAGAAGTGGAAAAAAATGTATATATACCAATTTTTGTTGGATATTCGTGAAAATTTTACAATACGTAACCCAGTAATTTGCTTAACAATAATTTATTTATAGTTTACATTATTAATAATTTGTATGTTTATTAAGCTCTTAATGTCAATTTCACCCTCTTGTTGGTTCTAACATAATATCAGCGTTGCGATTGCCACCAAACGTAACATACCCAGCTGAGTTAGAACCCTTTTGCTGCAACAATAACATGCACAAGCTATACCCCCTAGTTTGTAAGTTTCAATCGTAACTTTTTTCTTAGATCTCATTGGTCTTCGGGCAACCCTTTAATCCAACAATATGTAAAAAACCTGTTGATGACATGGTAAGTACATTAACTAAAGGTAATATAATGCGGCTGTAGCCCAGTGGGTAACGCCTCTAACTTATGAGAAAGGTCCTAGGTTCGAATCCCGGCTCTGGCATGTACAGACAACGCTAAACGTGCAGTCCCAGTAACTTTTTATAAGGTTTACGTTTAAAAGAACAAAAGACAATATTTTCCATTTCGAAGCACGCGAATGTATAGTGGCCATGACAATGCATAGTGGCGCCAGTTTTAAAATGTAAAATATTGTCTTTTGTTCTTATAAACTTTAACCTTATTAAAATTTACTGGGACTGCACTTTTAGCGCTGACCGTACCAATGATTGAAACTTAAATAATGTGTTTACAAAATATGTTTTCGCTAACGGTGAGGGAAAACATCGTGAGAAAACCTGCCTATCCCTCGGGCCTATATACGGCGATACGGTTCACTATCAATCACGTTGGGTGTTATCTTTAGTGAAACGAGGATTTCGAGTGACCCATACCTAACATTCAAATTTCGGAGATAGGCAATCAAGCCTCTGACCTTTCTGCCACAATAAAAAAGGGAGTGTATACACAAGTAGTGAAGCGTATGTATGTATGGTTTTCTCAAATACTTAGATACATATACATACATTCACGCCCTTTAATCCCTCTCGGGGTATATACAATCTTAGAGATATGTATGTAATTGATACGAAATCCATATTTTGTGACATTTCGTAGGAGGCGACAAAGAGACTAGGGGTAAATGAGATATATTGGGCGATGGAATAGCGACCAGTCACCAATGTTCCATATGACAATATGTAAAAAACCTAGAGGATATTTCCGCCATAATAAAAAAGGGAGTGTACACACAAGTCGTGAAGCGTATGTTATGTTAATGTATGTGTTTATTGCAGAAAGTAATTAATTTACCTTCCAATGAGGAACTCAATCCTCGACATAGTTATGCAAAGGAAGCTTATTCCAAATTGGTTGAATACAATAGATTCGTAGAAGGCAATGTACTCAGTGGAAACAAGGTAAGATATGCACTTATTTAATATCACTGCATAGTATAAAACAAAGTCGCTTTCTCTGTCCCTATGTCCCTTTGTATGCTTAAATCTTTGAAACTACGTAACGGATTTTGATGCGATTTTTTAATAGATAGAGTGATTCAAGAGGAAGGTTTATATGTATAATAACATCTATTAAATAGTGGAGTAGGGTATATATTTTATACCCGTGCAAAGCCGAAGCGGGTCACTAGTTTTAAATAATGTAGAGTGTTGGTTCTATAATTCTATTTACTAATAAGTATTATACTATTAAGTCGGTTGTATGTATTATTAAGTATAGGACACTATTATACCAATTGAACTAGCCTTTTGGTAAGTTCACTTAAGACTTTACTAAGGGCACTAGTCAACGTATATTTAACAAATATACACTTGTTATAAATCGATAAATACTTATAAAGCATTCATAACAGTCGGATCCTACCTGGGGCCAAAGTCCACTAATACTTTTTGCAAAATATCAGTTAGATATCAGATTAGTAATAGTGTGAAGTTCGTAGTGGATTAGCAAAGGTGACAAGTTTCACCATTTTTTAAACGAAATTTGACACTTTGTGGATTTCATTTGTGAAATTTGACACTTCTGGTCATACACTACTAACTTCACAGTATTAATAATTTGATATTGAACTGCGCTTGTGCTAAAAAGGAACTAAAGCCCTGGAACGATCCTGACAAATATCTCTTGCTTCACTCACACCTAAGACTTCATGTTACAGACAGACAGAAGCGGTTTTCTCGAAATGGCCGCGAAAAAGCTATCTCGTTTCATAGAACTGCATATTAAAGATATCAAACGCCTTCTCTTCGCCATAGACAAAGTGCTGATGATAATGAAACCTTATAAACTGATAAAGAAAATGGATGCCTCAGAAAATAGTATCGCGAAAGCGTCTGTGCATGTTCCGTATGGATTGTATACGAGTCCGGGTAAGTATATTGTGGGGCCTGCAAACAAGAAAACAAACGCGTTCACGATCACTTGAGGGTTTCAGGTGTACATTTCCGCAATTGCGAAGGTAGTATTTCTATGGCCACCTCGAACCCACGTGTTAGATAGTCAGTACTCAATGTGACAGGTGGTCAGCCATGTCGCCATTTACAAGCACTAACTATTACCTGTTCGGGGAAGAAGTAGATTTCCTCACGATGTTTTCCCTCACCGTATAATTCGATGTATTTCGTAAATGTATTTTTATTACGAAAATGTACATAGAAATTCATTGAACTTCATTTTCATTGGTAAACGCTCAAGCGGGATTTGAACCCTATACCCTCGATACAGAGTCAAGCCTTAAACAACTGAGCTACGTCGAATTATGAGGCCTGATTCCATTAATAATAATATTTGGGACACTTTGCAAAGCGGTTCTCGAATGGCGGCCGCGTCTCGGTAAACGTAGTGTAGGACGCCCCCCTGCTAGATGGACCGATGACCTGATAAAGGTCGCTGGTAGTGGTCGATTGAGGGCCACGAGTGATCGTGTTTTATACCCTTGGGGAGGCCTACGTCTAGCAGTGGACTGACATAGGCTGATTGATTGATATTACACCAATTGAACTAGGCCCTCACTAAGTACATTTAAGACTTATGTTAAGGGTTTTATAACAAGGAAAAAACATATTGAAAAGGGGTAACGTTAGAAGTACCTATAACAGCCGAGTGTGTACGAGGTATAAGAGTGTTATGCGGATGAATGATAGTAGATTGACAAAAGGAATATATGTGGGTGAAGTGAAAGGGCGGTTACGTTGGGCCGGCCCAATAGGACATATGACAGTCACCATACTGAATAAGGGTGACGTTAAAAGTACCTATAACCACCGAGTGTATACGAGAAGTTGTATGCAAGTCAATGAAGCGAAAATGATCTGTCAGGATCGAGACAAACGTGAATCTGCGATGTCTTACCCCTCGTGTAGGGTAATGGGCGTGATGTGTATTATCAATCAATCAATCAGCCTATGACAGTCCACTGATGGACGTAGACCTCTTCAAGGTAACGTCACAAAACACGATCACTCGTGGCCCTCAGCCAACCACTACCAGCGACCTTTTTCAGGTCATCAGTCCATCTGGCAGGGGGGCGTCCTACACTACGTTTACCGAGACGCGGTCGCCATTCGAGAACCGCTTTGCTCCAGCGGTCGTCGGTTCTGCGACAGACGTGGCCGGCCCACTGCCACTTCAGCTTGCAACATCGATAGACAATGTCTACGACTTTGGTACTCTGTGTATGTGTGTGTGTGTGTATGTGTATTAATTTTTACGTATTTTTTCAGAATACAAATGCCTGGGTACCTCGTACTACATAACTTCATCTCACAATGCTTTAGATGTACAACAGATATTAACAAGTGAATTGAAACCCAGATGTGATATATTCAATGGTAAGTCATTAAATTATAAGGGTCAATTCGGTGTAGCTCAGTTGTTTGGGGCTTGACTCTGTATCAGTGGGTACAGGGTTTAAATCCCGCTCGAGCATGTACCAATGGAAATGTAGTTAAATGAATTTCTATATGCATTATCGTTATAAAAATACATTTTGCGAAATGCACTTAACAAGTCTTAAATCTACTTAGCAAGGGGCTAACTCAATTGGTGTAAGTGTCCTGCAATAAAAATAACATATCATACGCTTCATGACTTGTGTATACACAGTGCCTTTTTATTCTGGCGAGGTAGTCAGAGGCATGTCAGGTATGAGTCACAAAAATTCCAAGTTTCACTAGATAGACAGCACTCAGCGTGTACTACCACACCGTATCGATGTATATAGGCATAGGTATATATCACTCGAAATAGATAGGTTTTCTGACGATGTTTTCCCTTAATGTTAGCGACTGTAAATTACGTACGTAAATGAAAATCCTTTTTTTATTTTATTCATTGGTAGAAGTCATTGCCGGGATTCCAATCAAGGACCTCTTTAATAATTCGGAGGTCTGCACTACTTGGCTACAGCCTTATCAGTTATAAGGCTAGTTCAATTGTTGTAATAGTGTCCTAAATGTTATTATTTCACCACAGGTATATTCTACTTCGCCGGCTACTACCACAAGCCGTCGACTGATATCTACGTCGGACCCTTTGGCGAATGCATGTCCACTAAATCTACCTCTTTGGGCCTTTACTGCAAACCAGAGGATGACCAAAATGATGAGCAGTGTGTCTTCAAGTGAGTTGGCATGACAACATAACATACGCTTCACGACTTGTGTATACACACTCCCTTTTTTATTGTGGCGGAAAAATCAGAGGCTTGAGTGCCCATCTCCGAAATTTCGAAGGCATGTTAGGTAGGTCACTCGACGCCCGCGTATCACTAGATAGACAGCGCCCAACGTGATAGGTAGTGAACCGTATCGCCGTATATAGGCACTGTCTATTACCTATCCTGAGGGATAGGCAGGTTTCCTCACGATGTTTTCCCTCACCGTTAGCGACTGTAAATTATGTACATAAATGAAAAATGGCATGACAACCTCTGTCTTTTTTATATTTAGAACACTATATAGCCCTTGGTAAGTTTTTCGACGACCTCCGTGGCGCGATCGGTTAGACGCCTGAACGCTAATCGAGAGGTCCCAAAGATTCCCAGAGGCAAAGTTAAGAACTACGCTTTTCTTCTGCATTCCAATCTGGTCGTTGATTATATGTGCTCAATATTTTATTTTATTTTTTATTTATATTATACATCTTATATTTAAATGGATGTTATTATACATATAAACCTTCCTCTTGAATCACTCTATCTATTAAAAAACCGCATCAAATCCGTTGCGTAGTTTCAAAGATTTAAGCATACAAAGGGACATAGGGACAGAGAAAGCGACTTTGTTTTATACTATGTAGTGATTAGAGTATATGGGTAAATGAATTCTATTTGGTGTTCTAAAGACTGTCACGCCAAATGCATGCTAAAAGTTACCTATGAGACGTCATGACGTGATTGTAAACTTATGTAAAATACGCTTCACGTGTGTATACACACTTCCCTTTTTTATTGTGTCGGTAAGTCAAAGGCTTGAGTGCCCATCTCCGAAATTTCGAAGGCATGTTAGATATGGGTCACTCGAAACCTCGTAACACTTGATAGACAGCACCCAACGTAGGTATATACTGAACCGTATCGCCGTATACAGGCACTGACTATTACCTTTTCTGTGTGATAAGCAGGTATCCGTCACCATTGACATATACTAATAAAATAAATAAATAAAAAATAAAATTCCTTTTATTCACACTAGACGCAGTAACACAAATAGAGAAAAGAATTAATTATATAATAATTTACATTTATGGAACCAAGCGCAACTCGCAAGTGCGAATAGGATTCGTCTCAGCTAATGTTGATTGTGTGAAATTCACACTGCCAACGCTGATATTCCGACAAACCCTTAAGTACGTACCAGCACTTCCATAAACAGATAAAATATATTATATTGTATAGTTCTAACTGAAAATACTATTGAGACTGCAATTTCGGTTCAGTGAGTGTCTAAGTGAGTCTAATATTATTATTTTTTCCGTTTCTCCACAGAGTAACCCCCCTAGAAGAATTTCCGGAGTCTGTGGAGTACGAACCCAAAGTATCTTACATCTGCGGCCCCAAACGCTACTACATTCCCGCCACGAGCAGCGTCAAGTGCCTGTTCAAGATTTTCTCCATGAATTTTGTCTTCAACTTCGCACTAGATGGCGTGCCGTACAAGACATATGATTTGACGTTTGTGAGTTACACACGTACACATTTACGACCATTAACAAAGTTCAAAGGCGGCTGTAGCTCAGTGGGTAAGACCTCGGACTTCGTATGAGAAAGGTCTTAGGTTCGAATCCCGACTCTGGCATGTACCTATGAATGAAATTTAAATGTATGTTTTTCATTTACGTACATAATTTACAGTCGCTAACGGTGAGGGAAAACATCGTGAGGAAACCTGCCTAACCCTCAGGAAAATTCAGGTGTCCATCTCCGCAATTGCGAAGGTACTAATTCTATGGAGACCTCGAACCCACGTGTTGACCGAGTCAGTACTCAATGTGACAGGTGGTAAGCCGTGTCGCTATTTACAAGCACTGACTGTTACCTGTTCAGGGAAAAGGTAGGTTTCCTCACGATGTTTTCCCTCACCGTATAATTCGATGCATTTCGTAAATGTGTTTTCATTACAAAAATGTATATAGAAATTCATTAAACTTCATTTCCATTGGTACATGCTCAAGCGGGATTTGAACCCTGTACCCACTGATACAGAGTCGAGCCCCAAACAACTGAGCTACGTCGAAGTTGATTTTTTTACGTTAAGACATACAACAGTCAGATAGACGCCATATTGAAAAAGGATCACGTTAGGATTACCTATAACCGCCGAGTGTGTATGAGAAGATGTATGAGTGTCAATGAAGCGAAAGTGGTCTGTCAGTGGGACAAATGGGGATCCATGATAAACATAAACATGCGCTTCACGACTTGTGTATACACACTTCTTTTTTTATTATGGCGGGGTAGTCAGAGGCTTGAGTGGCCATCTCCGAAATTTCGAAGGCATGTTAGGTATGGGTCACTCGAAGGCCGCGTTTCACTTGATAGACAGCACCCAACGTGATGGGTAGTGAACCGTATCGCCGTATTTAGGTGCTGGCTATTGCCCATCCCTCGGGATAGGCAGGTTTCCTCACGATGTTTTCCCTTACCGTTAGCGACTGTAAATTATGTACGTAATCTCTGATCCATGATCTCTGTCAATGTATGTATGTATTTTCTTCCAGATGTACCCCAATGGGCAAGTTTTCTTCACAGACGAGGCTTGGTCCACCCTGTTCTGCTGGGGACAATATTGCAAATGGAAGCACACACAGAACGCCGACAACTATTGAGAATAAAACCTCCAACTACCCGCACATTGGTTTTTGTACTACCCTCAAAAAATGTTTGGTTAAATTTTTATTTTATAAGAAAACGTACCTTAGATACATATTCATGTCTTTTAATCCCTTTTGGGGTGGAGACGACCTCGGAGAAATAATATCTCCTAGGTCACTTTTTAGCATGAATATTGTATTTGCGATGTCATACGTTACATATCCCAAGAGAAATGCTACGTATGGTAAATAACTTTGGGTCGCATAATGTAACATTGATGAGAGGTTGCTTGCCTATCACCCAATAGATTATATTTACTCCTAGTCCCTTAATCGCCTCCTATGACATGCCAGCAATAACGGCAGCTAGTTAGCATTCTTTTTACGTCCCATACTAGCACAGGACTACTACATCGCGTATATTTTATAAACAAAGTATTACCTTTGTTACCCGACGTGTCAGCCATGTTGCAATGGCAATCACGGGTCAACTGACGTACGAGCAACATGTCTACGCCTCCATCGACATGAGATAAATAGATAATTAAAAATAAAATAAAGGAGATAATCGAATAGATTTACCTTCTACCTTCATGTCACCGCTTTTTAAGTTACTTCTACACACTGATATAAACAGTATTATTGCAACATTGTCATGTCGAGTAACAAAGGTAATACTTTGTTTACAAAATATACGTGGTAAGTCCCGTTTTCTAGTAAAATGAATAGAAATCTCTTTAAAAAATGCTTAAGATTTTGTTGAGAGTCAGTCGTTGACCTTACTTGTTTTGCATACACACACATCACGCCTGTTTCCCTGTAGAGGGGTAGACAGATATCACGGGGGTAGGGTGTCATTAGAAGTATCTATATGACGACCTCCGTGGCGCGATTGGTTGAGCATCTGAACGCTAATCGTGAGGTCCCAAAGATTCCGGAGGAGGCAGAGTTAAGAACTACGCTTTTCTACTGCTTTCCAGTCTGGTTGTTGATTATATATGATATATAAGTATTTATTTATATATAATAAGTATATATTTCTTAAATATACGTTAGCTATTACCCTTAACACAAGTCTTAAATGTACTTGGCAAGGGGCTTGTTCAATTGGTGTAATAATGTCCAAATATTATTATTATTACTATGTGGTTACTAGTGTGTTAGAGGTGTATGAGTGTCTATGACGCGAAAGTGGTTTGTCAGCGGGACAGATGGGGATCCGTGATCTGCCTACCCCTCTACAGGGAAACGTATGTAAGTATAGTAGTATGAAAATTTGAATGTATGTTTAAATAAAACATCTATTGTATTCCATATACATATTATATTTCTCAACATATTTTACACTATTTCCTCGTATGATACAAAAAAAAGGTTAAATCTAAAGCTTATGCATTAATTTGTACATTTCATTATTAGTTTTTACTAAAAATCTAGCAACCATAACATTTCAATCGACCATCGAAGTTTTACAAGGTGTATATATATATAGGGCGGTTACGTAGGGGTCGGCCCAATAAGACATAACAGTCAGATAGACGCCATATTGAAAGAGTGACGTTAGAAGTACCTATAACCGCCGAGTGTATTGATGGACGCAAGGATAGCAAAGTTAATTGTTAGTAGGAGAAATTGGGATCTGTGATCTCTGCCTACTCCTCTACAGGGAATCAGGCGTGATGTGTATGGATGTATGTTATTATAGTTGAGAATAATATTATCATTGACATTTCATAATTATTTTCAATCGTAACATTGTATATAGAAATTTTACACTTGTTAACAAATTTAAATATTTTACAATATTCATTCATTCATACATGTAACTTTAACATACATACAAATACATTCACGACCTTTAATCCCTTTCGAAATAGACAGAAACTTAAACACATATTATCATCTTACAATTGGGATCGCAACGTAATCATTTTTAATAGAATATTAGCGACAGGTTGCTAACCCATCGCCCAATAGATTCCATTGAACCCTAGTCCCTTAGTCACCTCCTAAGACATGCCGGGAAGATCGGCAGCTAGTTAGCAATGGACAAAAATCAAATACATATATAAGTACCTTATAATAATTATAAAATAATAATATAATATTAATTATTAATATAACATAGTTAATTTTGATACTGTTAATATTAGTAACAAATAGGTACCAAGTCCACTAATGCGTTTGAGCACACTCGTACATATTTCAATCAATCAATCAGCCTATGTCAGTGCACTGCTGGACGTAAGCCTCCCCAAAGTAACACCACAAAACACGATCACTCGTGGCCCTCAGCCAACCACTACCAGCAACCTTTTTCAGGTCATCAGTCCATCTAGCAGGGGGCGTCCAACACTACGTTTACCGAGACGCGGTCGCCATTCGAGAACCGCTTTGCTCCAATATCAAATCCGTATTTCAATATCACTTCATTATAGTGTGATTACCCAAAGTGACAGATTTCGCCATTCTCAAGGCGAAATTTGACACTTGCTGTCAATAAGGGTGAAATTTGAGACTTTTGGTATTCCACTAACAACTTCACACTATTACTGAAGTGATATTGAACTGCGATTGTGCTAAAACGCATTAGTGGACATGGACCCCTGTATTCTAAACATATTTACGTAAATTTGATATTTATTTTATGTTATGTTATGAATTAAATGCATATTATATTGTTATTTTAATTTAAAAATAAATGCACGAATTAATTTAGTATGATTTATACAATATATAAATTGTATATTACATATATTAATATTAACTATTGCTTATTTGAGCATAAAGATACTATTGTATATAATACTTAACTTATATTTAAAATCTTTCATATTTCTATTTAATGCATTTTCGTTTAACAATATAAACTTTTTCATATAATACAGTAACATATATTAAAAAGCACAATATTTAAGAAGATGTAGTAACTAAGATTGAAAAGGGCATGCTTCGATGATTTGGACATGTTATGCGGATGAATGATAGTAGATTGAAAAAAAGTTGACGTTAGGAGTACCTATAACCGCCGAGTGTGTATGAGAAGATGTATGAATGTCAATGAAGCGAAAGTGGTCTGTTAGGATCGGGACTAATGGGGATCCGTGATCTCTGCCTATCCCTATACAGGGATTCAGGCGTGATGTGTATGTATGTATGAATATATGTTAGTGAAGTGGAAGGGCGGTTACGAAGGGGCCAGCCCAATAAGACATGACAGTCAGATAGACGCCATATTGAAAAAGCGTGACGTTAGAAGTACCTATTACTACTTATTAAAGAATTTTAACAATCTCTTTGGTTAGGTAATGGCCAACAAAATTCTAATCCATTCAGTGAACGAACGAATGAAAGAAAAGCACGAACCATTCACTCAAACACTAATTCTCATTCGGTCATCTTTATAACGCGTCTTAGATAGCTAGAACGGGTAAATAGAATAACGACTTACATAACCTTATAATTTTACACTTAAATTTAGATATTAATTTTATACAACCATTAATAATACCTAACATGCTTTAGAAATTTCGGAGATGAGCATTCAAGCCTCAGACTACCCCGCCATAATAAAAAAGGGAGTGTGTGTACACAAGTCGTGAAGCGTATGTATGAATGTACAACCATTAATATAACTCCCTTATTAGTATGAGACGTAAAAATGCGAACTAAGTGCCATTCTTCCCGGCATGTCGTAGGAGGCGACTAAGGGTCTTAAACCTCTGACTACCCCGAAAGGGTATACCTACTTTAATGTATGTATTTCATACTTTAACAGACTAGAAAATTGACTACTAATTATTCAATACTTATAATTTAATTTACATACATACAATCTTTAATTATATCTCCGAGGTTCTGTCCACCCCGAAAGGGATTAAAGGACGTGAATGTATATATGTATAATCTATAGGCCTTCACGACCATTAACCCTTGCGGGGTAGTCAGAGGTTCAGGTGTCCATCTCCGCAATTGCGAAGGTAACTCTATGGCTACCTCGAACCCACGTGTTGACAAGTCAGTACTCAATGTGACAGGTGGTGAGCCATGTCGCCATTTACAAGCACTAACTATTACCTATTCGGGGAACAGGTAGGTTTCCTCACGATGTTTTACCTCACCGTAGTACATACCAACTATATGTATCCGTACCCTCTAACTACCCTGAAGAAAAACGGGCGTGATGTGTATGCATGTATTTTATATTACATATACATTCACGTCCTTTAATCCCTTTCGGGGTGGACAGAACCTCTGCGATATAATATCTCTTAGGTCACTTTTTAGCATGAATATTGGGGTTGTGATATCATGTTACATTGGTGACAGGTTGCTAGCCCATCGCCCAATAGATTCAATTGACACCTAGTCCCTTAGTCGCCTCATATTACGTGTTAAATTAATTTATATGTATTATCTTTACATATTATACTGAAGTAACAAATCCAGAATATTATCCATATCAATCAACCGTTTACCTGTAAAAATAAGAAAAAAATACGTTAATTTTAAACTTGTCACGTTAGATCATAGAGTAATTACTAAGAGGAGTGGGCCTTACGCAATGTTTGTATGGAAACTAGCGTGGCATTACGCGGGGTGAAACGAGGTACGCGGGATGGAGGGGAGATATTACAACCAATCAAAACACGGCATCGGCCAATCAAATCAGTTACGTTGACTAGTACCCTTAACACAAGTCTTAAATGAACTTACCAGAGGCTAGTTCAATTGGTGTAATAATGTCCAAATATTATTATTTAGCAATAGGCAATAGTCAGAGCCATATATAAGAGAAACTATAGACCAACTAGTCTGTGACGTAAAAAGAATGCTAACTAGCTGCCGTTCTTCCTGGCATGTTGTAGGAGGCGACTAAGGGACCACTGAATTACTCTACGTTTAAATTACACTAACAAGTACTTTTTAACAGTCATATAGACGCTATATTGAAAAAAGGGTGACGTTAGGAGTACCTATAACCGCCGAGTGTGTTAGAGGTGTATGAATATCAATGAAGCGAAAGTGGTCTGTCAGTGGGACAAATGGGGATCCGTGATCTCTGCCTACCCCTCTACAGGGAATCAGGCGTGATGTGTATGTATGTATGTAAATACTTTTTCTATCTAAATAACTACTAGTACTTTTATTTACAAAATACTACCAAAAAGTTGCACAAAAAATACAATAGAGGGACACACTAGTCGCTTGCAATTCAAACTACATAATATACTACAAGTACATACATAATGAGATGTAGGAACCAATTATTGTTTGTTATTTATTACTGCTAAGGGTAACCATCGTGAAGAAACCTGCCTATCCCTCGGAATAAGTAATAATCAGTGCCTATCTATATGCTGTTTATGTAGTGAAACGCTGACTTTAAGAGGCTCATACCTAACATGCATGAAATTTCGAAGATGGGCACTAAAGCCTCTGACTACGCCGCCATAATAAAAAAAGGTCTTAAAGTGTTAATGTATAATAATAATTAATTTATAATGGAATAAAAGCGTAGTTGTTAACTCTGCCTTTGGGAATCTTTGGGACCTCACGATTAGCGTTCAGGTGTCTAACCGATCGCGCCACGGAGGTTAATTTTAAGTATGTAAGTTTGAGTAGGTACATCTATATATATGTGTGTGTCACTACATAGTATAAAACAAAGTCGCTTTCACTGTCCCTATGTCCCTTTGTATGCTTAAATCTTTGAAACTACGCAACGGATTTAGATGCGATTTTTTTTAATAAATAGAGTGATTCAAGAGGCAGGTTTATATGTATAGTAACATCCATTAAATAGAGGAGTAGGCTATATATTTTATACCCGTGCGAAGCCGGAGCGGGTCGCTAGTTTATAGATAAAATACGACTGTCAAGTTTTAAAGATGTATAATATAAATAAAAAATAAATTTTTTTTTAATAAATAGAGTGATTCAAGAGGAAGGTTCATATGTATAATAACATCCATTAAATAGTGGAGTAGGCTATATATTTTATACCCGTGCGAAGCCGGAGCGGGTCACTAGTATACTATAAATACTTACTCTAAACACTATATATCGGTATAGTCTACGCAAAATAATAGAAAGGGTACAAATAGCGCCACCAACTCGTCTCATACTCCGGACTATCGCAGTCTCCCTCTTGCGTAGCGTCCGCCGCCTGTGTGGGAAAGAGATGACAGGATATAGTTAAACAAACATTCTTTTTAGTACTCTTTATTGCGTAATAGTCATACATTCGAGTACATATCCGCATTTGCGGAGTTAGTGATTCCGTGGCCACTTCTAACGCACGTGTTAACTAGGGGTCTAAGTTTAATAATACTTTTTGCTGAATCTAAGTTCAATAACACTTCAGTCACGGTGTGAAGTTTGTAGTGGAATAGCAATAGCTATTTTAAAGTCATAATTTGTTATTTTTGCTGACATAGTTGGTGGTTCACACTATTACTGAAGTGTTATCGAAGTGAACAGAACCTCTGACACAAAAAAATAATTTATATTGTCACTTATTAGCAAAAATATTTGGGTTCTGATGTCTTATGGTCCATTGGTGATACCCCACCGCCCAATAGATTCCATTTACCCCTAGTTCCTTTGTCGCCTTTTACGACATGCCGGAAAGAACGGCAGCTAGTTAGGATTCTTTTTACGTCCCAGACTAGCACGGAACCTACTATTTAACATTATTTACAACAACAATTTTAATACCAACCTCATTCCCACTAGAACTCCGAACTTCACTCTCCGCTCCCCGTTCACTCTTTTCGTTCACTCCGTTCGTTCCCCGCTCGTTCAAGTTCTCGATCGTGACCAGTTTAGTGCCTGTTCTCCTCTCTATCTCACTCTCTTCGTTTTGTGCGCTATCCCTTTCTAAATCGGCGTTTAAGCTTTCTTCTTGGTCTTCTATTGTCTCCTAGAAAGAAAATTAATGTAATTAGACATACATACATAAGTCCAAGAGTGGAGACCGCGTCTCAGTAAACGTAGTGTGGGGCGCCCCCGGCAAGGTGGGAAGACGACCTGCGCAGGTTGGCCGGCATCGAATGGATGCGAACGGCCACTGACAGGGAGAAGTGTCATCGTTTGGGGGAGGCCTATGTCCAACAGTGGATGATGATGATATACATTGTTTTGGAGACATATAACATTTATGTACAAAAGGAGCGAATAAATGAACGAACGTAAGGGATATAGCCCACCTAACCTTTTCACCCAAAAACGGCCTATATTCATTTGAAGTTTGCTGCAATCTCTGTAGATAGGCTATCCCGAAAAGGGTGAACGAATGAAGGAATATACAAATGAACGAACATTTGAAAGGACTACGAAAAAACATAATGATTGAACGAATGAACGAACTATAAAAGAGGGTCAAACGAACGTATCAGAGGAATGACTGAACTAACAATGAAAGAATAGAATGAATCAACGAATGAATAAACGTATAAAAGTAGCGAATGAACGAACGTTTTAAAATGTATGTTACACTTATGAATACTTATTGACATACTTATTAACCTTGTCACCCGAAAACGCCCTATATTCATTGGAGGCTTGCCGCATCCTCTACAGATAGTCCACTCCGCAAAAACTGACTATGAACTATCCACGAAAAGAGGAAAGGGATGTACGAACGTATGAAAGGAATGACTGAAATAACTATGAAAAGAGTGAATGAATCAACGAACGAATGCTAAAAGGAATGAATGAAAGGGCCGAAAGCATGAACTACTAACCTCATCACCCAAAAACGCCCTATATTCATTGGAGGCTTTCCGCATCCTCTCTAGATAGTCCACTCCACAACGACCGACTATGAAACTATGAACTAACTATAAAATAATATATAATAATAATATATAATATAATAGCCTAGCTGCATCGTATACTGAGGCAGCACCTTTTCACTGCATCAAGGTTTCCATTTTATTGTTGTAATGTTTGTGTTGTTGTTGTATCGTAATGTTTGTAATGCAGTGAATAAACTATTGTTCTTTCTTTTCTTTCTTTCTTTTATAAAAGGAGCAAATGAATTGAATAATAAACGAATAATAAACGGAGTGATTGGAAAAATAAATGCATGTATGTATGAACGACCAAATGTAAGGCGCGGATGAATGAACCACTTGGCTTGGCACATCCTATCCAGATAGTCCACTCCGAAAGGAGCCAGTGAATAAATGATTATAGGAAGAGAATTATTTTACTAACAATGAAAGAATCGAATGAATCAACGAACGAATGATTGAATGAAAGAACGAATGACGGAATGAATGAACGAAAGTACCGAATGAACGTATACACCCAACTTACCTTGTCACCCAAAAACGCCCTATATTCATTAAACGCTTGACACATCCTCTCCTGATAGTCCACTCCGCAACGACTGACTATGAAACTATGAACTAACTACGAAAAGAGGAAAGGTATGTACGAACGTATGAAAGGAATTACTGAAATAACTATGAAAAGAATCGAATGAATCAACGAACGAATGTACGAAAGAAGCAAATGAATGAATGAAATAACGAACGAATGACTGAATGAAAGTCTCGCATGAACATAAGTATCGAATGAACGGGGTATACACCCCACTCACCTTATCACCCAAAAACACCCTATATTCATTGGAGGCTTGCCGCATTCTCTCCACATAGTCCACTCCGCAATTACTGACCATGAAACTATGAACTAACTAGGAAAAGAGTGAATGAATCAACGAACGAATGACTGAATCAAAGAACGAATGACGGAGTGAAAGTACCGAATGAACGAAAGGAGTGACCGAAAGCATGAACTACTAACCTTGTCACCCAAAAACGCCCTATATTCATTGGAGGCTTGCCGCATTCTCTCCAGATAGTCCACTCCACAATTACTGACTATAAAACTATGAACTAACACGAACGTATGAAAGGAACGACTGAACTAACTACGCAATGAGGGAATGAATCTACGAACCAATGTATGATAGGAGCAAATGAATGAATGAAAGAACGAAAGGAGCGAAAGGAGCGAATGAATCGAATGAACGAATAACGGAATGAAAGTACCGAATGAATGAAAGAACGAATGACTGAACGAAAGTACCGAATG